>OZ010615.1:59202022-59582022 GCA_963932145.1 Acanthosepion lycidas
TTGTATGGAAACCGACTACAATGAACCCCTCTTCACAAATCATGTTACATTATTGCTCAGTTTAATTTTGCTAAAATGTTCTTGGAAAAGATAATTGCTTTAGGGAACAAGTACTATGGAATGATGAAACAAAAATTGAGCTTTTTGGACATAATGATGTACAGAAGAGTTGGCGTAAGAAAGGTGAGGCTTACCTCACAAAGCACCCAGTGGCAACATTAAGACATGCAGGTGGTTCGATGATGTTTTGGGGTTGTTTTATCTCAAGGGGGACTGGACAATCAATTGCAATAAGAGAAATAATGAAATCTGCAGACTATATTCAAATTCTGGATGAAAATCTACATCTAGATTGGCGATTTACTTTCCAGCAAGATAATGATCCCAAACATGTCTAAATCAGTGACTGCATGGGTTCATAAAAAGAAGATTACAGTTCTGCCATAGCCTTCAAGGAGTCCTGACTTGAATCCTATTGAAAATCAGTGGCAAGAATTGAATTTTCAAATAAATTGTCAGTCATCAAAAAACCTTCAAAAATTAGAATGTGTAACCATTGAAGCATGGAAGAAAATCATAGAAAAGACTTGTTCAAATCTCATCAAAAACTCTAGAAAACAATTGCAGCAAGTTATACAGATGAGAGGCCATGTTATTGACTTTTAATAATGGGAAAATTGTTCAATTTTTTCTATTTTTCATACTGTATGAATAATTTTGTCTTTCCCTGGTTTGCATAATTTGCCTGTCAAATTTGTTGTACTTAACCTATTGTTCTGAAAAAGAGTTTTATATTCTTTTTTGTCCTTATTAACATATAAAAAACCTGGCATCATATGGACATTAGATTCTTAGAAATGGATAAAAATATTCAAAATTGATGGGTATATGAATAATTTCGTTGTTGACTGACTATATATATATATATGGTGTAACAGCAAACTTGACCAAATCATGTAACAGCATAATTGGCCATCTCCAAAAATATCTAAAAAGCCACAAAAACTAATTGATTGCTTTTTCTCAGGTTTTCAGTAAAGACATTTAGCAATCTCAACACCATTTTTCACAAAAATTGCTGAAAAACCCTTTGAGTTATTCAGCTAGAAAGAAAACAGATTAAAATCATTTTGTGTCAGACCCACTGTCTTCTTAACTGAGCAATGGTGAGAGGAAAAATTCATTCAGGCCTTCAGTAAGGGCACCAGCATTCATACTCTGGCTTCCATCTTCAAAGTCCATTCAAGAACCATCAAGAGAATGGTGAATAAGTTTAAAAAAAAGGGAATATTAGCAAGGAAAATTGGATCAGGAGGTCACAACAGGAAGAGAGATCATCATTTTAACTTAGAGCTAAAGAGATCAATTAGAAAAGATCCAACTCAATTCAGAAGACATTTGGCATGTGAGAGGTGTTTCAGCTATGACAGTCCAATGAGTAGTGAAAAAAGACTTGAAAATGACATCATACATGAAATGTGTAAGGCAACTTGTTACTCCAGGACAGAAAGTTAGAAGGTTAGAGAGGATGAAGATCATCTTGAAAAAGTTGGGAAATGACCTTGGAATAATATATATATATATGTATATATATATTTGAACTTTATTTCTGGCTTTCATGAGCTTCTGATCCATAGCTATGATTAATTAATGATGAACATGTCATTTTCATTTATGATCGATTTCATTATAATTCTGTTAAGCTTGGAGAGAAATTCTTATATATTCAAAGTAGAGTCCAATAATGTTATAAAAACCTCAGAGACTTCCAGTAAGATATCTTTATTCATTTCTAAGATACACCGGTTCAAAGCTTACTCTAACAATTGTACAATTTTGCTGTTACACTGTGTGTGTGTTTGTGTGTATATATATATATATATATATATATATATATATATATATATATAAATAGTTAAGTTATGAGGAACTTAGTAAACCGAATTGGTAAATCCAAAGAGGATGAAATCCTGAGAGCTCAATGTATATATTATAAATGATATTTGCCTATTTGCCAAAAGGAATGGCTAAATGAAGAGTGTGCTCAATAAAATTTTCAAGAAATGAAAATGTCAGGCAATTTAAAATATAGAATATTAGAAATACTGACCTTTATTTTACCAGAATGTTTTCATCAGGAACTCAGTCTAGAAGTTTCATTTCAAAAAAATCTGTTTTGAAATGAAGCATCTAGACTGACTGCCTGATGAAATCATTCTGGTAGAAACCAGGGTAGCATAGTCAGTGTTTGTGTGTGTATGTGTGTGTGTGTGTGTGTGTAATATACTGTATATACTCATATCATGAAGACCTAATTTTGAGGCTAATTTGAAGTGGGTCGCATCATTTACGAGATATAAAATTAGCGTATGTACTGCTGGCCCTAGCTACTCTGTTGACTAAACTATAGATCCATTTACTGTAGTCAAAAAGTACAGCCATATTTAAAATAAACATAATTTTGATAAAACCGATGTTTTACTTAACTATATCCAATAATAATGCATGTAATATTCACATATTAGCATTGTATTATAAAATACAAACATATAGCGAATATGCATCTTTTTCATTGTTTATGTTTATAAGATGTTTAGCTGTTTCTCGTTCGGTTGTTTATGGCTGTACGCGTTTATGCAACGAGTATAGCGTTCCTAACGATACTTTTATCATTCTCTTTTACTATTTGAACTTATTTAACTAAAAGATGGGATAAAGAGAAAAAGAGGTTAGTCTATTGTAATTCAGCCCCTTTTAAAAGGAACTCACATGATACACGAGATACATGATAATATCATTTTTTATAAGTGTTAATTTAGTGGCTGTACAATATGCAAGATCAAACTTTACATGTGTGTGTGTATATATATATATATATATATATATATATACACAATATTAAAAAGATAGATCCATGAAGAGAGCTCAATGTATTTAATTTCAGTCTGAAGAGGCAGATATACAAAAATTTATGTCAAAATAAATTCATTACCGAGTTCTTCAATGATGTGTTAAGTTTTTTTCCTTCTAGATGTGTGTGTGTGTGTGTGTGTGTGTGTATGTATATATATATATATATATATATATATATATATATATACCCAAGTATATGATTGGTGTATATGGAATGAATTCCAATAACCAACAATTACTATTCTTAAAAGAGTGCTCAATACAAAGTAGAGCAGATATAATTATTTATTTAAAAAAAAAATATAAATTTAAAAAAAAAAAAAAAAAATAATTATATAGATAGATAGATAGATAGGGAATAAAAATTTTTTCACTGTAAAGGTGGATTAAAAAGAAAAGAAAACTTTCTCACCCAAACCCACATCTGTCAGTGAAACTAACAGAAGCAGTTATCTTGACTTCTCGTTGACATGACATGGCTTCCCTCTGTCTTTTCTAGATATATTTTCATGCCATTTGTTATAAGGAGCTTTCATCCTTGTTGCATCAACCACATGAATTTAAGCAATGCCACTAGATTGGTAACTAAATCTTATCATTTTACTGTTGAACTAGCTAAATACAACCATAAGTTCTTTTCTCACAGTTTCTTTTCTCACAGTTTCTTTTCTCACACTTCTTGCTTGTGGAACTCTTGCTCCCTGCCACCTACAATCTTCAAAAATTTAAATGCAATGTCAGTTGCATCTTTCATCTTCCTGAAACCTGTTCTTTTATTGTCCTTTTTCTTTACTAAAATCTTCTCATTCTCTTTCACTCCCCAAAACCCCTTGCATCTTAGTGGCTTTATCACCTTGCTTCAGGTAAAATGATTAGAAAAAAAGAAATTGCATAAGTGCAAACACATGCAATTTTTTACTTTTTTTTAGTAAAAAATTAGGAGAAACAAAGGACTACACCATTAACATGATGTTTTGAGCGATTTCTCTTCTGTACCATGACAATGTTCTTATTGATGGAATTACATAGATGTACACATGGGGGAGGTGATATAAGTGTAAATTTCTGTCTGAATTTCTAGGATGAGGAATTATTATTATTTACAATATCTTTGTATCACATTTTGGTCTTCCTGAGGTGTATATTAATCTGGGTAACCTACAGTGAATTTTGAACTGAACACTTTATTTAATCTATGAGGGTAAACTTTTCTAGTTGCACTGCCAACATCTAGGGATATCTCATCTAGTTCTTAGTACTGCTCAGTTATTGCTCACCCGTCTCCACTGAGTCCAGGGATTGAACTCACAACCATAATATCATTAGTTTCATGAACCAATGCTTTAATCCACAAAGACAATTTGCAACTTAAAACCTAACCTGACTGCTAATTAAGGCTGCTGCTGTTGCTGCTTGCCCTGTTTTGATTGCTGCTGCTGAAGCCTTGCTGTCATTTGTCTTTCTTACTTTATTAGCGACTACCATATTGGATTTATTTCTATGCTAGTCCTATTAATGAGGTCCTCATAGCCTAGAACATGTGCTGATTCTTTCAGTGTTCTTGCTCATACAGTATCTTCATTTCATTCCACAGGGGTTAATGACTACTCTTTTCCATCTATACATGATCAGCCATGCCTGATTTAATTCTTCTACCCCTCACTATGGCTTTTCGATGTTCCTCCAGCCTTACTTTGAGGGGGCAGCTTGTATCAACCTTATATTTTCTGCCACAACTGCAAGGAATCGAATACAGATAATTATAACAAACAAAATTTATTAAGAGCTACAAGAGACAGGAAGTTGTGGAGAGCCATGAATGCCTACATAAAGAAGAATTGTATTATGTCTATCATCCTGTGTATTTTAGTAATCTTAAAGAGAATATGCTCTCTCTGTCAGGAATTGAACCTGCATCCTCCTTTGTAGGAGAAACCACCATTTGTTTCAGTGTGCTTTACCACTTGGCCAAGAAGTGACAGTGTATTACTTGGGGGCCATTTAATTTGCCTGTGGATTGGGTTTGGTATTCAGGTACTTGGAGAGACTTGACTCTCTGGTGTAATTCCTGTACCTGATTCTCTTATGTCGTACCAGGGCTTATACCTGTACCCTGTGATCTCTTATCCAGACACTTCATCCGGCTTTGGTGGATCTTTAAACTGCATTAATTTTTTTGTCTTTCCACAAAGACATTATGTATAATAATGATAATTCCTCATTCTACACATTGAAACAGACCGTATTCATTGTTATTTTTCTTTTCCAAAAATACATCGAAGTATTTCCTTATGATCTGATTACTTTTTTCATTTACTTGATGCAAAGGAAAAATATGTTTGTGATTAGTATGCGTTTATTGCAGTATGTTGGCATGAATAGTCAACATGTATTTGGGTGCATCCTTCAGCGACCTATAACACAGTTGCTAAAAAAAGCACTATACACCAACATGGAGGCATGGTGGAGTAATGAATTGTGGCTCAGATTGAGGAATTGGAAAGCCGAGTTGGAATTTCATTCAAATTCATGACATTTACTTATGTGCTAATACCTTTAGGAAAGGTATGAATCCATCTTTTCTTCCCCCCCCTCCAAGCTATGGGTAAATAGCAGAACAGACTGGGTTCTATAGCCTTGGGATGGCAGCCGGTCTAGGAGAAGGAAAAACTTTGAATTCAAAACCAGCCAGATGGTTGGGCTATCTTGCCTAAGACACACTGCATGTACTGCGGCTACAGTACATGTGGTGCCCCTATGACCCTACTGATGAGTCACAGGATTTGTGATTGATCACAAATACAAAATAACAATATTATCAATTTTCATATTAATTACACATTTTAATTTGTTTTTAAAGATGGTAAAATGTTTATTATTTCATGGGATATCATAGTTAACACATTGTGAAAATTTGGAGTAACAGCTTTAAAAAAGTTTAGTCTTTTTCAAAAAAAATTTTTATTAATTATTAATAAGTAAAAAATTTTACAGTCCACAAATGAATGAAAAGCGCCAAAAAAGCCTTCATTTTTACATTAAAAGAGAAATTTCTTCCATAAAATTCAAAGTGAATACAAAATTAACATTTAATATTAAAGATGGCAAAATAAGTTTTAATTTTCCACTGGGCTTCATAACTAACACATTGCATGAAAATTTGGAGTATTAACTTGAAACAGGTTGTCTTTTTCAAAATAATAAATATATTTTTATTAATTTTCAACTTCTATCAATGAATATTTCCTTTAACCAAATCCCAAGAACTCCAGCTATGGGTAAAATATGACAGACTGGGTTCTATAGCCAGTCTAGGTGAAAGAAAACTCTGAATTCAAAACCAGACCAGAGAGGTTAGGCTCCATCAGGCTTGCCCAAGACACACCTCTTCTACTTTGGCTGCAGTACATATGGTACCTCTATGACTCTAATAAGTTACAGGACTTGTGAGTGTGACATCAACATATCAAATACCAAGATACCATATATTGACTTGAAACCAACCATCTGCAAATTTATTACCAAAAAATGACAGAAACAATGGAGCCAATGCAGGAACAACAAAAACTATAACATATTTAACCAATAATTGGAAAATTGCTCTCAGGTTTTCAAAAAATAAGAAAGGATCAGGTAACCCTAACCAGAATACGCATTGGACATACTTATATCACCCACTCGTACCTGTTTACAAATGAAGAATCCCCCAATGTGCACTACATGACAGGAACCATCCCCAGTGAAACATAGACGTACAAAACTGTCAAGTATGTCAAGCCAATCCAAATAAAGTATTATCAAGTTAATAACTTAAAAAAAAAAATTGAAAATATTAAACCAGATGATATACTGGATTTCCTAAAAGACATTAGATTCTAAACCAGAATTGAAATACAGTGTAACCCGGATATAAGTCTCTTATATCCGGTTTTCTCTTATATCTGGGTTTGGTCTATTTTGTTTAGGTAAGTATGGCTCTAATTTGGGACCAGAAAAAATCTCTCTTATATCCGGGTTTATCTTATATCAGGGTTTCTCTTATATCCGTGTTACAGTGTATATACCAACCTGAAATAATAATCTAGTAGGAACTGTAATATTGTAACCTACCAAGCTACACAAATATTTAAACAAGAATACATGAACAAAATGCAACAAGATACTAATATTGTTTCAGCATTATTGACACCTATAGTTGTTTATATGCTAGTAGAATAACCAATCAATCAATTTAGCCACTTATACAAATTATTACACTTAATTTTTTATGAATTGTACTGTGAATGTGTTTTATCCCTCAAGAAAAAACCACAAACGAATTGAGGAAATAAGTGTTGTGCTCAGCCTACGTTCAGAAAAGTTTTTATTTTTTTTACCCCAAACAAAGGGTTCCTGAGTGTGAGAGAAAAAGAAAACATTATATAGAAGAGAGAACAATAAAGCAATAGAAATTAAGACAGAAGATAACGATTGACATTGCATTTAAATGTTTGAAGATCAAAGTTGACAGGGAAGTAAGTATCCAGAAGAGAATTCCATAAGTGAGAAGTGTGTGAGAAGAAACTGTTAGTATAGAACTTATGGTGACATCTAGATATTTCAACTGTAACACAATGAGATCTTTTCACCAATCAAGTACTGCACTTAAATTCATAAAATGTAGGCACTAAAGAACAACACATTGGCAGCAGTGAGACACTGATCAATACTTATTGACTATTTTTGTCACCCACCACAATTAACGCATGATAATCGCAGCCATCTTTTCTTGCTATATTTCACATGTACTGCTATAATCTTGTTTTGTGGTAATTTCAGTGAATCTGGTCCCTTGACTGTGTCTCAGACTGGTCAATTCTTAGTGCCAGCTTCATGTCCCGGGTCTTTGGTGATAGAATTCATTGACCAAAATAAGTCAATGGCTTTGCAGCTTTTATCTGAAATACCTGAGTGAGTATTTTGATCCTTTTTTTTCATTTTCTGTTGTATCTTTTTTTTTAACACATCTATAGCATAAGATATCTGTATATATGTATCTATACAAAGATTAAGGTTACTAGAAACTTTTGAGGATGTGTTTATTGCTGAGATTTTGGGTACACATTATGAGGAAAGAAAACTTGGAGAATGCAACATAAAAATAACAAAAGGAAGTTGTGGAGGACCATGATCACCTAGTACCTGACGGCTCATGGCATATAAAAAGAGAGAGTGAGAAACTACTTAGCAAGTTTGAGCAAATGGATAGCAGAGCAAGAACCAGAAAGACATAAAGTAGCAATTATTTACATTATTCAGACTGTTATCCTCATCTTCATTGCCATATTCACGTTTCAGCTGTTTTACAATCCAGCCTTCTTCAGGTGATTGGAATTTTGAACCGAACCCTTTATTTCGTCCACCGGGGTAGATTGTTGTAGTTCCACGTGCCATGCCTCTTCTGGATGCCTCAATTATTTCTCTTTAACTCAACTCATTTAAATTTTAAGCAATTGTTGATTTAAATTATTTTAAATTGCAGTGCTCTTTTTTTTTTTAAATGACCTTATAATTATGCACTAATCATTTTTCGAGTTTTTGAATAATTTTGCAATAACTGATTTTCTACTCATAGTATTTGAAACTTTCAGATTATTTATACTATATAATATACAAAATATTAAAAAATTAGCTCAATTGCTAAAGGTTAAAGGTAAAATTCAACTAGCCTTATAATTATGCACTACACTATATATATATATATATTTGTGAATTTAGGCAGCAAAATCTCTTTTAGGCACGTCTGATTAAATAAATTACAGACATTACGTCTGTTTGTTTTTTGCATAATCTGTTCTTACTCACAGCCAACCTTCCGTGTATTACAATCAAATGACGTAAAGAATGCACTATAACTGTGAAGATTGCTTTTATTTCCCAAGTACTTTCCATCTCCTTCTGAGACCATCTTCAGGGATGTAAGTAGTAAGACAAAACTATGTGTTGCTATTCATTACTGAAATTTTTTTCTTTATGCTTTTATATGCAATGGTTGACAGTCATGCTTAGCGTTCATTAGAACGTGCAAAATTATCCACTTTTCTATGTTGGAATGTCATAGTCATGCACACATTAAAGCATGAAAAACTGTTCCTTTTAGAAAATTATTACAGTATTCATAGCTGATTCTATTCAGTGTCAGCTTCAATTTTTTAATGTAGATTTCTTCGAGGATCTGTAGTTTTAATTTGTTATTTTCTTGGTGTAGGATAGTTGTGTTATCAATGAGTATTTTTCTATACAGTAAATGCGGACAGGCGGGTTGGTGTAAACGTCTCGCAAGGGACAAATTGTCAGACATGTGTAGAGTAAGATGTCTTATTAATGTAGTTGATGTATATCCAACATATATATTTGTTTTTTTATCAGAGATATATATTAGTACAATAAAAATCTTATTACAAACAAAAAAATATATCTAGTGTGAGAAACAGTTATATTAAAAAGAGTGCTCAATGCACATGTCAAAAAAATTGAAAGTGCAGAGCTATTTAATTTAATATTTAAAATAATAGACATTAACCTTTTCTGTTGCCGTGGGGTCCAACAATAAATGGTTTCTTCAGGCAGTGAGAAGGTCAATTGCTTTACTTGTAGAAACAATTTTTTGGTGGAAACTGCTGTAGCATGTATGGGTTAGTGTTTATTATTTTAAATATTGTGTGTATGTGTATATATATATATATATATATATATATATATATATATATATATATATATATATATAGTTTATGCAAACTTAGGTAATCCGTATGGGTAGACCCGAGGAGGATGATATCCGGAGAGCTCAATGTAAAATTCAGAGCAGATATGTTTGAATAAAAACAGACCACGTTAAGGTTCCATGTAATAAATTATTTCACCATAACCCCTTTAACAGGGCTCTGGATCATCAGACTTTACTTACAAAAATTAAAATGAAAAGAAATTCACACATTTTTGACGGACCTCATCAAGTATACATAAAATTATACTTGATGATGTCCGTCAAAAATGTGTGAATTTCTTTTCATTTTTCATTTTAATTTTTGTAAGTAAAGTCTGATGATCCAGAGCCCTGTTAAAGGGGTTATGGTGAAATAATTTATTACATGGAGCCTTAACGTGGTCTGTTTTTATTCAAACAAATATATAGGAGGCACAGTGGAGTAGTGGATAGCAACTTGGCTTGAGGAATCTGAGGGCTGAGTTTGAATTCCAGTTGAATCCATTACATTCACTTATGTGCTAATACCCTTGGGAAAGGTATGAATCCACTTCTCCCTCCAATTATGTGTAAATAGCAGGACAGACAGGGTTAATTCCCCTCTCCAAGTTCTCCACTGACTTAAGCAGGTATTGAACTCACAACTCTTTGGGTCCTGTCACTGGATCTAGCCAATGCCTTTATCAGGAGATAACAGGATATAACTGATAACTGACATCCATTAGACATGGCACGTGGAACTATAACGGTCTACCCCAGTGAGTGAAATAAAGGTTTCGGTTTGACATTCCAACCACCTGAAGAAGGCCAGAGCGTACAACGGCCGAAATATTGTGATAAATATGGCCACAAAGATGAGGACAATAGTCCAAACAATGTAAATAGTTCACCATATATATATATATATATATATGTTGTAATTGACATCTTTGATAATGGCTTAAGTAAGCCGAAAGCTTAGATTGTATTAAAAAAAAAAAAAAAAAAATGGATCACTATTGTGAATTTCTTTCTTCGTTCAACGATAATGTTATTAAACTTATCAGAAGTTACGAAAAAAATTGACATAAAATAGACAGACAACACTTGTCTATATTATTTAATGAAACCTGTATGAATATATATATATATATATATATATATATATATATATAAATAAATAATGTATTTATTTTTAATCTGATATTTTTATTACTTCAAACATTTACTTTTAGTGGATACCCTTGTTTGAAATAGATACCCCATTTTAATTTTAAACAATGTATATGATGTCTATAAGCTTAGCATATTCAAGAAATCTTTCAAGAAAATAATGTTGTCTCTGGCAGGTATCAAATGTGTGCCCCACCCCCTTTGATCCAGATGCTTTAATACTCAGACATATAGAGTCTGTGTCTGCTCAGTTTTGTATTTGAAATGTAAACAAAGCAATTTCTAAAGAATTACTAAATTTATTTTTAATCTGATATTAATATTACTTCAAACATTATTATAGTGGACAACTGCATATTTGAAAAAGTTGCCCCATTTTTATTTATTAAACAATTACATCTCTCACTTGGCGCTTGTCAAGAAATTCTTGTAAAGAAGATGTCTCAATGGATGCTGCAAAAGAAATGTGCAGCTCAATAGAGATACACACTGTTTAGATGCATACATGAAATAAGCTTTGGAGTAAAGGGCTGTAAAAAACGAAAATATTTTTGATACAGCCTAATATTAGGAAAATCTATGACAAAGTAGAAAAAGATTTTTGTGTGATGTGTTTTGTCCTTCAGAATTTCCTCAGACTAACGTAATGTTTACACCTGATGCAACTAGATATGCACGTTGTACAACTATGTTGATGCACACAAAGGCCACCAACTCTATGAGAATTACAACTGAAAAGAAATTATCTAAGTATAACATAATTCATAAAGTCTTAGATAATAAAAAAAACATAAGTAATCTTTTTTTAATCATTTCACTTGAAGCAAGGCAATAAAGCCACTAAGACACAAGAGGTTACTGAGTATTAGAGAATATGAGGGAAATTGCTATTAAGGAGAGAGGATAAGAAAAGAAATTAAGAAGACAGACAATAGCAATTGACATTGCATTTAAATTTTTGAAGATCAAAGTTGACTGGGAAACAATGCTATGTTTCATCTTGAGTTACTAATCTGCAGTGAAAATTCTCAGGGTCAGCCTGGAAGCGAGTCAGAAACATTCTGGAAATGTCAACCCTTTTCAGCTTCTACTCTAGTGTCAGCATTCTTGGGACCCATATTACAGACAGCTTGCCCTTCCCCAAGATGTCAGTCAAAACAGTATGGGCCAAACCAGAAATAATGTGTATCGATAGTAAAATGTCTGTCATCCAAGACCATAAGGTGAATGGCTTCAACTTGTTCATCAGTGGTTTTTAGAAGACCTGACTGTGGGTCATCATCTGTGCTGTCCCCACCCCACTTGAATTCCACAGCTCACTTCACAGTTGCAAAGGAAGGGAATTCCTTAGCAAGTGTCTGTCCTCATGGATTTCCTTTTCTTTTGCAGATGGTTTGACTACTCGGGCCTCTTTTTTTGTCCATTTTTAGATTTGTCACACACCCCTCACCTTCATATGGGCCTCACCGGCACAGAAATTAAGACAGAAATCTGAATTAGTTTTTCTTGTTTTATAAGAAGTGGTAGTGTGTTGCCACAGTAAAAATATTCAGCTATGTCTCTTCTTTCAGGGTGAGGCTTAGAACTTTTTGAACAACTCTTGTATATTATAATAATAATAATATTGTGGAATTATAGATTGGCTTTAGATCTGTACATGAAATAAAACGTAAAGATACATAAAAACACAAATATGTTTGATAAGCCATAAAGGTTCTTTTTATTAGGTTGGTGCAAAAATAATTTCGTTTTCTAACATATGTTACTATGTGAGAAAACGAAATTATTTTTGCACCAACCTAATATTTTATTTGTTTTTTTCTTTTGACAATTTCTGTTCATAATCAATGTAAATTAATATTTTGTAGATTTTTGGAGAAAGAACAACTATTGCATGCAAAATGCCTGGAAGTTTTCCATTTGTCTTCCCTAAGCAAAGATGACACTGTATCTTCTCAACAAATGACGAGTTTTTGTAGCCGACTCTTGGAAAACCAACAAAATTTACTGACCATTATTTCTCTCGAGGATCTCCATATACAAGTGTCACATTATTATTCAGTCATGCAAGATGGCAGAATGTGTGTCCCTTGGGACTGGACGGACCAGTGAAAAAAGGAATGTGTGTCCTTTGTGGGACTGGATAGAGCAATGGAAAAAGAATTTGTGTTCTTTGAGACTGGACGGACCAATGAAAAAAGAATGTATGCCCCACCCCCTTCAGACTGGACGGAGCAATGAAAAATGAATGTGTGTCTGTTGGGAATGGACAGAGCAATGGAAAAAGAATTTGTGTCCCTTCGGACTGCACAGAACAAGAATGTGTGACAGGGTTTTTGTTTGGTAGACAGCTTAGGTAAGACAGTGTGTTTTAAAATGTTTTTCCTTTTTGGATGTTATTATCTACAAGTGAAATGTTATTTTGCCTGCCTGGAATCCACCTCTCCATACAAAACATATTTTTTGGTTTGTGCTTTTTTATTATTCAGGCTTGGCAAGCTAAATCTACAAAAGCAAAAGGTTTAAACTCTTTCACTTTTAATGAATTTAATTGTCTAAGGAAAGAACCATTATTTTTTGTAAAGATCTAAATTAAATAACCAAATAAAACAAAATTCTTGGTATTTTCATGCCTAAAGTATAATTTCAGCTGATGGAAACATTTAACTTTTAGCTTGTTATTAAAAATTCTAATCCCATAAAAACATATTTCCTACAACTGAAATTTATTACAAGAATAATTTTTATCTAATATCACAATAATGGATTACATTATAGTTATATAAAATTATTTTCACTATTTACATTCCAACTATTGTCCTCATCTCTGTTGTTGTTATCAAAATATTTTGGCCAGTAGTACTCTCTGGCCTTCATCAGGTGTCTGTTGGTTCGTCTAGCTCTTATTTTTAGAGATATCCCTAAACATGGGCAATAGAATGAGAACAGTCTACCCCCATAAAATCAAGGATTCAGTTTGGAATTCCCTATAGGTTGCCAGGATCGACATACACCTGATGATGGCCAGAGATCACAATCAGCTGAAACATTTTGATAACAACAACAAAGATGAAAACAATAGTCTGTGTGTAAATACTGATAAATCCTTATCCTAGACATTCAGACAGAAATTATATAAATTATTGACAAACACCCTAATAAAGTAGTCAGCCTACAAGTTGATATCTTTGTACAAGTAGACGTACATTAAAACAAATTTAAGTAAAATATTTTTATTTTATAATATCAGAAATTTGCAAAAAAAAAAAAAAAATTATTTTTTAAAAATTTTCTTAAAAATTTAAAGTAAATTTGAGAAAATTTTTTGTCAGTTTCTCTTGAGAGAAAAACATGAAAATCAAATTATTCTAAGATTATTTTCCTAATTTGAAAATTGTAAGGAAATTATTTGGATGCATAAAAATTATTTTTAAAGTTGTAAAATTATAAGGAAGTACTTGGGGAAAATAACAAAACATTTCCAAAAATTGAAATTCAATATTCACAGAAGTTATTTCTTTATAGAACTGTTTAAATCATTGGAGGTCATTTTAAAAAATTTATATAAGTAAAAGATAATTTCAAGAAATCTGTCTGTATATGTTGGCACATATACATACACACATATATATATATAATGTCAATGTTTATGTTAAGGTACGTTTCAAGAGTAGATATGATCGTTTGAGAAAGATCATTGAAGATTTGTTGTTTAAAAACAGTAATTCAGACTTTGCTAACTAGACAATTCTTTGTGGCTGAATGGTTAACAGTATATCAGATCAAATGATGGCTCCCTTTGGGGTTATAGGTTCGATTCCTGTTGGAGACGCACATATTTTCTATGAAATTTCTTGAACATTCAGGCCATTAAAAGTAATTAATACTGTTTATTTAAAAAACAGAGCATTTGCTTAAATAATTTGTATCTGTTAATAATAACATATAAAAAGAAAATATATTAAATAATTATGAGACTTAATCTATTTCATAAAATATATATATATATATATATAGCAGAAAACGCTTTGACATGTAAAACATTCAAACAGTTTCTACATAATTTATGTCCAGAAAAAAATTGTAAAAAAAGAGGGATTGCTGCCCAAATACACAATTATATATATATATATATATATATTGACAGCATTTTTTCATTGAGGTATGTTTCATTGAATAATTTAGACATGTTCTGTCTACTTATTTTCAATAGGATCCTTTCATATTCATGGATAAACTTTTTGGTATTCTTATTGAAGGATGAGAGAAAATTGCTGTGTTGATACATATTTTGTTTATTTCCAAGTACTTTTGCCATAGCACAAAGTCATCATCAAGGTATTCTTTATTACAGGATAAATATTGTAGTGTTCATTATCGTAAAGGACAATATTGTTGTTTTTCATCTGAAAGTTAAATTTCATATATGTGGAGTGAGGAGTGCTGATTTTGTGTGTTTAAGGAGAGGTAACTAAGTATAGTGTGGAGAGTTTGTTTACAAAATGAGTAGTAAAAAAAGATAGAAACTATTTACAAAACTTGCCATTTCAAACTATTATATACATTTTAATACATTTGTGAAGTATTCATAATTAATTTTATTAAAGTTTGGTTTCAATTTTTTAATTTAAATAGTTTTGAGAATTTTTAGTTTATGTATATTCTTTTCGTAAAAATGTTTAGAGGTATTTTAACAAGAATTTTTCTGAATTGCAAATGTGAACAGGTATGTTGTTGTAAATGTTTAGAAATGTTGGACGTATTATTCAAATGAAAACTTAGCTGCTGTAACAACATTGTTGTAGTGTGTCCAACATAAATATTATTTTTACCATTGGAGATACAATCTCCCAGAGGACATTTAAATTTATAAACAATGTTGGTTTTCTGCAACACATTAGGGAGCAGGGAAGAGTCATTATGAATGATTGTATTAGATGTAGTAGATTTAGTGTAGTATATAATTAATTTTATTTTTTACTAGGAACTGTGGTGGATATATTAGTCTTATTAATTTTTTTTAGGATATTTTTATCTTGCTTATAGTTATCATGCATTTGGTTACAATATAAAAGGTTGGTATATTTTGGGTTAGTTGAAGAAGTATTATATTCTATTTGTTTAGTATAAAGATCACTAATGAAGGCGATCAGGTGATAATAATAACAACAAAGATTAAGACATTAGTCTGAATGTAAATAATGATAACTCCTTGTCTGAGAAAATCAGAAATTAACAGATATGTGTATGGGTGTGTGATTTGATTTTGATTGTATCTTTTGTTTTTTTTTTTTTTTTTTTTTTAGAATTTATGTTAGAATTTTTTGTCATTATTGTATGACTTGCTATTCAAACCTGCTTACTTGTCTTGACAGTTTTTACAACAACATATTTACTGTTATACTTTCAGACCTTCTTCAGGTAGTCTGTCGTCATACATGATAGCCTTTTTATCCTGGTGGCCCAACTATATGAATTTAAGCATGTTACTAGATTGGAATCTAGGTCCCACCTTTTTATTGTTGAAATAATTAAATGAAATCTTCACTTCTACTCCAACAGTTTCTTTTCTCACACTTCCCGCCTGTGGAATTCTCTTCTATTTACTTACTTCCCTGATAACTACAATATTCAAAAGTTTAAATGCAACATCGATCACCATCTTCTTGAATCCTATTTATCTTTTATCCTTTCATTAATTTTCCCTTTATACCCAGTCTTTTTTCACACTTTAACACTCTCTGTAACCTCCCCCCAGGGTACTAGTGGCATTCCCGCCTTGCTTGAGGTGAAATGATTAAAAAAAATCGAATTGAACTCTTTATTCGATCACATTGATCTCATTCCACTTTCCATACCCAGGGGAAATAACTCATGTCAGTTTATACTTAGTGGAGAGATAACTCATGTCAGTTTATACTTAGTGGAGAGATAACTCATGTCAGTTAATTCTAAGTGGGGAGATATAGCTCATACCACTTAATTCTTAAGGGAAAGAGATCGTATTAGTTAATACTCAGGGGAGATAACTCATATCACTTAATGCTTACGGGAGATAACTCACACCATCCTTGTCTGAAAAAGGCACTTTCGGTAAAAACGTATTATATACATCTACGGCGGGAATGTGTTAATAGTCTTATTCACCTTTGTATTGTTTGCCCAAGTGATATATGGCCTAGTACAGCATTTTTAAAACTTTTTTCTACTGCGACCCACAATGAGAACCACATTTTGCATTGCAACCCATTATATCTACATGTAATAAATCAGACAAATTCTGTTCATTAGGTTTCCGTTTATTTATTTAGCATTGACAATTTATATGTATATTTCTTATAATCTGCACATATTGGAATTGCATGTATTGGTTTGTATCATCTATTTGTATGAATATAAAATTATTACTTTTAGAAAAACAAATTTAAAGTAAATAATCAGTAACAGCTTTGATGAATAAGATGTGTAAACTCAATGAGAACAGACATATATATATATATATATATATGTATATATATATATATATATATATATATATATAATAAAATATATAAAAGGTTAATGGTCAGAGTTGAATTAGACCAGGAAAGAGTAGTATGAAAAATGAAAAAAAAATAAAATATAATATGAGCTTGCCTCAGTGTAAAACTAGCAAATGATGTCTGAATGCTGTGTAACTTTTAAAGTTATTTATATTCTACACTTTGATCCTATTTATTTATTTATTTATTTATTTTTTGTCGCAACTCATTTTATTTATCTCATGACATACTGAACGGTTGGGACATACAGTTTGAAAAAGTGGGTTAAAGCTTTAGTTAAAATATATCTGGTAAGAAGCCTGTTGTGAGTTCAATCCCTGGATGTGGTAGTACTGAAATGTCACCTACCAATTTTTAGTGGAAGAAACAGACAAATGACACAAAGGTGAATAAAACTGGTATTAATTGATATTAACAAAAGACTCCTGAAGAAGGTTGAAGAGTAAAATGGTTGAAATGATGTGTGTATAACAAGTAAGCCAGAATAATAAAACATATAATGTATTTTTGGCAAACATAGACTTTTGTGCCCGCAAAAAAATCATAGTATCAAAAAGACAGTTTTTCCATTGATTTTGCTATTATTTTAACTACCTTCACTTCTCAGCAATGTTTATTGTTTTAAAAAGCAATGATTAGAATTGAAATAAAATCTGAACATATGATGAGAGTGAATTTATACATCTTTTGTTCTTGAGAATTTACAACAAAAATATTAAACACTATTTATTAGATTGTTGATTTACAAGACATATAAAACCTAATACAATACCATTCTGGATATGAGGATGAATTACATCTGCATCCTAGGTGAGATGATAAATTGCATCCAACGGTAAGGCCTCTGATTGGGAGGTTCTGAGGAGCATGGAACCACCTCTTGGTTGCTGGTGTTCCTGGGTCCACTCTGACCCAGGTTGGTGACACCTGTTATGGTCCCAGCTATATGCAAGTAGTTAACCCCAAAGTGAGGTCAAAACACTATGAAAGTGTAAAAATAGGTTTTAATACCAGCAATACATTTTTGTAAAAATATTATTAGCAATGAATTTTTGAAGGAAAAAATTATACCAGCAATACATTTTTGAAAAAAAAAAAAAAAAATTAACAATACATTTCTGAAGAAAAAAATATTACCAGCAATAAAAATCTTGCCGGCATTAAATAACCCATTGAGGTGTTGATATGCCGTAAAACAAACCAAACTAATGTGATACAGTATTTATCATTTACCAATTTATAAAGAAACAAATATGTAAATAATTTTAATAAATTTATACACATTTTCTAAATTATTAAATATAAGGAAATCGTTATTATTTACCATTTTGTAATTTTGAATTGATTGGTAATCAGCCAATGTTTTGTGAACCATTCTAATAAATAATATAATAAATAGTGTTTATTGTTTTCGTTGTCAATTCTCAAGAACAAAATAAATGTATAACTTCACTTTCATATGTTTAGGGTTTATTGCAATTCTAATCATCACTTTTTAAAACAATAAACATTGCTGAGGAGTGATGGTAGTTAAAAAGGCATTGTCATAGAAAAAAAAAAGTCCTTTTGACACTCCATCTTATGGGAGGCATTTTTATCCATGTTTGCCACGTGTTTCTACAATGTCAATTCAGGATCTCTTTCTTAATCACTCGGAGAACATCAGTGTTGAGTTTCGTCTGCTTAAAATCTAAGAACTCAAATTTACAAGTCTGAAAATGAGTGGTTATTTTTCTTAGATGAAGTATTATTGTTATTAATTTTGTCTACTCACTGCCATTGATCGAATGTCTGAGCAAAGTTGCAATAAAAACAAAAATAAAAATAAATACTAGTCAAAAACTAATAACAATGGTTGACAATGCTTTAATCAAAAAAATAAAGTTGGAATTAAGTACAAGTGGTTAATATGAAAATTAACATATATTAGTAAAAATAAATTTTGATGTTTCAATATGCTTCATCTATATCTGTCTATATTTCTGAGATGTCATATTGTAATTATTTACACTCTTTATATTGTTCTCACTGTTGTCCTCATCTTTGTTGCCATATTCATGACATTTCGACCATTATATGCTCCAGCCTTCATCAAGAATTTCAAACTGGTCCCTTTATTTCATCCAGTGGGGTAGATTGTTCTAGTTCCTCTTCTGGATGTATAAGTATCAATTATCTCCCTTTAACTAAACTCTTCAAGTTTTTGTTTACCTCTGCAGGTATTGAACTCACAACTTTCAAGAGTACATGGCACAGTAGATAAAAGCATTGGTTAACCCAAAGAGTTGTGAGTCCGATATCTGGCTACTGAAAAGGTGAATAAAAACTTGAGTTGAGTTAAGGATAACTGAGATATCTGAAGAGGCATGGTATGTGGAATTAGAACACTCTATTCCAGTGGATGAAATAAAAGGTTCTGTTTGAAATTTCAATCGCTTGAAGAGGGTCAGAGCGTAACAGTCGAAACATTGTGAATATGGCAATGAAGATGAGATAAACAGCCCAAACGATGTAAATAGTATAAATAATGCTTTATCTAATAAAATTAAGGGATGAAACCAAATACTAATAATAAAAATTATAACAATAATGTACTTTTCAAAATATTTGCTTATGGCCAAATCACTGAGGTTAAGCAACGCTGAGCCTAGTCAGTACTTTGATGGGGGTTCACTTGGGAATACTAGGTACTGTAACCAAATTCTTAAGATCTGAAATGTATTTTGGCTTTATCCCACAAAGGGTGGCTTATGGCCATATCATATTGAAACATTGGTTCCCGTACAATCATTGAAGTTAAGCAACATTGAGCCTAGTCAGTGAGTGTCCACTTGAGAATTGAAATCAGAGAGTGGAGTTTCAATTCTAGTTGGGTTCATCATATTCACTTATGCGCAAATGCTCTTGGGAAAGGTATGAATCCATCTCTTCTCCTCCCAGCTATGGGTTAGATAGTAGGACTTGTATCACTAAATCATTACTATTTCCCAAAAATATTTTCTGACTTGCAAAAACAAATCTACCACAAAGGGTTGATAAGCCATAAAAAAAACAAATCAGTGAACATTCAAAATATTTTACTTTGCTGAATCCATTAGCTTTGGCATTTTAAGAAGATTTGAATAAAATATTAAAAAAGAAATGTGAATGAGTATATCTTGATAACGGAAAAATCAAGAAAAAATTAAAATTTCTGAACGTTCTTTTTTTTGTATGAAAAATATATTAAAGATGGTGATGTTAAGTGTGAAAACGTTGGAAATGAAAATAATTATTTTGATAATATTTGTGGAAATTTTGTTGGAAATGTGGTTCTAGGCAGATTAGCTATGGTTGCCTATAAAGGCAGGTCTGTTCTCCGCCCCTTATCTATTTGTAATTAAATGCTAAATAACCATAAAGCCAGAAATTGATGTTTTCATGTTTCATCTGTACCTCCCCACAACACACACACACGCACACATACACACATGCAAAGAATGATTTAAAATATTCTCAGATTTCATTTTTCTCCTGCAAAATAATATACTGTATTTTGCAGCATCTAGGATGTACATTGTGTTATATACGTCTCACCCAAGATCAAGCCGGAATGGACTTTGCATTCAGTGCCCTCTAGAGAAGCCAATTGCAGTGTTAATTCTGGGGTATGACCCACTGGCCACCAAGTGGAAATCCATATGGTGGGCACAGCTAGAATAGAATATACTATGCTATCCCAGCAGTAAAAGGGCAGTCTCTCAGACATTCTACACAAGAATGTAAGGTCCACATTTTGGATGAAGCGCCTGGCACCATTCACACATACTGGCTAATAAGAACTGATAAAATCAGAAGTTGAATAAAATGCAACAGAGTCTTTTATTAATCATACAACTTCATTATACTTGAATTTCACCTAAGAAATATGAGAAAAATAAAATTGTTAAATTTCTAGAATAAAATAAGAAATACTAGAAAAATAAAATAGAGATAATTTCTAGAACAAAGAAACTCTAGAAAAATAGAATAGAAAATTTTTACAACAAAGAAACACGAGAAAAATAGAAAATTTCTAGAACAGAATAGGAAATACTAGAAAAATAAGATAGAAAACTTCTAGAACAAAGTATGAAACACTAGAAAAATAAATTTGTTTAATTTCTAGATAAAGTAAGAAACACTAGAAAAGTAAAACAAAAAATTTCTGGAACAAAGAAATACTAGAAAAATAAAATAAAAATTTTCTGGAACAAAGAAACACTAGAAAAATAAAATAGAAAATTTCTGGAACAAAGAAATACTAGAAAATAAAATAGAAAATTTCTGGAACAAAGAAATACTAGAAAAATAAAATAGAAAATTTCTAGAACATATCACAGACTCCAAATAAAGGAGATTCATGGTCTCAAATTTTAATTCTAAGCTTCACTTTTAGCAGAGTGATTTTTTTTTAATTCAATACAAGGACCAAAAGCCACTCAAGGTAGAAGGTTACTATGCAGTTTTGTATGAGTGTAAGAAAAGGCAAGAAGTGAAGTTTATGGGGTTATGCAGGAATGAACGATTAACCCTAAACTTGAATAGGTCAAGATCGAGAGGACAACTTGCCAGGAGTCTGTTCCACAAATCAGCAGTTCTTGGGAAGCAGCTGTCCAAACAGAACTTACTCATTATTAAAATAGAATACAAATGGAATGGGAAAATATCCTCACTTATGTATGCGGCATGGTCAGTCTCAGTTGTAAAGGTCATGGGTGGGTGGAACTATGGAATGTCAGAACACATACCATGATAATAGGGATAAGAGCAGTAAGAGGCTTGCAACATTTTGTCTGTGGGGAAAGGGGTTGTAGGGTGGAAAATAATTCATTATGTACAATTTTGATCTTTCACATAGACAATTTTGAACTCTATCAAGACAGGCAATTGAGGACTGATATGGCAGCAATACACCATTTTTCATCTGATCTGGCTTTTGTAAAGGTAAAGTATAGCAGGAGGGGG
Source organism: Acanthosepion lycidas (assembly GCA_963932145.1). Classification (NCBI taxonomy): domain Eukaryota; kingdom Metazoa; phylum Mollusca; class Cephalopoda; order Sepiida; family Sepiidae; genus Acanthosepion; species Acanthosepion lycidas. The sequence continues at coordinate 59,224,361 of OZ010615.1, forward strand.
GGTTAAAATGAACTGATCATTTTTAGCAATGGATCAGATATATGAGTTTCACTTGAGGTCTGGAATGAGCTTGAGTCCCAATAGACGTTCAAGGTAAGGAGCCTCCCCTTGCGGGGACAACCATCCATTATAATAGGTAAAATTTCAGGCTCTACTCAGTGATGATGGAATGTTACTTATTTGATTTTGAAGGTATTGAGTCTTATAAGCCAGTAGCTCCTCCCATTGAGTCACCTAGGTTAGGTCAGAGGAGCAGGGTCTGCTAGGTTCTAGTCATCTAGATTTTGGGAGGTCCACCTGCATAGATATTCACAAAGGATCAAAGAATTCCCTTTAGGAAGATCATTAATATGGAGTGGAAAGAGGATAGTGCAGAAATGAGAATGCACAAAATTTTTGGGGCTTTCAATGACTGGTTTTAAGATTAAATCAAAATCGGACACTAAAACCATAAGAGAAAAATTTATGAAATTATAAGAAAATGTTTAAAAAAACATATAAATGAACTTTAATTTGTTCTCTCTTGTAGAATTTGCAACCAGAATAAATTATGATCCTCTCACCAAAAAAAAAAACCCCCCAAAAAACAAAAAAACTGAAGATGAAAGTAAATACTAGTCAAAAGTTAAAAAAAGTAATAACATTTCAAAATATTTTTCTCTGTTGACATTTTAACAAGAATTGAATAAAATATTAAAATGTGGTAAAAAGCACATCTCACAAGCTGTAAAATGCTGTAAAATGTAAAATCAATCTTTTCATGGAGACCAATTCCAAGGTTCCTGTCATTTCAAGAAACTGTCATTTATTATTTGACTAAATATTTTTCCTATTTATTTATAGAAGATAAAACTTATCAAATCTCATTCCTTTCATTTTGGGCATTTGCGAATCTGAAACAAAATCCCACATAGCCGGAAAATACAGCAATTATGGTATCATGGTTATTTTTTTTATTTACCCAAATTTTAAAAATTTGGAATTTTTTTTACCCAAATTTGTAAAATTTGAAATTTTTATTTACTTCAATTTTTTTAAAAAAAGTAAGTTTTTTAAATTGAGTAAATAAATTTGGTAAAAATATCCCCTTAACTTTTTTTTAAAATATGTTTATTTACCAAATTTAAAAAAATTTTGGTAAATATTTTTTATTTACCTAAATTTTCCCCATAACTGCCCTTTGGTGGGAAAAGGAGTTCTCTCTTGTTATTTCAGGTGCAAGAATTCTATTTAACTTTGAATGTGTTCTGAAGAAAATGGCTTATTTGGGGGGGGGGGGGGAGCAAATATTTTTTTGTATTTTTTTTTTTATACCTGGCACCTACAAATTTTGTATATGAGGTATGTCCGGAAAATATCCAGCTACTTAAAATAAATGAAAAAAGAAAGGTGATGGGTGGGGTGCTAGCTACGACAATTTATCAATTCTCTTGGACTTTATCAATTCTCTTCTCTTATCTATCCCATTTTCTCTCCCATGATTTGGTGCCTTCTATTATGGAAATGCCATAAACTGCTTCACCTTGTCCGTAGTCTGAAATGTTCTCTTTCTCAATGGGAAAAGCCAGAAAACATCTCCTACCAAAACTAAATTACAAGGTGGCAGATGAACCTGGGTGATATGAGGTTTGCAAAAAAAAAAAAACAATTTGATAATTGAAGAATGAGCAAGCACTTCATCATTGTGTGATTGACATGTAGGACACAAGTTCACTCAGTGGTATCTAACTACTGATTGAATAACCCCATGGGAGAGTGTCTTTTCATACATATACAGTAAGTAAGGTTCCCTCTATTGGTTGCCAAGTTACATCAAGGTCCAACAAATCATTGATTGAAGACCAACAGAATATTTTGTTTAAGATTTTTTATTTTAATTTTCTATGGTTCAGAAAAAAATGCCTATATATGGACACAATCCTATAAAAAAAATAAAACTCTTCAAGAATGGCCCTTGAAAGCTGAAAGAGCTTGGAAGACATTGGACAGTTTAAGTTCAAATTCTTCCCAAAAACCAGGAAAAAGTGGTCAAAAATAAAAGAAAAATCAGAATTTCTTAAAGAACTTTTTTTGGTCTCCAACTAAACCTGCATAAATGAAAAATTGTTACACAAATTCACCCAATTTTTACATACATACATACACACACATATATATATATATATATATATATATATATATATATATATATATATATATATAAAACAAAATAGAAAAAGTTTTTGTGACAATTTTCATCCATTTCAGTGTCACAAAAACTTGTTCTAATTTGTCTTACATCTTTTCTTTGAAAAGTGTTCTTGATATCTAAAAAATTTTATATTGTTATCCAATATATATATATATATATATATATATATATGATAAAGAACAAATAGGAAAGATATATTAATCTAATATTTTTCAATTTTATTAAAGTTTTGTCAGAGATTGAGAGAAAACAGATAAAAAGATAGAAACACTAGTATTTTAAATTATGTTTGGCTCATTTCTCATTGGTCATTTGATTTCATTAATAAGACCATAATTCTTTAAGAAGGAAATACATTGAAAAACTTAATAATAACATTATTGCCAACTATAAATGCACATGCATAAAACATTGCATTACATTGCCATCTTTTTTTGAATCCATTCTCAAAGGAGTTAGCCATAAAATTAAAACCCTGTGACTTCCCATTGTGAGGGTTGATTGCACAAAGGTGAAAATTAAAATCACCAAATCGACAGACATACACACAATCACACATTACCATCTGTTGGCCACTTAGACATACAAGAATCATCATAAATCTACATACACATTGAATTATCCATGGTTTTAATACACATGACACATGTCTGACCAATTAGAACTGACCCAAACATAATTGAAAATACCAATTTTCTGTCTTTTTTGTCTGTTTTCTCTCAATCTCTGACGAAGCTTTAATAAAATTTACCCCCCCTCCATACACTTTTTAGCTTCGGCAATTATAATTATTTTTTGTATGTTTGTTTTACGTCTTTGTTCCAACGAATCTTTCTGAAGATGTTGGATGAAAAAGGTTCATTTTAAAGAATGCTCTCCATCATTTTTAATATATATATATATATATATATATATATATATATATATATATATATATAGGCAAAGTCCATGACTGGTTAGAAGAAAAATCTGAGAGAATAATGACATGTGTCTATATTTCTGAGATCTGGTATTGTAACTATTTACACTATTTACATTATACTAAACTGTTGTCCTCATCTTTATTGTCATATTCACAATGTTTCAGCAAACAGAAAATAACTGAAACTGAGATATTCAGAAAAGGCATGGCATGTGGAACTAGAACAATCTACCCCAGTGGACAAAATAAAGGGTTTGTTTTGAAATTCCAATGTATATCACCTGAAGATGGCCACAATGTTGTGAATATGACAATAAAGATGAGGACAACAGTCCAAGCAATGTAAATAGTGTAAACTTAAAACTTATTTTGTTGTAAGTTAATTTTTCATTTCTTTTTGGTAAATTCATTGATCATGTTGTTGTACACCCTTGTGCAAATTAATTGAAACAAAACAAATAATTCAGTTATTCTTTAGTTTTTTTGTATTTTTCCAATGAAACATGACAGATGTCCATTCCATGAAGTCGTTCCTTGCAGATTGACCACAGATTCTTGATTGGATTTAAATCAGGAGAGTTTCTGGGACAGTCTGTAGGACTTTGGTTTGGTCACTAGTACAGTGTTACAATTTTCATATGTTTCCTTGGAGTAATGTCCATCGCAAACAATCGCTGTAGGATAGCTAATCGACACTCGAGACAATAGTGTCTGGGCATGATAAAAATCTGATGCAATCATGGATGATGCAATATTTTTCAAGATCAAACAAATTTCATCATACACCGTGAAAATAGATTCACATCACTGAAAATGACCTAATCTGAGGAAAAAATAGAAATCGATTACACCCTGTCACTCCAGTGGGTCTAAAACGGACTGTATGATGAAAGAAAGGAAACTAAAGTCGTTGTTTCAATTAATTTGCACAACGGTGTAGAAAGTATCAACTATGGAGTTGATACTTTCATCATTATCAAAAGGAAGAGACAACTAATGTCATTACTTTTATTTTTTTTTCTCTCACTCACTCAGCCTTCTCTTACTCAGTTCTCTGTGGGCCTGTGCAGGGAGCTGACACAGGTGTGGTATACTGAAGCAGGGGCCTTCTCTGCTTACCCTACTCTATTAAGGCTGCTTGTTCACAATTTATCATAAGAAATGAAAGAATAGAGATTTAAAAAAAAATTATCCTGAATGTAAGGAGGATAATAAAAATTATTAGTAATTAATTTTTTTTTTTTTCGAGAAGGAATGGTTTTTTGTGGAATAATGGTTAGCAACTCAGATTGCGGAACTGGATAGCCAAGTTCGAATTCTAGTTGGATCGATTATACTCCCTTCCGTGAAAGGAAAAGATATGAATACTCTTCTTTTCCCACCAGCTATGGATAAATAACAGGACAGACTGGTTTCTATAGCCTTAGGTGACAACCGGTCTAGGAGAAGGAAAACTCTGAATTCAAATCGGCCAGGAGAGTGTTGGGCTCCATCACACCATCTTGCCCAAGAAACACCATTTCTGCTGCGGCTACAGCTCAAATGGTGTCCCTACGACCCTAATCAGTCATGGGATATTCATGATCATGAATTCTTTTTTTATTACACAAAAATCTTGGAAAGAATGTGAAGCAAGCTGTGGCTGCATTACATTCATGGTCCCTTTGCCATTTCATACGTGTGTGTATACGTGTGTGTGTGTCTACACTTTTGTACATATGTACATATGATTAGATTGCTATGTTAAAGGTGAAACAGGTGATCTTCATTTTTTACACATCCTGTGGCAGCTAATTTGCTCAAGTTTTTAATAAACTAGTATTTTTTATGCCTTTTACAGTTTCGCAAATAACAAATTGGTTAGCAAATTTCTATATTAAAAATTGTTACATTTTTGATGATATTTTTTTTGCGTTCATTGGCCTCAGCCTCTTTTTCTTTTTGACAGAAATTTCTTTTGTCAGGAATGGGAGCTGTCAGTTACTTTTTGACCTTATGTCTGTAACATTGTTTGAAACAATTAAAAATTGGATAAAGAAATTTCCTGCATGAATTTTGTGTTTTTGTTTTGTTCCTTTCTCTTTCATTTTTATCACGTTTTTTTTTTGCAGATTTTGACGTCATTTTGGGTTTCTTTTTTTTTTTTGTCCAAATCCGTGAATTTCTTTTGTTCATGCTAAGTTTAAAAAAACATAAAATAAAATTGACTATTTTATGTCCACAATTTTGAAAGTGTTAACATTAGTTCACTTTTTAAATCTCAAGTTGAATTGCCACAAAACTTTGTTGATTTATTAAGATGGAATAATCTATTATGACATCATGTCTCTAATTTGTATGTAGATATATTGTATATATTTATTTTCTATATGATTGTTCTCCTACAGGGTGCGATGGGTAAATTGTCGTCACTTTATATTTTTAATTTCATACATGAGTGTTGTTTTGGATTTTGTAAACTGCACAGTATAGTAGGGTCATTTGGACACTGTCTGTGAGAAAAATAGCATCATGATGCAATTCACTTCACCAGAAATTTGGGAACAGCATGCTGTACTGCTTGTCATTTTGATTGGAAGCTCCAATACAAACATTTCAGACTGTTTGGTTGTCAATCTGACAGTGCAGAGGATTCAGAAAGAGTTGGAAGAGTCTAATGGTGATTACAAAGGTATGTCAGCTTTGAAAATTCACTCTGATCATTCTGATAAGAAAGGAACACTCAAATTTGTTGGGGATGGCCTCACTCAACAAGGAGGCCTACATCAAATGCCTTGAGGAGGTAGTGCTGCCCTGGGTCAAGAAGGAGGCTGCTGGAAGACCCTATGTCTGGCTACAGGACTCTGCACCATCCCACACAAGCAAGAGAAACCAGTCATGGCTGTCAGACAATTTCTACAACGACATCACCTAACTCCCCCAGACTGCAACCTCCTTGAAGTGTGGGGTGCAGTTGAGACCAACAAAACTCAAAGATGAACTGAAGGCAAAGATTATGGCAGCATTCACCAACTTAACGAGACTGTCCAGAAGAGTTGCAAGAGATTCCGAAGTCAAGTGGAAGCTGTGATTGAAGCCAAGTGCAATTTTATTGAATAAATTTACTCTTTAATCTTTCAAGATATTTTTGTGTAATTTTGGTAAATATATTAGGTTGGTGCAAAAATAATAATGTAACAATGTCGTTTTTTGTCTTATTTTTTATCGTCAAAAAACGACATTATTACGTCATTATTTTTGGACCAACCTAATATCTGTTAAAGTGAGATGTAAGTTTTGTTTTAATTTTTGAGTAATTTAGACGACAATTTATCCATTGCACCCTGTATTTTGCATATGATCAATTATCTTACTTATTATAAAACGCAGATTGTGTGTGTGTGTCTGTACGTTTATATATTGGATCGGATTTCCTACATTTTTCAACCAATTTCAACAAAACATCACAGGACTACATAAAATTACCTTGTGGTGGTTCTGACAGTGCCAAAAATTGGAAAAACATGATTGTTTTTGCACAAAATCAATTTGAAAACACGATTAAGAGGCATTAATGAAACGGGGACAACTCATACCAAGTTATACTTAGTAATATCAAGTTATCGAGTTATACTTATTATAAAACCCAGGTTGGTTGTTTGTATGTGTGTGTGTGTGTTCGTTTATATATGGGATCGGATTTCCTACATTTTTCAACCGATTTCAACAAAACTTCACTTTTTTTTTTTTTTTGGCAAAACTTCACTTTTTTTTCTTATTGTCTTGCACACTTTTTTCTTTATTTTTACATTCAGAATGCTTTAAAAATTCCATTTACAAGACAATTGTTTATAATAAATTTCTATTCAATCGGTAGACTCATAACGATTGAAAACAATGTTTTTGTTTGAGTTTGGGTTTGACCAATTCCTAAAAAAAAAAAAAAAAAAAAAAAAAAACTAATTAAGACATGCGTGTCCGTCAACCTTAAACAATAATCTTTGTCAATTTTATTTTTCAGTCTTTATGATGGTCGATACTTGATATATCTCTTACTATTACATCCCCGGGCAACGCCGGGCTCTACTGCTAGTTGTACATAATTAGGTTACAATAAAATTTGTATTTTATATTAATACCAACTTATGAAAATTGAAATGTAACAGATTCAGGGCTTTAGCGATTGTGGCTCTTCACAATTTCCTGTCATTTATAGGCCTTAGTAAATTTTGTCTTTTTCTATCTCTCCTAACACTTGTTCTGCCGTCCACTTACACTGTCTCTCCATTATCAATAGAAAGTGTGAAATTTAATATAAGGGAGGTAACTCTAACTAAACAATCTGGACAGTCTTGACTACAATACAGATAGACTTAAGTGCACAGTTGTTTTTAATTGAAACGACTGAAAGTAAATAATTCCTGAAACCTCATATTTTCATTTGGTGTGTTCCCATTGTCTGTAAAAAATGAATCTCCTCTTTCTTTAAAGAAGATCCAAACTGTAAAATAGGTTTTTATCACTTAGTAATTCCAGTCTTATATTCTTAGATGTGTGGTAAAATGAAATAAAATAATAACAATGAGTAAATAAATACATTTTCCCATGATGGGGAAAAAATAAAGAAACTGGAAATTTTACCCGACCTGGCTTCATCAAACGCTCATTAGGTGGCACTGTAGGTTAATAAAAAGGCAAATATTTCTTTCCTCTCTTTTATTCTCACTCTGGCTTTAAGATGTAGCAGATATGGAAATTACGTTCCCATTGGGGCATGTCTGTTTTCCTGGTCCACTGATGACTGAACTCTCTCTGCATTTTCCCAAATCTCAACCTATGAAATAAATCAACCTTTTCTTTTGTCATTCCAAATCTGCACAAGGCTGATTTGTGCTCGACCATTAAAACATCAACAATGAAGTAAGCATAAACCTTTTTATGGTCATTCCAACTTTGTGCAAGGTTGACTTGAGGTTGAGCATTAACACCATGCTTAAACACTCCAAGAATGAAATAAGTATAAAGCTTTCCTTGGTCCTTCCAACTCTGCACAAGGCTGACTAGAGCTTGACCATTATAACCATGCTTAAATGCTACAATAATGAAGTATAAAGCTTACTTTGATCATTCCTGTTCTGCACAAGGTGCACTTGAGCTCAACCATTATAACCATGTCTAAATGCTCCAACAATGAAGTAAGTATAAACCATTTTTGGATTGTTCCAACTATGCACAGAGTTGACTTGACATCGACCATTATAACAATGCTTAAATGCTCCAAGAATGAAGTAAGTATAAATCTCTGTCTATATTTCTGAGGTGAGGTATTATGTACACTATTTACATTGCTCAGACTCTCATCCTCATCTTTGTTGCCATATTTATCACAACATTTTGGCCGTTGTATTCTCCCGTCTCCCTCTGAGTCACTTCCTTATAGATATAATTGACTCATTGATCAGAAAGTCATCTTCATATGTCCAAAACTCTGCCCACTTCATGGAAATAATCAAAGATGCTCCCATCCTATCCAACCAGATTGTGAGTTTGTTCACCAAGGTACCCACAGAGGAGGCACTCTCAGTAGTCAGAGACAGACTGGCTTCTGACTCTTCCCTAGAAGAACGGACCAGTATTTCAATAGATAATCTGATGGAGATGTTGACTTTCTGTACACAAACAACACACTTCGGAATGGGATCACACATATATCGACAGGATGAGGGCTTAGCAATGGGCTCGCCATTATTACCAGCAATGGCAAATATATACATGGAATACTTTGAAGAAATGGCATTAGAATCTATGTCTCTAAGGCCAACTATATAGTATAGTTAAGATACGTAGATGATACCTTCATACTCTGGCAACACCAGGAAGATGTCCAGGTTCTACTGGACCATGTGAACTCAATAAGACCTTCGATACAGTTCATGATGGAGAAAGAGAGTAACAACACACTCCCGCTCCTGGATGTTCTAATATCTCGAACAGAGCATGGGTTCACTGGACAGTATCTCAATTTCAATTTCCACCATCCATACAACGTAAAGAAACACTGAGCAAAAGTCATAAGTGGTGAACCAGAGACATTAGATAAAGAATTGGCCAGTATAATTAGTACCCTACAATGTAACAACTACCCTGGGTACATGGTAGCAGCCCCAATAAACTGGGATAGGTGGGTACAAGAGGAGGACAACAACACTCAGAAAACAGACTGCCTGCCTTATGTGAAGGGGTTATCAGAAAAAATACAAAGAATCTGTGGTCTGTATAACATCAGGACAACTTTCAAAAGCTTGATGACACTTCACAGGTATCTCTCCTGAGTAAGACCCGCCCATAGAGGAGAACATGACTAAAGACTGTGTGTACTCCATCAGGTGCAGCTGCAGAAAGAAATATAAAGGGGAGACAGTCCGCCTCCTTAAGGCTTCAAGAACACCAAAAATCTGTAACACGAGGGGAATTGGAAAAATTAGGCATGGCTGATCACATATGGAGAGAAAAGGGAAATCACTGCCCTCTGTGGGATCAGGTTGAAATCATAGAACATCATTGGAAAATTCGTAAACTTAAGTAATCAGCACATATGCTAGGGCACAAAAATCTCCTGAGCCGACCAAGCATAGAAATGAATACAATATGGGAACCAGTAATAAGGAGTGCCAGAGAAAAGCAATAATAACAACGAAAATTGCAATATGAGCTCTCGTAAAAAAAAGACCAAAAAAAACATACATTGATAACAGCAAAAATTGCAATAAGAGCACTGGTAAAAAATGGTTGCTGACATTCCAACCACCTGAAGAAGGCCGGGGCATACAATGACGGCTGAAACATTGTGATAAATATGGCAACAAAAATGAGGACGATAGTCCGACTTTATTTGGTCATTTAACTTTGTACACAGTTGACTAGAGCTTGGCCATTATAACCATGCTTAAATGCTCCAACGATGAAGTATAAACCTTTCTTTGGTTGTTCCAACTCTGCACAACGCTGAATTGAGCTTGACCATTATAACCATTCTTATCATAACTTACTTCTGGACCAATAAAAGAGAAAAGACATACCCAAGAGACATTGAGAACATTTACCTACAGTTTATATTTACCTACAGTATAAAAAAAATTCAGAGTTGTTCTTCTCCTGGACTGGGTTCTATAGCCAGGTTTCTTACTCCATTGTTGGAGCTATTCAACCCATAGCTGGGGGAGACTAGCTGGATTCATACCTTTCCTAAGACTATTAGCACGAAAGGAAATAGCGGCTCAGATTGAGCAATTGGAGAGCCAAGTTTGAATTTCAGTCGAATGCATTACATTCACTTACGTGCTAATACCCTTGGGAAAGGTATGAATAGTCTTCTTCCCCTCCCAGCTATCGACAAACTGGGTTCTATAGCCTTGGGTGGTAACCGGTCTAGGAGAAAGTAACTCTGAATTGAAAATTGTATGTAGCCCTTGTGTAGCACATACTATACAGCTAAAGAAAGGTTCATTCGAATTGGCTCGATGATTCCGACTACAGTCGATTGATAATGAATTGTAATGAACTCAACTGGAATTCAAACTTGGCTCACCAATTCTGCAATCTGACCTGTTATCCATTACTCCACAGTGCCTCCAAGAGTCAAAAATTTAGAGTTTAAGTAAAGAAACATTTTATCAGAACATCTACTGTTAAAGCTTTTATATTATTTTATGAACATCCTAATATTTACATGAATTAATAGTCAAAATAAAAGAATATATAACAACAGTTCTGCTTTGATTCATTATTCATAGCAGGGAAAATGCATAATTACTTTCCAAATGGCGTAATCTGATAAAATTGGCTAGAAATTCTTAATTGCTCTCAGTGGGGAATAATGAAAAAGTGTATAAAAACTGTCAACTTTTCCAGTATCAGTCATTTTGAACTAGAAATTTTGAACTAGAAATTTGCTGAAAATCTTGTAGTTAGTTAATCTTGTGCTTGTCATAAAGAATTTCTTAGCAGTGGGTGCTTCTGATTGCAAAAGTTTCAATTTTAGCTTAAATTCTCTTCTTATCCAGGTAGACATTATTAAAAAAAAAAAAAAAAAAAAAAAAATAACTGCAGTACCATGAATGTTTAAACCCTTAATAAACAAAACTTGATCAGAGAATATGTTTCAGGGTTGATTTCTGATTTGTTATTTTCTTAATTAGTTTCCCATTCAAGTCTTTCTGGTGGCATTTCTCCCAATATTTTTGGTTTTATTTTTTTTGTCAAATTTGGACCCTGACCAACATCTTGAAAGACAATCACAGATACACAGAAACCCTGAACTGATTTTTATATTGTAGATTGAGTAAGTGCCAAGTTTTTCCAGGATTTTTAAAAAAAGCACGATTCGAAAAGTTCTCATTAAAATGAAAAAGTGTTGCATTGAATTAAAATATTTTGACATTTTGTGGGGAATCTTGTACTATCTTTTCTTATCCTAAAGAATTAATACTTTTTGTAGAAGCATTTTGCAAATTTTCAAAAATATTAACACTTAAATGGTGGGAGAAAGTTATCTGAACTGAATTCTCTTTTTCTTTTAAAGGATTATTTTTTTTTTTTGCTATCATTGTAGACAAAAGCCATAAAAATGGCAAGGAAATAAAAGCAATATCAGGTTCCTAAATTAATTTTTTTTTAACAGTTTGGTAATCCTTGAAGCATTCCAGGCACAATTTGTAGTTGTGCATTCTTTGATCCAAGTTGTCGTCAATTTTCTCCAAGAAGTATGCATACAGTCATAGTCTCTGCCTTGTTTTTCCTGTTTTATTTGTAGGAAAATATTACAGGAAATGATGTAACCTCACAAATTCTAAAGTTGCCAAAATCATTTAAACTTGAATTCTCAGTGAATGATTCCTGTATTGCTAGAATGAGTTTAAATTGTCAATTGATGATATCCAATGAAACATTTATTTAAGGGTTAAAATAAAAACACTCAAAAACCTACCAGCAAATAATCAGTGTGTTACTGTCGTGTAATGGTTAACAAGCTAAGTCAAAGGAATAGAGACTAGAGAATTCAATTTTCACTGAGTGCTCCACATTTGTAGTTTTGTACAATGTTAAGTACAGAGCAATGGATAACAAGTCAGTTTCACATTAAAGTTGAGTTTGATTTTTAATAGTGATCAATACTAGTGGCTCTGTACCAGACTAAATTGAACTATAATTATTATACATGAATTCACTCTGACCTGTGTTCTCATCTTTAAAAAAAAAAAAAAAAATCACTGAATATTTTTTTCAAAAATGTAATAACTTTCATTTTGAATGATTGTAGCCCAATGCAAATATCAATTTTCAATTCCAGGGTTAAAGAAATCTTGGATTTACCTTTGAAAAAAGGTTTAAAAGTCTGTTATCAAGTTTGGTCATTATCATAGTTGATAACCTTCTGGGGAATTTTGAACCAAACCCATTATTTAATTCCTGGGTCGGTGGTGGAATTCTCTTTCCATAGCCCCTCCAGCATGAACTATCTTGTATCAGTTTATTCATCCTTGACACTCATTTTATACAACCTCAATAACTCTAATTTGCTTAGGACAATTTTTAAACAATAAAGAATTACTTTAGATGTCAAAACAAAGCTTTATGTATTTTCAACCTGTTTCATTAAAGATTGAATTTATTATAAAACCTGCAGTCTGAGGTTATACAAATCAAACTAATATTAGCTTCAGGTGTTTAAAATCCAATAAAAACTATTTTTTTCCATAATATATAATATTAAAACATGGGTAATGGAAAGGATCTAATAAATGCTGAGAAACAGAAAATATCAAAATTATTGAATGAGAGAATATCCACATTGGAGATATCAATGGGACTTTGTAGTAGAGCTAATTGAATGATCAAGAGAAACTCTGCTGAAAATATAACTAAAGTAAGAACTAGAAACAAAGGAAAAGGTTCTAAGAACTTCTCTCCTTGAAAGGAATGGAAACTAAAGTGAATAATAGTGAAAGAATCATTTTTGATCAGTGCTTAAATCTTTGAACAGGTTGGATTTGAGGAAATCAAGGACATAAGGTGTTGAATATTGTTGCAAATTGTTTTTTTGTCAGGAAATGTCCGATGCAAATTCTCTTAGTAAAGCAAATATTTTAAGGCATCAAAATTGGGCCAAGAAATCCATGAAAATTTTCATGGATGAATCTCAGGTGACACTTTTGATGGATGGATCAAAGGATGGATTTTATCCAATGCAGATGTGTGCCTGTGGCTACCAAGGGTGGGGGACAGCTTTGTGATGAGATGGGGTTGGAATTGTTGGCCAAACACAATTACTCAATCATTCAAAGTCAATGAAGGAGTTAAACTGAAAAGTGCTAAAGATTGCAACTTCATAGATAAATTTTCTTTGAATGTGTGCCATTCAAAGAAAATTTGGTCCAGGAAGTTGCCTCAGTTTCAAAATGAACTGTGTATTTATGCACAAACATTGCTAGCTATACATAAATATAAGGGTGGACACTGAGTGTTAACAGTGATTCATGCAATCTTCAGGCCATGAAGACTGTACCCACGCATTATTTTATTTATATATATAACAAATAATGCATATTTGGGCGGCATTCTTTCTTTTAAACATCTTTCATTAAATATTACATACAAGGAGGATTTTAACTTTTTTTTAGTTCTTCCAGCGTGCCTATGCTTTTCCATTTCATAAGAGTACAAATATTTTCCATAATTTTCATCGTTTCAAGTGCTTTCAGTTACATTTTCAAGGGTGTTTTGTTTTTGGTGTTTTTAGTTTTTCATGTTTTGACAATTTATTTTATTTTTGAGTTTTTTTGAATTTAGCGTTTATTCTGAGCATTCATATGTTGAGTGCGGCTGGAATTTGCATGAGCATCTTTCCATATTTAAAAAAAACTTTTTAACATTCCCATTGTTACATAAGGTGAGGTTGATAGTAGGAGAGAGATGTTTAATATACAGGGCCTCTCTATTCTTCATATAGTGAATCCATCCTGCAATTATTGTAAAATATGTGTGCGCATATATTATATATATACACACACACAAATGTAATGAGAATGAAAAGTATATAAATTCAAACATTCACAGCATTAATTCAAAAGAGGTCTCAATACCAAGAGTAGAGATAGAATCGTTCATAAACATCTTTGTTCTTCACCCGTTAAGATGCTTCCACATTGAAACAAAAATGCATCTTTGTTGTGAGTATTGTTTTGTCTGTATGTAATATATATATATATATATATATATATATATTTGTGCAGCAAATTCTCTTTCAGGCATGTCTGATTGAATAAGTTACAAACGCTATGTCCGTTTATTTTGATCATAATCTGTTCATATTCACGAATATTTTTCCATATATTACAATTAAATGAGGCAAGAAATGCACTGTAAGAGTGAGAATGACTTATTTCCCCAAGTACTTTTCATCTTTCTGAGATCATCATCAGGGGGTGATGAGGAAATAACTATGTGTAGCTATCCATTCTTTACTGTACGTTCGGCCATAACATTCAAACATAAAAGAAAGAATTCCATAATGGATAACTATTCTTCATGTTTTAATGAACATTAAAGAATAACTCCGGCATAGCATTTAAATGCTAAAGAAAAATAGTCAGTTGAGGTTCTTTTGCTTTGAAACAAAAAAGGAGAGTTTTCTCCCCACTCATTTTAATTTTCAATTAAAACTCAATTTTACCAATTCCGAAATTTTGGAATCTGGACAATTCATTTTTTATGTTTGAAGGGAATTTTTCATATGTTGAAATATTGTTTTTATTGTTGTGAAGACAGATTCAACCATTTTTTTTTTATTTCTTGATATATTTGTGGTGTATATTGGCGCTGGGATAGAAGTGATTCTTTTAAGAGAACCGTTGAATCCAAAGAATATTTTTACATATGAAAAATTCTCTTCAAACAGAAAAGGTAAATAGTTAAATAATTTTTCAGTTGATCTAATGACCTCACTAGAACAATTATGACTGAGTAGTGAGTTCAATCCTCACTGAGTGCCTCCTAGTTTCAGCCTTGTGCCACATCTAAGCTACTCTGAAAAATCCCTATATGAGCATTTCTAACAACATTTTGTTTATAGATACTTTGTTCAAATAAATTCATTTCGTTCTCCACAGTGGATGAAACACATCCACGGCAAAGAACAAATATGTGTGTGTGTGTGTATATATATATATATATATATATATATTTTAAATTGTTACAATTTTCCTATTGTCTTTTTTCAAAGAATTGACCAGTTTCATTTTTCTTAGCAAAAACTTAACTGAGGTTAAAGAAAAAAAAAATGTACATATCACCTAAAAATAACAAGTTAGTAATATACTAACTAAAATGAGTTAAATGCAAATAAAACTAAAACCAAGCAGCACAGAGAATGGCCACCTAGATTAAATTTTATTTATTACAGTAAGGTTCACCTTGTACAAGGCCTGGGGAACCCTTGTTACATTAAGAGAGTTTACATGGATAGAAGAGGAAGATAACAGTTAACCCTAGACTTGACCAGGTAAAGATTGTAGCGATCGGGGGAGAAACATCATCTTCGGAGTTGGTTCCATAGAGTAGTGGTTTGTGGGAGTTGAACTTACCACTCACATTTGTAGGTGAGAAGTATGCCAGATCTTAACTGTGAAGTTTAGAACTGGTGGAACCAAGGAATGTAGTTCATCTGAGCACTTTCCATGGAAGTAGTGATAGAGCAACGAGACTTGCCACTATATATATATATATATATATATATATATATATAGAGAGAGAGAGAGAGAGATTGGAAAATTGTTTACAATATCTTGAAATTGGGAATGTGATCTGCATACCAGAACATGTTCTTCCAGCATGCTATGCTGCACTTCACAATTGCAGACCCAGAAAAATCTGCTTGTACAAATTAACAATCAGCTGACCTCTTCTGATAAATGATGGAATAAATGAAATTCTATGCAACAGTAGAGATCTCCAGTCTTTATATTTAGTGTCACACTAACATTTAAAGGAATAAATAACAGAACTAGTTTTAAAGATAGGCAGGCTATCCTTAAAGACAGATTTTTAACATTGGTCAAGACAAAAACATCACTTTGCGGATGAGCAGAAAAAATAACATTGCCAAACAAAAAGAGATTTACTTAGCAAAAAAATCATACCAGTTTCACTAAATTTAAATTGACAGGACATTTTTCAGGGACAAAATGTTCAGGCCTAAGAAATTGTGTAAAATCTTTACACAATTTCACAATGTCCACACATCTCTCTTTAATAAATTTTAATTCTTGTTTTTTACTTATTAGGAGAACAAATAATAAGATCCTGATGGCCTATGTTTTTGATAAAGTCGATTTTATATAAAATAAAATATAAATCTGAAAACTTGCATTTACAGTACGCCAATGTGCTAAACCCTTCTAGCTATTGTCTATTCTACTAACCTCAGATGTGCATGTAATACTGATCCTGAAATGGAAGGAGGACAATTTGGTTGACAGTCTGTGGAACTGAAAAGGTTTTGATGTAAAAAATGGGAGAATGTTCTTTGAAAATTTTATATATATATATATATATCTATCTATCCTTGCTGAAGGTTTTTATACGTTGCAAAGAATGGTAAGTAGAAAAACATTTTAACAATTTATAATGTGAACTTCTATCTAAATAAACAGCAAATTCTTTGTGTCTGAAACACCACTAACTCTGACCACACTTGCTTTATGGAATCAGGATGATCTCAGGATTGGAAATCTGCCATTCATCTGGTGCTTAAAAATCCAGCATTGGGACTTGTGTCCAAATAAAGAGGAAACAGTTAAAAATTCAAATTTTAAAATAACTGAAAAAAAAAAAAAAAAAAAAAAAAAAAAGAGATTTTAAGTTTAATTTATAAGTTTTAAGTTTAAAGCAACATCAAAATCTTTGAGAATTTCAAAAATTTTGTTTTAAAAATTCAGTTTAAAATCTCTCCAAATCTTTGTGAATTGAGGAAATCAATTTTATTTCTTCAAAATGCCAAGGAATAGGAATTAAAGTGAGAGGTTTCATAACCTGAGGAATTTGAACTTTCGCCCAAATTGGACTTGTAACTTGAATCTAAGTTAAGGTGAGGTTTTGAAGTTCCATGGAGTCAACTGAGGAATTCAGAGTTATTTCTTCAAAATTATCATTGCCGTTTTCTAAGCTGGACCTGAGACCCAATTATGCCTCTATAGGAGCTTGCTTACAAGTACACACAGAGTGCAGCTTTTAAGCTAGTTTCACACACAAAAAAATTAGATGCCGAGTTTGCGTTTAGCACAAAATTTCAGTTCGATTTGTTGTTGCTCAAAGATGTGTAGTTAAAAAGAAAAAAGATCTTATTTAAAACATTTAACAATTGTTGATAATCCCTATTCCTAAATGAAGCAGATCTTTGCATCTGGAACCATCTGCCATAAAAGATCAACAGAAAGGATATTTGCTCACATAGATGACAGTATTTCATCTGAGCGTTTTAGCAATTTTTAATTACAATGCAGTATCATATTGCATAAGAAATTTGAATTACTTAGTTTTAGTCCTATCATTGTTATTCCTTTATGAATAAAACTTTATCTTAGCGATATTACTGCTGGTACTTGATTTGTCAATGTGTGTGTGTGTGTGAGAGTGAGAGAGAGAGAATGCAGTATGATCTGTTAATTTTAATCAAATACCTTTCATTGTGCCCTCCTTCAAATCAAAAATTCTGTCCAAAAAAAAAAAAAAAAAAAAAAAAAAAAAAAAAAAAAATGAAACCAATCTTGGGCAATAAGATAGAATTGTGAATGGAAATGAAGAATCCTTCAAGAAAGGAAACAAATCTACCATAAAAAATTATTTTGGGGATTGTTTCCAAGATTCATCAATCTTGATAGTGCCAAATAAGATTTTCTTAAAAAAAAAAAAAATTCTAGAAACCTTAAGAAATATTGAATTATTTAAAATCTATTCTGCATTGAAATTTAAAGATGTGATTTGGGTAAAAAAACAGTCCATGTATCTTAGAGAAATATTTATTCACACATGACCACATAATAAAAAAGAAAAGAGAAGAATTTCTTTCCAGAGTTCCTTTGAAATGTGTTCTGCAAAATTGTATGAAAAGTAAATAGACAAATATCCATAATGGGGGAATAAAGACAAGAACAGTGGAATTTATTTTCAACACATTAATGTATACAATTATACATGCATGATTTACAACAGTGTTTTCACAGTTAACAAAATAATGGAAAAAATGTTAAGTTGAAAACATTGAGTTAATAAAAAGTCTATACAAGGCGTTAATTACAAGGAAATTCCAAGGGAGTAAATGTCAGCTACAGAAACCATCCATCAAGCATCAGCTGTTGTCCCAAGACCTTGGAGGTTGGAAGGGAGTGGATTAAGGATTTTGAGCAAAGGGATCAGGTTGTTAAGTTTGGGGGAAATAATAAGAGATAGAGAAGAGGGACAGACACAACAGACAGGGATAGTTTTGTTTTTTTTTTTTTTTGTTTTTTTTTTATTTTTTTTATTTTGTGGTTGGTGGAGAGGGAATGATTGTGGAGTGGGTCCAGAGAGGCAGGTAAGTTTGGGATTAAATTTGCTATGGAGCTCTATTTGAAGTATTTGAGCTGCCTTTTGTTTTTTTTTAAATTTTTATTTTATCATCATCATCATCATCATCATTATTATCATCATCATAATCATCATCAGCTCTTTGTTCAAGGCTGAGTTTTCAGTATTTCACTGAAGAAGGAGGGAGGAAAGAGAGTGGGGGAGTTTTCAGATCTTAGCCAGGGACCAGGAGGAAGAGGAGGAGGTGGTCTGCAGTTTTCATTATATTTAAATGGTAATTTTTTTTTTTTTTTAAATGTTTTTTTTTTTAATATACTCTTTTCCAACATTGCAACAGTACAATTTATGGCGCTACAGAGACTTTTCAGCTTTGCCTTCTTTTTTTTTTTCTTTTTTTTTTTCTTTAAATGAAGGAAAAGCTAAGAAGCTGAAATTTGAAGAATAAGGGCATAGGTGGAAAACTGAGAAGCGGCTCAAACTGCGAGGCAAATTTGGTGGCAGTAAGAAACAGTTGTTGAATATATGGTGAGTAGAGTATGCGGAGACACAAGTGGAAAACTTCAAATATAAGTTTAGGTGTAAAATTGATACCAGTTAGATAATGCGGATTTTACAAGTACATCAACGGACTGACCGCAGTGAGCACAGAGTGAGAAAGACTTGCTTGAAGTCTAGACAGTGATCGGAGGCTTATATTTAAGATACCAGTCTACCAAACAAGCCAGGCCGCTCACCCTGTTTTAAAAAGTGTAAGTGTAGGCATATACGCGTCCTAGGTGATAGTAAAGTAGTGGAGAAAGAATCACCAACAGAGAGACAAAGATGAACAGACTGAAGGAGATATCATTGGAAGGTTGAAATTAAAAAAAAATAAAAAATAAATAAATAAATAAATAATTAAAAGAATAAAACAAAATAAAATAAGGAGAGAGAGAGAGAGAGAGAGAGAGGTAGGGGATGGGCCTTGGTGAAGATAAAAGATGAATGGACTGAGTTGAAGGAATCCCGGACGAGGCACCTGCAGTGTTGTCATTTTCCCCTGTTTGATGCGTCCAGAGCATGCATCCGTTTCCTTGTGTACCTACCACGAAATATGGAGTGGTAAGGAAACAAGAGAAAGAGAGAGTGGGATTGGAAGGTGGGTGTGGGATCAGAGAAAAAGGACAAAGTGGGAGGTTCTGGAAGGAGAAGAGGAGGACCAAAGCGTCCTTGAATGCTGCTACAGCCACAAGAAGATTTGGGGGCAAGGAAGTGGGGAGGAAAACATAAGTAGAAGGAAAAAACCCTAATCCTGCTGTTACCAGCACCACTGTTGCCAAACTCTCAGTCAGTTACAACAAACTGATCGGCCAGCTGGAATTACAACACCTACAAATTCTGGAAAAAAAAAAAAATGGAGTGGATATGTATTGGGGAAGAGGAAGAAAAAGTGGCCTGGAGTTGTAAAAAGGAGCAGAGAGAGAGAGAGAGAGAAAAGAAAGAAATGGTGGGTTAAATTTGATTATAAAGAGTGAAAGATTAAAAACCTCTAACAAATACTCACAACCACATTAATCTAAGCATATGAAGAGGAAATGAAATTTAAAAAAAAAAAAAAAAAAAAAAAAATTGTTATATATACATATATATATATATATATATATATCTCACTGTTGAAATAGCTGTATATAAGGATAATTTTTGAAGCTGTAGTAAGTAGAGTTAAACTGTAGGGTTAGGCTTGGAAGAAAGAGTACGTAAATGGAAAAGTGAAGTTTCAAGACATTGAAGTTAACTAAAGAAAGAAAATGAACTTATAAAAAGAAAGAAAGAGTGAAACAAAATTAGTCAGATTATCAAATGGGGTCAAGTGGATTAAGGGGTATTGAAGATTAATACGAGTTTTTAGGAGTGACCCGTAACATTTTTTTTTTTCCTTTTTAATTTAAGACAAAATAAATGTAGGAGATCCAATAATTTTTTTTTAAATTATTTTATTTAAAAAAGGCAGAGAGGACTTAAATAAAAACAAAAACAAACAAACAAAAAAACAAAACAAAGAAAATAAAAAACCAGGAAACAATGAAAATTGGTAAAAAGTATTTCACTCTCACGTTCAGTCGTATACATAAATGTGCAAGTAATAAGAAGTTGTAGACATAACCAATAATTGAGGAAATTTATTTTTTTTAACATTTGTCATCATGACAACGTAAGACGTAAATAGCAAAGATGTTTGCTACTACATTGGCAAAGAAAAACATTATTAGTGCAGCCATCTGTGCCTGTGGTACTTAGTACCAACTGCCATTTCAGCTGGGAAAAGGACAGTCTTTTTCACAGGAAAAGAATAATGAAAGTATGTCAGGGTTTCTCAGTGGCAGGGTGGGGGCAGGAGGAGGAGGAGAAGAAAAAGTCACAAGCCAAAATATCAACAACTTTTATAAAGACGGTTTTCCAGGAAAAAAAAAATCCCCAAAAGGTTTTTCTTTTTGTTAAAAATCAACAAATATTGTGCTTAGAGAAAAGAAGGTGGGATTTAGGCAAGGGGATATGAAGGGGATGGGAGAGGGTCTTCTTTTGTGAAGAGAGAGTGTGTGTGTGTGTGTGTGTGTGTGTGTGTGTGTGTCTGTGTGTGTGTTTTAGATAAGAAAAAAAAAGAAGTATAGATTGAATCAAATATATAATTTTAAATGTATTTTACTTTATTAAATTTAAAAAAAAAATATTTTTCTAAAATTTATTCGAAAATTTAATTATTAAAAACAGTAATTATTTATTTTCCCTTCAGAAAAAAAAAAAAAAAAAAATCCTGCAACAAAGCAAAGGTGCCACCAGGTCTTGGCTTTGTGTACACAAAATGCTCCATATCTCCAGAGTTTTGGTTCAATGTTTGCATTCCTAAAGAATAGAATCACATAAGCTGTAATAATCTTTTATTTCACTGTCATTCATAGACAAAAAAAGATCAATTGAATTAGAAAATACTGTCATTTGTCACTTGATTTTAGGAGGACCATTCAATTTTATCATCATTAATAACATAACCAACTTTCAACAAATTAAGTGACAGAGAGACAGTATCTTGATTTGTCCAAACGAAATAATTAAATACTTGAAAAGAAAAAAAAAAAAATTTGCAGGAAGAAGAAAACAATGAGTGATAACGATGATCACCATCATGTGTTTTTCTTTCTATCCTTGAATTTGATGATATTGTCGGCTAAGGGTTTTTTTGGTTGGCTAAGGACTTGAGAGAGGTCCTCAATTGTTAAAATAAATTAATTTATATTCAGTTTGGTTCAAGATGAAAACTCCTATAGATTTTTGTGAAGTCCTTATTTCTACTTTATCAGGTGACCATTTAGTAAATTAGATGTAGCAGCCTTCATTACAGTAAAACAAGTTTTTTTTTTTGTTTTTTTTTTTAACTATACGGAAAGATGAAAGAACAGTGTTAAGAATGAGATTCATTTCTTTTACAGATAAATAACAGACAAACCACCAACTAGAACATGGAGAAGAAGTCGAAATATCTTTGCTGTAAGCAATTTGATTCAACAAAATACTCTTCTCTACACTTTCATGATGGGCAACAACATGTAGTTCAATAATATTTTGATTGTACAAATCCTCTTCCAATGAGTGGAGAGAAATTTAAACTCCACTTAATATTTAGAGAACAAAATGTACATGTTAAATGAAATTTCAACCTTTTAAAACATTTATGGTGTGGATAAATTTTATTGCAACACAGTATTTATTGATTCACTGATTTCTGTCAATTGCAGTTTTATAGCTCAACTGCAAGTGATTGAAATCTCTGCTTCAGTTTGTGGGTTAAACTTTCCAGCAACAAAAACTGGTAATGTTTTAAATGAAGTTGTTAAATATTTTTTTTTTATTCCAATTTGAATGCAGTCTAAGACTGTTGAACTCCGAACAAAATGCAAAACCAATTCTAACAGGCTGTTTATTTTTATTTTTAGTGATCCTCATCTCATTGAAAAGCAATGTGCTCAAAAAGGGGGTCAGGAAGGTCAGCTCTCCTTTCAACTTGACAGCAATGCACAAATGGAAAGAGGGCAAAAGAGAAACTATTTCCTCCAACTCTCAGCTTTCACACCAATGTCAGTTCTGAAAGAGGAAAGCAACACACTTTTTCGTCTCTTTGTATTGTTGAGAGTGTTTGGAAGATCAGCAGTAGTTACTATAGAAGCCAGCCAGAAGTTGTTTGCAAAGCAGACAGCAAGAAACATTTCCCATACAGCAAGCCAAAGGGTTTAAAGTAGCTAACAGATAAGTGGTTCTAGTTGTATTGAGATTGGTGGTCGTAAATAACCTATTTGTTGAATTTGTGAGAGAGAGAGAGAGAGACTCCATTTTTTGCCTCTGAGACTCTTATCCTCATCTATTGAAATGCTTGCAAGTTTTGATCGTTGTTCTCTATCATCAGGTGACACAGATGATTTTCAAAAATGGTGACATAATCTGGGGACCAAAGAGAAAGCCATGTTGATGAGAATAAGTTCAGCAAAGCAAAGTGACTAGCTCATAACACAGTTTGGCAGAATTTTTTTTTTAAAGTCAGTAATTGTTGAAAACAACAACAACAATCCCCCCACCCAAAACATGGCACACCCACCACTGAAGAAAACTATCTTTTAAAGATGAGAGGATCAACAGAGGGATGGTGGGAAATGGTGGTAGTGATGAAGAGAAATGCAAACATTCTTCTTAGTAATTCTATATTCTGATTATTATGGTGTGTGTGTGTGTTGTGCTATCGAACGTATTGTGGTATTGTTTGTTTAGTGCATGGTTTATTATGCGAGGGCTGTAGGAAAAAGAGGTGGCTCAGGGTGTGGTGATGAACTGGTCATGAAATGTGCAACTTACAAAAATAAGGGTGGGTTCTTTGAAAGGGTGGTGATAGACAGGACAACAGAATAGACATTACTTGGTATATAGAATTAGACATACAAAATGTATGGATATAATCATTGAATAGAATTGAACTTATCTCTTCCCAAATACAAAGTACAAAAATGTCAACAATCCAAGTAAAAGCAGAATATTGGGTGGATGGGGTCGTTTTCTGTGCCAAGGGGAGACAACCCTCTAAAGTTTCTATTATAACTTATTTCAAAACACTATATATATATATATATATATAATATATATATTATATATATATACATATACACACATACATACATACTTACTTACTCTCACACACACACACACATATATATATATTTTCTCCTGTTTCTGTATACATCTATTTTTCTCTTCTTTCTCTCTCCCACCCCTCTCTGAGCAGAGCATCAGACTTTTACTGAACAGAGTAGAATTAAACTGCCTGGCTTATTTAGGGAGAGGAAAGGTGTGGGGAGGCAAACAAGGGGGTGGGTGGGTCAAAATGACCTTGTAGCAAGCACTCAGAGAAAAAAAAAAAAAAAAAAAAAAAGAAAAAAAAAGAAGAAAGAAAACAAAAAGGTCCATTCTGTGGAGATGACAAGAAATTCCACATAGTAAGTTAAAGAAATGGGATAAGAGGTTGAAATGATTATATTTCATATTCAGGACATCGGCTAGGAATTAGTATTACAAAAAAGTTTTTTTTTTTTTCTTTTTTTTTAATTTTTAAGTTTTTTTTTTTTTTTTTTACATTTTTTATGTTTGTTATTAACAATTCCATTATTAATAAATTAAAAAAAAAAATGGTGCATATGTTTATTTTTTTGTCAAATGAAAAAATGTTTTCTATATTTTGTTTGTCTAATATTCTCTTTTCCCCTTAATTCAGTTCTAGTAGGTAAAGTTCTGCAATAAGTGAATATGGAGTGTAGAGAGAGAGAGAGAGAGAGAGATTGATTTTTATTTTTTCTTGCCAGCTCCATGAGATAATGTTTCGATAAATAATTCATTTATATTTATTTTTTTTGAAAAAAAACAAAAAACAAAAACAAAAAAAAAAAACAGCAGATATAATGAATTAGAAACTACTTTAACAACCATTGCAAGTACTGCACATTGGTAGCAGTTGTGTGTGTGTGTTTGTGTGTGTGCATTTTCATCATACATACATGGGAGCTCTAATCAACTACATTATACATATATAAAAAAGTTCATAATAGAAAGTGTGTGTATGTAAATATGCATATAAGCTAAATAGATACATAGACACAATGAAATACTTTGTAATTTCAAAGAGAACTTTGTAAAAGAAACAAAGGCCTTTGTACATTGACAGTGCAACATTGTCAAATTTTCATTCTTATTTATATCCCTGTTCTCCTTAGGTCTTTTCTTTTTTTGGTTAATAACTGTATCCAAAACTCCATTCTTGATAGTAAGGACCACTTCTATTGAGACCTGTGTAAGTAGACAAGAGATACACAAGGCATTGAGTGGGACCTAAAAAAAAAAAAAAAAATGTTGGCTCCCATCACCAGATTTATTTATTTCATTTTTATTATTAAATAGGTTTTTGTTATTAGCAATCACTCCCAAAAAAGTTTTTTTTTTATTAAATGTATATATTTTATATAATCTTTTAGATTTAAAAATGTGAATTTAAAAAAAAAAAAAGAAAAAAAAAAAGAAAAAGGAAAATGTATTTTTTATTCTTTTATTTTCTTTGACTAGAAAGGAAGCATTATGATTTTATTTTTAATTTTTCAGTTGCAAAAGGAAACAAAGATCACATGACAAAACAGCATTTACCAACTGCATCTGCAGGTTGCCAGCAGGGGAGGGGGGAAGGGGGGGAGTAAAGAACCATTAAATAGGTAAAAAAAAAATAAAAAAAAATAATGTTACACTGAATTTCTGACATAGTCATAGATCCCAGGTAGCAAATCTTACAAGGTGAGATCAACGGAGAGACGTTTAGAGCTGGATTCCCACCTTTTGGAGAAGTGAGAGGCCAGCATCTCGTTCCCCTGCATGAAATGGTCGACTCCAGCCTGCAAGAATAATGGCCTTGGCGGAGAGACGAAACGGGCAACGGCCGCATTTATGCTTTCTCTTTGTTATTGGTGCTGACCGCATCTCTTCTAGGAGGCATACGCTCGTTCATCTTATCCAAACTCTTGGCTTCGTCGAAACCACTGATCTTATGAGTAGGAGAGAATCCACTGAGGGCTAAAAGAAAAAAAAAGATATTGATACAAAAATTAAAGACATGATTGAAAAGTGAATAAATAATATACAGATATAAAAATGTCATATGAATATATATAGAAAATAAAAATATTGCTTAAGATGTTTTACTTTAAATACAACTTTGACATTAAAAATTACATTGTTTGCTGTTGATATTAATTTAAAGTTTCTCATGAGAATAATAAGCGTTGGCTTAAGGAAAAAGATTAAGCATAGTACAAAGTATTTGATGGATTGTTTAATTGTATTTATTTTATTGCAACTTATTGGTTGATCTATTTTACTGCCATCCTCATGTATATAGAACATGTAGAAAGAGTGAAGATTTCTTTTGGATCACAATAGTAAAATAAGAATTTGGTAGCAAATACAATATGCACCAAGAAGTTGGAAAGAAGACAGAGAGACAAGAAACAGAAAGACAGAAAGAAAAAAAAAAAGAGACAGAAAGAAAAAAAAAAAAAGACAGAAAGAAAAAAAAAAAAAGACAGAAAGAAAAAAAAAAAAAGACAGAAAGAAAAAAAAAAAAAGACAGAAAGAAAAAAAAAAAAAGACAGAAAGAAAAAAAAAAAAAGACAGAAAGAAAAAAAAAAAAAGACAGAAAGAAAAAAAAAAAAGACAGAAAGAAAAAAAAAAAAAGACAGAAAGAAAAAAAAAAAAAGACAGAAAGAAAAAAAAAAAGAGACAGAAAGAGAAAAAAAAGAGACAGAAAGAGAAAAAAAAGAGACAGAAAGAGAAAAAAAAGAGACAGAAAGAGAAAAAAAAGAGACAGAAAGAGAAAAAAAAGAGACAGAAAGAGAAAAAAAAGAGAGACAGAAAGAGAAAAAAAAGAGAGACAGAAAGAGAAAAAAAAGAGAGACAGAAAGAGAAAAAAAAGAGAGACAGAAAGAGAAAAAAAAGAGAGACAGAAAGAAAAAAAAAAGAGAGACAGAAAGAAAAAAAAAAGAGAGACAGAAAGAAAAAAAAAAGAGAGACAGAAAGAAAAAAAAAAGAGAGACAGAAAGAAAAAAAAAAGAGAGACAGAAAGAAAAAAAAAAGAGAGACAGAAAGAAAAAAAAAAGAGAGACAGAAAGAAAAAAAAAAGAGAGACAGAAAGAAAAAAAAAAGAGAGACAGAAAGAAAAAAAAAAAAGAGAGACAGAAAGAAAAAAAAAAGAGAGACAGAAAGAAAAAAAAGAGACAAAGAAAAAAAAAAGAGAGACAGAAAGAAAAAAAAGAGACAGAAAGAAAAAAAAGAGACAGAAAGAAAAAAAAGAGACAGAAAGAAAAAAAAGAAACAGAAAGAAAAAAAAGAGACAGAAAGAAAAAAAAGAGACAGAAAGAAAAAAAAAAGAGACAGAAAGAAAAAAAAAAGAGACAGAAAGAAAAAAAAAGAGACAGAAAGAAAAAAAAAGAGACAGAAAGAAAAAAAACAAAGAAAAAAAGAAATCATCAGCAAAAATCTGTATATGTGTGTGTGTGTGTGTGTGGGGGGGGGTTAGTATATTTCCAAAATAATTTGTACACATGTTTAACTTAGCAAAACCAGAAAATGTGTATTCATTAAAACACTGTGACTACAGAGAGTGGCCTTGGAATAGGAGACATCCATGTTTGGATTTGGTGATTCTCCTCCAAATTGCTGGCCAGTGTATTCAAATCAGGAGAGGTAGGAGGCCATATGCCCTGGGGGTGGGGGGTGTGATTAATCATGAAAATTCTTGGCCAGCCACTTCTAGGTCATGTAGTGTGGGAGAACACAAATGACTTCCTATGAGCCCCTATTGATCAAGGGCTTGATCACCATGTCTAACTCATTACAGCTGATGACATTGACCCTGAGGCTCTGTGAGAAGACGCGAGATCAATATAATTTGACCTTACAAAGAATGTGAATTTTGTGTACATCACTATAGGTATTTTTGTGGCCATTTGCATTTCTAACCCTAGAGAAGAATCAGAATATGTTGGACTGATTAAGCTTTGTCCAGTTCCTCACACTGCTTCAAAGCCAATATTTTTTTTTTGAGAAATATATTGCAAAAAAGTATAAAAGACAGGACAGTGTGGAGGGAATTGATTGCAATACCGACATTAATCCTAATGGGTTGGCCCAGTTATATTTGCCACTATTTTTTACAGCAGACTGACTAGCTAGGGAAGAAGACCAAACAAATGAGATTTTGCATTTCTGTTCTTTCTACTTACAAAATAGATTGTAGACATGAAGACATTTTGACAATAGAATAGATTTTGGCAATAGGAGGTGAATAAGCCATGAAATAAAGATACTAAAACACAAGGAAATATTTGCTAGACATAATAATCAGATAAAATGCTTTCAGCACAATGAAGCCAAGAAGTCCTTTAATATTTATATTGGCTTTATGAAAGCATTTTTGGTTAGAGTCAGGTGATGTATCTTTTGGATCATATGGCAGAATTTGAGTGCAGATCATTCAGACAGCATTTTATAGCTCAACACTTACATAGTGAACAAGGCATAATATAATGATCACATGTTGGATATAACTTTAATCAATACATAGCCTAATATAAGCCATATTTGATAGACATATTTAAATTAGCTATTGAGAGCAAGAGAAGAAAGTAGTTGGGTCAGTTATCAGTTTACTGGATGGGTTGGGAGGCATTTAGACTTTGTTATAAGCACCTTCAAAAAACCTATTTGTACAAGGAGACTTTCTGTTGGTAAAAAAGAGAAAGAGAGAAACAGAAAAAGAGAGAAACGGAAAAGAGAAAAAAGGGGCTAAAAAATTTTCATGTGAATTTAAAGAGCCAAAAGAAATCACTTCTCGAGTAAAACAATATTAACTCAATACATTAAAAAGTGGCTTCTTGGATACAAAGTATTAAGCAAATACTTGCTTATATATATATATAAGTAAAAAGGCAATTAAAAAAATTGTGAAAAATTTAGTAAAAGACAAAAATTGAATTTTCATCATCTTTGACATAATAGGACAAAACATAAAAACAAAACAAAACAAAAAAAAAAACCCCAACCAATCCTGTACTTACGACCTGGTATCATAGATAAGTTCTCATGATTGGTTGTAGAGAAATCACACATACATATTTAGAGAGAATATAGTGTTGACTTGATAATTGCTTCAAGACTAGACAAAGCACAAAAACTACCACCATACCCACCACCAATAACTTTAGTCCAAACATTGTTTTTGATCAGCATTAGTAAAATACAAAACTAATAATTTCAATAAAACTCAGTGAAGCAGGAGTTGACTGTTTGATTGAAATTCTATAATACACTGACTCACTTAAATATGACTGGATTTGATGAAAACAAAGGCCCTTAAACTCATTGTACCCAAAAAATACCTGGATATGACTCAGTCAGAGAGAGCATTGCATTCTGAACTGACACTAACTGAACATTCAAACCATTTCATACAGATTTAGTTGACTTATTTTTTTTTTTTAATCAACACCAGGGAAGTTTGGGTACAGTGGGATAAATTAAAGGGAAAAACAAAATTGTTTTCCAGTGAGATTTCAGCTTATGACATCACAATCTTCATAATGAAATTGTGAAGATCAAATTAAAAAAAAAAAAAAAATTGCTTGAATATGATTATCGCACAAAATTTCATAACTGAAAAAATTAAGCTCCTCATATGTCGAAATCAACAGGATAGTCCATTATATATATATATATATATATATATATATATTTTCAACAAATTTTGTGATGAAATTTTAGAATAAATTTTGGAAATAATTCTTATTGCATATTTTATGTTAATTGGTGTTAAAGAATTGGTTCAAGAGCACTGATCCTTCATCAAATTGGTCATGCGGTACGACATTAAGATTTGCATTTGGTGATGATCACAAGCATCATTCTCATTGGAAATAATTGTCACCAGAATCTGTTGTTGGTCAAGATTTAAAGTTTTTTTTTGTTTTTTTTTGTTTCTTTTTAAATCATTCAAATGCCTCCTTTTTGCAGAGAAAAAAAAAAAAAAAAAAAAAAAAAAAAAAAATGGAAAAAATGTGGGAATATGTATGCTGTCCTCTAAAAGCACAAATTAGAAACAAAGAGTTAAGCAATGACACTTGTGGCTAGAAAATCTGGGGATCAGGTATTTTTTTTTTAAAGAAATGTTGTCATTTTGTATATGGTACTTCAGGTAAAATTTCTCTAAATGTATGTTCATTTTTATGTACCTTAATTTAACAGATTTATTGCAATAAATAAATAAAATATAATTAAAAACAAATAAAAATAAATTGTAGAAATCTAATTGATAAAAGATAATATTCCTTAAAAGATTTAGTGCTAAAAAGAATTTCTTCAATAGTACCAAATGTTTTAATTGTCATATTTAGTTTTAATGATAATTTAGTTGTATTCAAACTAATGTCAGTATCTGTTGTCCTCCATCTTAGTAATATTTTAGTTGCATGCCTTTTGTCCTTTAGGTTTAGGAATACTGTCAAATCTTGCTCTTAAGAGGCATTTGACAACATTTCAGAATGGGTTACACCTATGTTTAGAACCTGGTAATTGCAGATGTTTACCCATTCACAATTTCTATTTGCTCATTTTATCCAAAAGGAAATTTGCATTGATATTTAAAATTTTCATTATTAGAAAAAGAAAAATTTCCTGTTTCAATATTTACTTTATTCTAAAATGTGATGCTGTTAAGAATGAAGCTGTTGCAATATCTGTGATAAAACAAATCTTAATTTGACCATAATGATCTTTCAATATACAAATGTCTACAGAGACTTGTAATATCACAAATCTCAAAATGATGTGAATAAATTCTTTGTTCTCATTGGTTTAAAAGAAGGAAGGCTATTAGTTTTCTCTTCTGTCCACAAAAGTCGAGTGAAAAAGGGTCAAGGAATTAAAAGCAGCTGGAATTTTTCATATTTAATGAAAATGAGATGATTTTGTTAAGCAGCTTCAGAGAACAACAAAAACAAAGAAAAAAAGTTAATTACTTCAATCTAGTTAAGCCAATCTTGATTGCATTGAAGGTTGTCCCAATGAAAATCTGTACAAATTTTGATCTCAAAAGGATAAGCCAATAATGACCAACTTATTCACAGTGAAAAGAATAATAAGGGAATACATTTAAATCTAGAAAAGTTTTTGGTAGCATTTGTTACTTATGGATAGTTACAAGTAAATGCATTAAAATTGGCAAATACAATTTTCATTTTCTAAATAGCAATTTCAAAAGTTGTTTGAATATAGAAGACATTTAGAACCATTTGAGGCAGAATATTTCTACAGTTTTATAAGATGATAGGCAAAGAGAGACAGAAAAAAAACAAAACAAAAAAACTTTGCATTTGATGGTCATTTTCCATAAATGGGTGACTATTCAATCATATATTATAAAGGAGTCTATGAAATACCAAATTTCAACTGCTTGGATAAAAAGAATTTACACAAGAAAACAATAAAAATTAAGGTAACAAAAGTTTCTTTGGACTGATTTTATCATTTACTTCAAAACAAACATTCACAATATTTGATAAATCTCCAGTCTTTGGTGATGCCATTGATGTGTTCAGATTTTTTAAATATACATCACTGGTTTCAGGTCTAGTACAAGTGCACTTTTTCACAAACCCCTTCTTCAAAATTCACATGCATTTCAAGGAAATGCAAACTGGAATTCAACTTTACCATGTAGATAACAAACCCTTAATCAACTAAGAAGATCCTTAATATGGAAGGATCAAGTAAATTTTGAAGTCAAGTTAATATTTTTTTGTTGTTTTATAGAATTGAACTTGCCTTATATTTTGATGCAAGGAATGACAAGGAATGTTGTTGGTTCTGAAGAAGATGAGGAGGACTATTGTTTTAAATTCTGGTTATAGTTAAGTATTTGAGAAAGGAATTAATTCAATTTTCCTTGAGATTAGTCATATTACATTTTTTTTTCTTTATGTGTGTAAAAAGAAAAAAAAGATGGGGCAGCTGAAACAGATTAAAGCAATAAAGATGAGGGGAACAAAGAGTGTGAAAACACTGAATAAATTTACCTACGGGTAAATTTGTGCCCAGGTCTATAAAGGGGGGTTGGGGGTAGAGAAAAAATGGCACAGTCATTATGCATGACTTAAAAAGAGATTACCAAGTAATTACTAAAATTAACTTAATTGATTTTTTTTTTGCATAATTGTGTTTGAATTGAAAGCAGTTAAATTAGTCCAAAGAAACTTAAGTATCAATTCATGTCTTTCAGAAATATAGAGATGCTATTACAGTAAAAAAAGAAATTTTGATGTTTTCAAAAAGCAAAATGCTCCATTATTTTTTTTTTTAAAGTATTCTCTAAATAAGTATGAACCACCTTGAAGCAATGTTGCAATAATAAACTTGGGGAATTAAAGAATTTGACCAAAGCTGTTGACATTTTTAAGTCTTGTAAAACAAATAGAAAATTAGTTTCTATAGTGCCGATACTAAGTATAGGTGATAAAGCCTCAAAGCCTGTAAACATCTGACTCAAATCTACAGTTTTGATTTTTTTTTGTTGTAGACTTCATATTGCTTGAATATAAAAACACAAAGAAATAAAAGAATGTTTTAATAGACATTGGAAAATGAACAGAATCTCATTGCAGCAAAATATATTGAAGAGTTAAATTATTACAGAATATTTGGAGGTTAAGATTTTAAAAAAAAATGGAATTGACTGTATTAAAATGGCCCAATTTTAAAGGAGACATTTTTAAAAATCAAACTAATATTTATATTTTTATCAGATTAATTGAACTTAAGAAAATTGTATTTTTGGATACATTGATGTTTATATGGTGAAAATAGTGATCAGTTTTTGATTAACATTTCTGGAAACAATTTTCTTTTTAAAGAATCTTGATAAAATTTGGCATAATTTGGTTACATTTGTGAATCTATATTTGAATTACGAGTGATAGTATGTGCCGCACAATGCTTTTATGAAAATGCAGTTCATGTAAACTTGAGACAGTTGTATAAATATCAACCAAAGATATGTGTTTTTTGTCAAATCAACCAAGAGAATTTCATTTTATGCAATAATAAAAGCATTCATTCATTCATGAACCTTGTTCAAGAGTAATGATCGGATATAACAAAAGCTAATTTGTCATAAATTGTGAAAAAAAAAAATTTGTGCTTCATGTTTAATCTACCGATAATTATCAGAGAAGGAATCTAATGGGAATTCTTAAAAAAAATTTAATAAAAAAAAAAATGTATTTTTGTGGATAATCAATTATGGCAATGTTGTCAAAAACCAATTAACAGAATCGGGCAAGTGCCAAGCCATATCAGTTTAATAGCAATGTTTCTGAGAAATTTTAATTTTTGTAGTTTTGGAATAAAAATTGATTAAATGCAAAACAATATACGAGTCAATAGTAGAAAAATTATCAACCAGTAAATACAGTTGTAATATCCATGTTAGATTACATCAAGTTGGATAGAAAGAAAATGAACTTGTATCCAAATATGAAGATTAAATTTTGCTTTCTTTTTGCAAGTGTTTGACTTGATCCTAACAATATATTATCTACAATTACAAAATAAAAAGAGTATTATCCTAATTTTTTTAAAAGATCATTTCTTTTCAAATATTGTAGTAATAAACTCAAGTGTCAGTATTTCATTTGAAAAATAAATAGAAACCAAAAAAAAGAAAAAAGAAAAAAAAGGGAGTCAGAGATATGTTCTAAAAAGGGAGAAATGGTTTGTCGAAATGTATTGTATGAAAACCTGAAAATGTCTACACACAACTAATTTGCTTGATTAGGGAAACTGTCCCAAGAATTCTATTGGAAAGTTTCTTTTATTAATAAAATACTAGGTCCATATGTGAACACATTTTGAAGAGAAAATATTCAAGGCAAAAGAGAAACCAAAGAGAATTTGCCATACAGAGATTTCCCTGTCCTATGAAAAGGTTGGGGGTAGTGTTGATCTTTTAGTGAACATGGATCAAAACCATTCCAGAAAAAAAAAAACTTTTTTTTTAACCATATTTCATATTTAAAGTGAAATTTGTTAAAAATGATGTTTTACAAACTATGTAATTTGATGTTTATTTGTTAAACAGAAAAAGAATTAAATGAATTATTTGACCAAAGGCGCCTGCATTTGACAAAGAACACCAAAAATGCTTGCATAGACATTCTATAAACTAAAAAGAGAGACATGGTTAAAAAGAAAGAAGAGAATAAAAATAAAAAGCTGCCTAAATTTAACACTTCAACCCATTGTATCTGTTTAAAAAGCAAAACTAAAAATATTTCAGTAAATTTTGGTATTGAAATATGAACTGATCTAAGCTCAAAGATTTTGAATGTGATAAATTGGGGTTACTTTGATTATTATAAATGTTCTCAGGTACAATGAGTTAAAGTGTATTTGTTTATCCAGCAACAGGAGTTGTGTGTGTGTGTGTGTGTGTGTGGTGCTAATGAATTTGCATTTTAAGCATTTATACTCTTAAATCAGACACAATAACTGCTTTAGCAAAATATCACATGGTTAAAAGAAAATTCAATGAAAAAGAAAAAAAAAATAAGCAACATTTTTTTGCCAAAAGAGACAAACAAGTGTCTAAAGACATAAGTATTAATTGTCTGCAAAAGCAAAAAAAAATATATCAATCATTTTTGCAACATGTAATGCACATGAAAAGAGAAAACATTAAACTTAGGTAAGGGATTCTCTTAAACTGTGCAGCAAATTCACAACAAAACCATACTTCTCCAACATCCAATTATTCAGTTTTCTATTACAGATGCCATAATTTATAGTCATTTAAATGAAGTCTGTAAGACATAGCCATAATGACTTGTAAGTAGTTAGCTATATTTGGTAAAGATGCTTCTTCACACTAACAAATTGATCTTTGGCAGATTCTGATCTTTCAAAATACAACTGCAGAGCTGCAGGGTTTAATTGGAACTGAAACAAACATTACTGTAGTAGTAGTAGCTCAGAGTATAGCCTTAATTTCGACACAGGTAAAAAGAAAAATGAAGACCACTAATTGGCATCCAATCTGTCTACAGCTTCAGCTTTAAAGAAAGCTTGTCACTATTTGTTTTAAAAAATCTGAATCAAGTCTATGATTTGTAATCATATTCTACATCATATTTAACATGTAAGATAAGCAAAATGGATAATTTGGTTGACAAAGTGTTCCTTAATAGTAAAATGGCTTAATTCTTGGATAGAGGAAAGTTATTAAAAGAGAGAAAAGATAAATTTAGAAGATATATTCATGGCCTCTAGGCTCAATGAATTAGCTAATTGATCAATTAAAAACTGAACTGGTTACATTCAAGAATAGATTTATAAGAATCAAGCTCTCAAAAACAATGATCTTGATAGAGAAAAAAAAAAAAAAAAAAAATAATGTTATAAAAAACCCAAATCTATGGAAACCAAATTTAAAAAGAGAAGATGGAAGGAAAAGTAAAAAGTAGAAGGGGCAAGGAAAAAGGAGGAGGAAGAAGAGGAAAAAGATAAAAAAAAATCCCATAGACAAGAAAGATTGAGGTAGGAAGAAGGGATGTGTTCTATGTGAAACAATTGTATAAAGTAAACAAGACAAAATTGATTGTTGATAAAAACTAATTACAGGACAATAACTAAATAGGCAACAAATTTATATTCATTGCCAAAAGATAAACACTAATTTTATTTTATTATCAAAATTAATTGAACATTTATCAAAATGCTTATAACCTAAATTAAAACAAAGAACAAATGCAACAGGAAATAATTGGGGAAAAATAACAACAAAACTATTCGAAATTTTTCAGACCATTTTCTCATAAACATTGCTATAAAGATTAATTCTAAAGGGAATAATAAATAAAATAGGATTAGAAAATGGCTCATTTTAGGGATACATTGACTTTTTGGGGATCATTAAAACTAAAACTTTAATCAATAGGTTATGTCTAGAAGAAGAAGCATTTAAAAAGATGGTAAACAATAACACTCCTAGAGTTAGCGTTCATGTTATAATACCCGATCAAAACTGGCACTTTTGTCAGAGAAAAAAAAAAAAAAAAAAAAAAAAAAGAAAAGAAAAGGGATTTCAATAACTTGGGGAAAAAACTAAGATAAGGGCAAATAAAACCAGAAGAAAAAAAAAAAAAAAACCCAGAAAAACTGAAAATAAAAAAGGGAATTTGTACAAAAAATGACAACATTAATCATAGAAAAATAATTACTTTACTTCATCTTGACTGCTTCAATTTTGTACATCTGTAAATGCTAAGATAGCAGAACAGAACTTGTCAGCAGCAGGTCTTGAACCTGAACCACTTCAAATAATGTATACAAGAATGTTCCCAACTGCTAAGCATTTCCATAATTAAAAAAAAAAATTCTTTAGAACATGCAGATTGTTCACATCTATACAGTCTAATACATTTTAGGTATTATGTGTATGACATTACTAAACAATCAGGATCTGTTTCTGCATTTACAAATGTACCACATTGAAAAAGATCAAGTTGTAGTTAAATTCTGTGTCTTCTATTACATGGAGTAAAAAAAAAAAAAAAAAAAAAAAAAAAAAAATACAAAAACAGTAACAAATGTTTTTAAGGCACCTTTGATAAAAAAAAAAAAAAAAAAAGAATAAATTTCTTTTGTGTGAAAATCTCAACAATCAACTCCAAATGGTTGTTAACCCTAACCTTGCAGTCAGTGAAACGAGTAGCAAAAGACATGTGAACCAACATTCATCACACAAGACGCAAGCATTGCACTAGGAAGCAGTTGAATGGCCATCTTTGGTAGGGGAGGGGGGAGGTCACAGGGGTGGGGGAATCAGGGCTGGAGGTATCAACAAGGTATGGAAGTGGTTTCAGGTAGGAAAGGTATGTGGTGGTTGTGGTGGTGGTGGGGTGAATTGGGAGCGTAATTTCTCTATGAAGCACACAGGAATATTGTTATCATCGAGGGCATTTTTTGTAGCAAATCTTTGACCAGTCTGCGGAGCCCATGTAAAAGATTCCCCCCGCCCTCAACCTCAGTTGACAAGACGTGCTGCAACAATAACCTGGCAGAACACACTAACAATGACCAACAGGGAGACACATTGGTGGAGGAGCACACGAGGAGAAAACTTCTATGAAGAAAAATCAGAGTAGAGGCTGACTGGTGGTGTTTGAAAGGTTTGACGATCAGAAATAGGGTGTATGGGATTTGTTGCATTTGGTGGGGATGCAGAGGATTGGCAGGGAAAATGTAAGGATGGTGTGTGTGTGTGTGTGTGTGTGTGTGTGTGTGTGTGTGTGTGTGTGTGTGTGTGTGTGTATGAGAGAGAGACTTTAGCAAGATATGAAGTTCTTCAAAGAGAAAAGAAAAAGAAAAAAGGAATCTTAATAGAGCAGGTAATAAAAACTGCTGACTGAAAGTTCCACAGGGGCTAGTAGAGACATCTGGAGTGAGCCTTTATTGTGTAGTTAGAGACTCACAAACATTTGTCTATAGTGTGGAGTTTAATTTCATTTATGTTAATATATTAATACAATGGGTGTCCAAGTGTTGATCTGAGTGTAGAACGGCTCCAATAAGTTAAAGGGGAAGAAAAGAAAAAAAATGGAGGATTTTGAGATCATATGATGTCCTCCTGAATTTTTAAAGAAGCCAGACTCTGATTTTGTCAAGAAGTAAGCATCGTGTGCACTTCCGCAACATTTAATATTCTAGTTAACATTGGCCCGACCCTAACCACCATATTTGAGAATGTTAAATACATTCCAGGGAAATCATTGTACAAATCAAAATTTGGTTTTTACAAAATGGTCCCAGGATTTTCTTTTAAAAAAGAAACTTAAACATTTTTTCATAAATTTTTATGACAAAGTTGAGCATATATTTTTAAGTAATTTAAATTCATCAGTCTGTGTGTGTGTGTGTGTGTGTGTGTGTGTGTGTGTGTGTGTGTGTGTGTGTGAATGAGAGAGAGAGTGAGAGAGAGAATATAGTGTTTAAATATATCATGAGACATTATATAGAAGATTGTGTGTGTGTGTGTGTGTGTGTGTGTGTGTGTGTGTATATATATATATATATATATATTTTTTTTTTTTTTTTTTGGCAGCATGTTTTCATTGAATAATTTAGACATGTTCTGTCTACTTATTTTCAATTGTATCCTTTCATATTCATGGACAAGCTTTTTGGTGTCATTATTGAAGAAAGAGAGAAAAATCGCTGTGTAGTACTTGGAATATGTATCAACACGGTAATTTTCTCTTGTCCTTCAATAACAACACCCAAAAGCTTGTACATGAATATTAAAGGACCCAATTGAAAATAAGTAGGCAAGACTTATATATAAGACGTATATGTGTATATATATATATATATATATATATATATATATACAGACACACACACAAGAGGAAAAGAAAGATAATGGCTAGCCGTACTTTTCTGTATTTTGACAAAGTAACCCTGATGATTTACATTTCCTCAAGTTTCTAGATAGAAATAAAAAGTACAGTATTCCCAAATCAACACCCAGAGATTTTACCCGATAGATTATCTACCAAAGTTTACATGATAGGGAACAACAGGTGATAAGTAATGGAGGTTTTACATTTCTGCATGACACTGACAATGATGAACATATATTTTAAGAGAGGTGAAGGGGGTGAGGGGAAAGGTTCTTGGCACATATGTGCTTCAGGAATCCTCAAATCCCTGTCACCTTGGATTGAGCAGAGGTTTTGTCAGCAGCAAATTAAAACCCACTGAATAGAAACAGGATTTTGATTTAGTATAAAAAAAATCCTGCAATTTTTAAAGTAAACAAGTCCATCCTTGTGCTGGCAAGAATGGGATGAACTTATCCTTATATTCTTTGCACCAATTTATTCAGAAGACCAAAGTTATTAGATTCTATAAAGATTTGATCTAAACATCTGTGTTGATTTTAACAATATCACTGACAATGAATAGATCTTTGCAACATATTGACAGAAATTATTTTGCAGAAATAGCTTTTTTGATGTTTCTCAATGAATTCATCATCAAAAAAGTTTTCCCATTTTAAGATCTAGAATTTGGACCGACAAAAAAAAAAAAAAAAAAAAAAAAAAGAGTTTAACTTGAGAGCAAAGATCAAATTTGCATTTATATTTTTTGGCTAGTAGCAATTATCTTTCAGATGTTAGTAAACTATTAGAACAATTTTGAATCAAGGAAATACATTTTAAGCATTTATTTTTATAAAATATGACAAATTAGTACAAATACTTTTGAAATTTTATCAGAAATAAATGCCATTTTGCAATATTTTCTAAAATTTATAATACAAAAATTCTAGACAAAGTAAATTTCAGAAAGTAATAACTAAAAACCTGATTAGTCTCAACAATATTGTAAAACGTGTTGAGAATAAAAACAAAAAAAAACAAACTAACAATGGAAATTGGAAATAAAACACTTAAGATATTTGATGATTATCTTCCATGAAATGAAAAGGCTGAACTATAATTTAAAATAATAAAATATTTCTTTCTGTGAGAAAATCTTTTTTGTTTTTCATAATTTTAAAAGCAATAATGTCATCAGGAATTAGCAAAGAGAGGGGTTGACTGATCGATTAATTTTAGATTATAAAGAAAAAATTTTTTTTGCAAGTGAATATTGTATTATCATTATTTCTTTTTTTGAAGCTAACAAGTTTTCCATATAAAAGTTACTATTTAACCCACAGCTAGAGGGAGAAGAGATAAATTCATGCCTTTCCCTAAAGGTATTTGCACTTAAGGGAATTCAGCAAATCCAACTGGAATTCAAGCTAGGCTTTCTCAAGCCTCATTCATTTCCATTACACCACCATCACATCCGAGGTGGAGGGGGGAGAGGAAGATATATTGTATGACTTAATGAATTTGTTTTCTATGATAAAATAAATTCTATTTAAAAATAAAAATTGTTACATGCTAGAAACGGACATGTCATATTTACATTTTCAGCAGAATTTTATTTAAAAAGAAGAAAAAAAAAAAAAAAAAAAAAAAAAAGAGCTGAAGCACTTTAAGAACTTAAAACTAACATTGGCAGTTTGTGAATTACCGACTGCTAGCCATGTTTGAAAGAATTTTAGTGAGGAAGAATATTAGCAAATAAAAAACCTATACACATCTATTAAAAATTATTTAAAATATAAAGCTTTTCAACAAATCAAAAAGCTCCTTTTCAAGTAGCTATGGTACTACTTTGGTAGTGAGGTAACCATTTTTTTCCCCTGATTTTAGTGAGCTACACATGCTAGCATAAGGAGAAGGTGAGTGAGAAGAGTGAGTTATAGTGAATACAAGTGAGGGGGGGGGGTGAATGGAAAAATAAGAATGAAGGAAATAATTTGATTCACTGACTGATAAGTAAACAGTGGAAAGAAGGCCAACTGGAGGTAGGTGTGAGTGTGTGTGTGTGTGTGAGAGTGTGTGTGTGTGTGTGTGTGTGTGAGAGTGTGTGTGTGTGTGTGAGAGAGTGTGTGTGTGTGTGTGAGAGATCTGATGTGATTATGGCTCTAACAAGGGCAACGTGTTAAGTGTTTGAATGTCTTTCATTTTATGGATTTGGAAATTTTGTCTCGAGCTGGTTCTTATGGTAGCTAGCAAGACTGACCAAAAGATAAAGCCTCACCCAGTCAAAAATAAGATTAAATAGTTAGACTATTGTTTAAGAAATGATTTTGTAGCTGCTCTCTCCCCTGATAAACAAACAGCTACCTACGACTGTCGTGCACATGCCGGTGACTCTCAACTACAGAATCCTTAATGCAAAACTAACCTTTGATAGCTGGTTCCTCGTTCGGATTATCGATCGCTGAATGAATAAAAAAAACATGTAAAAATGGTAACAAAAGTGTTAAAAAGAAAAACACAGACCACCTGTAAGAAGCGTCTCAACCACCAGAAGTCAAGGAAACGCTCCCCCCAAACTTTCTTTTTAAATTGAAGTGTGTTGGAATTTAATTTACTTTTAATTTTTGTGGCATGAATATTTACCAATTTTTGTAAAAAGCTGAAAAAAAAAAAAAAAAAAAAAAAAAAAAAAGAAAAAAGAAAAGAAGAAATGCAAGAAAGGAAGGCGGGGGAACCAAAAAAAAAAAAAAAAAAAAATTAATGGCTGTCTTTCTAAGGAAGATGACTTTTTTGACAAGTTTGTCTGAGTCAAGGAATTCTTAGAAACAGTTAAAGAAATGATTCTAAAACAAAAGCCTGAAAAAGAAATCCAGAAGTCACAAAAAGTTGGGGTTTTTATCTGTTTTGAGATTAGAAACCTATTACAGTTTAAATGTAAAACTTTATGAGGTGAAGCCGAGATAATTTGGAGTTTCACTGGAAAGATAATAAAAGGCTTGATAGTTGAAGAGGCCAAATATGAAGGATTTGTAAATCATCTGAAGGGATGCTTTGTCTTTAAGACAGATTCATTCACAGGTCACAGAATCACTATTTTGTTGTTAATGTTCAGTTTGTTGAGGTAAACCATAGTGCACTGACATTGGGAGTAAAGGACATTCAGGCACATCATTACTAGCAAGTAACAACAGAAGTTATTGGCAAAAACTGAGAAAATTTGGAAATTAAAAAAAAAAAAAAAATAAATAAAAAACTCGAGTTCTTTGTATCATGGGAGTGAATGTTTTAAATATGGTGAGTAGGATTTGTAAGAATGACCAGAATTAAGAAAATGTGAAGTTTCAGATATTTGTCAACAAAGCATCTCAGCTGTTTCAAATTCAACAGATGCATTGTGCAGTGCTGCACTGGTTTGAAGGATTATCATGCATTTACTCTCATTGGAAGTTTGAGGTAAACAGCTATTGCAGCCTTTACCTGTAAAAACAGATGCTAATCTGCAGCAACAGAATAGCAGCTGTTGTCAAAAAAGAAAAAGGTCATTCATTTAATGGCCAAGTGTTTTCTTGAAGCAAAAATCTTTCTTGAAGAGATAGATAACAAAAAGGATTTCAAAGACATGGGGTACAAGTGACAATTAAAATGTTTGCTTTGTCCCAACCCTCTTTCACTGTCACTAAAAAGTTTCAGTTTCAGTTTGAGGATTTAACACCAGGTAGTCTTGTTACAATGTAAAAGTTATGGCCTGAACAAAATTAGACTTTGAAACATATATGGACAAAATGGTGCTGATCAAAATCGTGGAGTAGATGTCCAAATAAAGAAATTTCAATGGATTAAAAAAAAAAAAAAAAAAAAAAAAAAAAAAAGAAAAGAAAAAAGGTGGAAATGTAAGACTTTCTTGAAAGTCATGTCATCTCTGATTGTAAAGAGATGATTAGTAAATGGAATTGGCAGAACTGTCACATCAGAGTGGAATAATTACTTCCTTCGTGGAAAATAATCAAATCAGATTTTAGGGATTTGTTTCAAAAGAACAACATTTTTATAAAATTCTGAATTCAACTGAATCCAGTTCTATAAATACAATATTTATTAAAGAAATCTCATTCAAATAATCTTTAAATCTAAAATAGATTTTTTTTTTAACACTTCATTTAACAGGGTTTTTTTTTGGGGTGGGGGGTATCATTTACAAAATGATCATTTCTTAAGTTGCTTTAAATATTTGATATTCTTCAAAGTTTAAAATTTGAATTTCTCATAGTTGGCTGCACTTTAGATTTTTTTTTTAACAGATGAAGAATCTGATTTTTTTTTTAATTTTATAAAACTGTTTTTATGGTTTCTTTATATCCTTTTAGGTTTTATCAAAAGATTATAGTGTCTTACCTTTTTAAATGTTATGTTTAAAAACTTGTAACACCTTAAGATACAAAAGGCCACAGGAATTTAAGCCAAAGCTTAACAAGTTAGAGTGTTAAAAATAGATCGATGATTCAGGCTGACAGTACCGAAAAGCCTTGTATGTTGTATAATTTTTATATATATATATATATATATATATATATATATATAAAGAGTGCTGATTAAGAATAAGAGGTACCATAAATTGTCATGCAAGAAGAAAAAACAAAATGAACTTGAAATTGGTTAATTGCTTAAATGCAGCAAAGATAGATTTTCTTTTTTAAAAAAACTTCTGATTTAAGATTCATGTGAGGACAGAGTGGATGATCATTTTAAATGTCTGCTGTGCCTGATTTTACATTTATTGCAAAGTGATATTTGCTTTATAAATGGATTCTTATTCATTATTATCAACTTAAAAAAAAAACAATTTATTCAAAAATCATTAGGTTTTTTTTCTTGAGAGTTGTCAGTGAAACGATTTTTAAAGACAAATCATTTTGTTTTAGTTTTACACAAATTTGCTTAGTTTAATGAAAATGAATGAAGTGTAATTATCACAAGAATTAAGTTGAATCTAGTCATAGTTTGAATAAACTGTAAATTTACCAGGTAAGTTGACCATGACAAAAAGGTCACATAAAAAAATGGGTGGGGAAAGTAATAAAGATTCTGAAAAAGTAAGCAAATTTTTTGCCGACTTTTTCAGAGTCTATTATTTTCCTAAAGCATTTAAACAGAATTTTGCTAAACTTTTAGTAAAAGGTCAAAGTAGTTATTTTACAATTTATACCAGAAATTTTAACTAAATCCAATCAACATTCTGAAAGACTTTTTTATTTATGACAATGGTCAGTCAAAGAATTAACTATCAAACTAATAAAATCCATTTTTTTTGCTTTTATGAACTTAGAAATCAAAAACAAAGAATGCATTTTGGTTGCAGTAGAGATTTGTAACATATTAATAAAATTATTTAATAAAAAGTAAGTTTGTTTTACTGGTGAGAAATCATCTCATACCAAAGGATTTCAGTATTTCAGTCAAGCAGTTACTTTGGGTTAAATATTTCAGACATTATCTGATTAGGTAGAATTACACACACAAAGAAAAGGTGGGTGTTTCTGTACGAAGCATCTACTTAATGCATATATAGCTAACATGCAACAAAAAGGTTCTTAAAAGATCAATACTATTACAAAAAAAAAAAAAAAAATCATTCATTATCTAGTAGATACAGACATGACACTTAATATTTTGAATAAGTTCTTTTTAAGTGGAGTGAATTCCTGGCTAATGCTAAAATAAATGACTAATGAAGTTTATAAAATTTGTGCTGTAGACATATTGTGAATCCTGTTCGTTTCTTGTGGTTAGTAAAATATATAGATATGCATCATAACAAAATGAGACATTTATACATAAATAATAACAATTTATTATTGGAAAGTTTGGTTGTTTCAATGGCTGTTAAATGTTCTGATATTTGGATTGTTTTGTTGAAAGAGTGAATTATTTTGTTGTGATAAGCCTGTTATTAAAAAGTCATACTCAGTATGAGGAAGTAATATTTGAGTAAAACTTGTCTTTAGTCTCCATTCCGGAAGAGGTCCATTTTCACATGCTCTCATGGTGGGAGATTGTTGAAAAGACACCAGATTCTAAATTTTTTGCCAGTGGGGTGTTTTTTTTTTTTTTTAATCTATGGAATCATGGAAAATTATTTATCATGATTGCAAAATCACTACACATATAACAGCTTTGGAATTCCTTCAAATAGGCTTAAAATATAGATACATTAGATTAAAGAATTAGTTTTTAATAAAATCTGAGGGAAGATATTGACAGAAATATTTATAGAATATCTGAAATTAAATCTTTTACTGAAGTAAAATATCTTGAAATAATGTGACATT
Source organism: Acanthosepion lycidas (assembly GCA_963932145.1). Lineage (NCBI taxonomy): Eukaryota > Metazoa > Mollusca > Cephalopoda > Sepiida > Sepiidae > Acanthosepion > Acanthosepion lycidas. The sequence goes on from OZ010615.1 coordinate 59,268,941, forward strand.
ATTGCCTATGTGGGGCATGTAGTACTAAATGTCATTATATATTGAGAAAAGTTAAAAAAAAAAAAAAAAAACAAAAAAAAAACTGTAGCAAGTAACATGATTGCATCACATGTTGAATGTCAGTGTAGAAGCCAGATCTTTTACGGCAAATTTTACGCCCAGACACACCCATTGACATTGGAAGACTAACAGAGACACACGTGTTTTATTACAGTGCATCTAGAGTTGAAATTTGCCTTGATTATATTGACAGGGATGACAGTGATTTGTAAAATTTCATATTGCTAAGATGCTTCTAATCGCAATTAGATTACATTTACTAAATTATCTTTTTTTCCCCCCCACAAACCTCTCTGACATACCAATCATAAAAATCTGTAACATGTACACATTGTAGTGTAATCATCAAGATGAACTTTTAGTTTATTAATAACAAATTCAATCCCGAGTGCTCCCAACAGTGTAGCCTTGTGCCAAACCAAGTAAACACATATGTGACTATTACTTTGAAGTATGTGAATTCATACCAGTTGTAATAAATCTTTTAATTTTACAAACAGAAAACAAAACAACTTCTGGTGTTGAGATTTTCCAAACATTTTATGGCTGTCTGGTGAAAGCTGAGAGGTTTGTATACATTAAAACAAGTGCAAATCAATCAAGATAAAAGAAATGCTGTAACAACTTTCAACTCACCACTTCTTAAAGTATCCTTGCCACCTGACAGTGCACCAAGAGGTAACAAACCATTGGGGGTGAGTCCCTTCAATTGCAAAACACTTTCACTCTCTTCCCTAAAAAAAAAAAAAAAAAAAAATTATATATATATATATATATATATATATATAGAAAATATTCAGCAGACATTGGGAAATATTGGGAATAAAGATTAGGAAAACAGCCCGAACAATGTATATATAATGTAAACTAGCAACTGTTTTTAACTATCAAAAGCCAAAATGAAATAATGACATTTCAATTTTAGTGATTATCAGCTTTTAACGAGTCTTTTTTTTTTTTTTTTTTTAAATGACAGTCACTTTGTAATTACAATCCTTATAGTAGGTAGATTCAGAAATCTATTCTGAGGAAGGATGCTGAAATGTTCATAGCCTGTCACACTTCCCAAAATTTGACTAAACATCAGATTTTTTTTTTTTTTAAATTCTCCCTTGGTCAGGCTGAATGCTTTTTAGCACACATGATACACTATATATTGTGCTCTCCAGCCTTCATCAGGTGTATATTGATTTGGGTAAACCTACAGGAAATTTTGAATTTAACCTTTTATTGTTATCTTGCCAGATGGTAATATTTTCATCCAAATTTCACAGAAAGTTTTTATTTAAAACAACACAAATTTACTTTTTTTTACATTCAGGAATTAATAAAAGTTTTATGCAAATGAAAGTATTTTTATTGGGGAGAGTGATAGAAAAGAAGACGTCACATCTCTTTAACCCCTGAATATTGTATAAGTCACATCCGTAAACATTTTTGTTGTTATCACAACATTTCAGCCATTGTATTCTTTGGCTTTCCTCAGTTGTATATCAGTAACCTATAGAGAATTCTGAACTTTACCCTTTATTTAATCTATGGGGGTAAATTGTTCTCTTTCCACTGCTTATGTCCAGGGATATCTTGTCTCGTTCTTATTTTTATTTAGTACTATTATGTTATTGCTCGCCCGTTTCCCTCGAGGAAAGTACACACTGCCTGACCCATTGATTGAACTCACAACCACTACGTCACCAAATTCACAAACCAACACTCTTACCTGCTAGGCCATTGTCAGAATAAACTTAGACAAACCTAACCTTGACTGCTGATTAGGCTGCAACTACTGCTGCTACGAATGTTTTGTAGTTGAAAACTTACTGTCATTTGTCTGTCTTTATTAGTGGCTTCTATATTGTATTTATTTCTATGCTAGGACTACTAAGGAGGTCTTCATTGTCTAACATATGCACAGATTCTTTCAGATGTTTAATTCTCCAGAGTTCCTCCTTGCTCAGTATTTTCACTTCATTCCACAGGAGCTGATGACTATTCCTTTCTCTCCATACATGATCAACCTTGCTCGATTTTATTGTCTCACCTCTATGGTTTTTTTGATATTCCACCAGCCTTACTTTTAGAGGTGGGGTTTGTTTCACCTTCATAGTTCTCTGCCCAACTGCAAAGAATCTAGTACACACAATTCTTGGCTCTCTTCCGATAAGCCCTTGAAGTAAGTTTGACAGACCATGGCAATTTTCTGGCCATCCACCTTGAGTCTCCTATTCACACCTGCAGGCTACACAGATCAATATACACCTGAGGAAGGCCGGTGGACACAATGGCTGAAATGTTGTCATAAAAACAACACAGATGAGGACAATAGTCTGAATATAAATAGTGTAAATAAAGTAATATTTGTTTACGAAAACTGAAATGTACCGAATGGAGAAAGAAAATGATATTTATTCAGTAAATTCTGCTAAAATTCACTTACCTCAAAACAGTAAATACTCTTGCCATTTTGCCAATAGCTCGAATCTTATTTCTGATGACTTCTTTTCTGGCAGCAACTGTTGGACCTAGAGATACAGAAAAGAAAAAATAATTCATGCTAATTTTGGTGTGCAAAATTTTCTCTAGAAATCATGGAAATTAGTAACTTGTGGGCATTGTATTGAATATTATAATTATTTACCCCTCTCCAGTCCCAAACCAAAGAAATACACTTAATATTTACAGTCAAATTAGTTACGGAAAACAAGAGAGAATTCTTTCAAATTTTGATCAGTCAGTTGCAATCTAGTTTCGGCTTTCATCAAGTTCATATCTAAAAGATGCTTCTTAATGTATTAAGTTACATTAAGAAATATTGCATGTAGAAGCAATACATTATTTTTCCTGAAGAACACATTTTATCCATTGTTCACTCCAATCACATTTTCTGCTTTTCTTTTTTTGCTAAGTGGATGCGTAAGTGAAATTTAAGTCTTTTTTTTTTTTTTTTTTTTTTTGAAAAAAAATGACAAAACTGCAAATATCCACAAAGGATAAATAATGTAAAATTCCAGAGTACAAATCAAATGTAAACTGATTGCACCATAATTAAGCATGCAAGTTACCACTTCTGGGATAAGTGTCACCCATTGGTCATCCCTGCATTGGAATAAGAAACTAATGAACAGACAAGCTTTTAAAATTGTGGTTTTTTTTTTTGGTTTTTTTTAACAATGTTAATCAGTTTTGATTTATTCTAATTTTTCAAGACCAGCAAAATATCAGCATGAAATGTTAGAAGAGGCAAGACTTGCAATTTATATGAAAGTACAAGAATACAAGTTCATTCACTGGGCAAAACCATGCAAGCAAAATGGGCAGACGATTTTAACTACAATGTTATTAAAAAAAAAAAAAAAAAAACCTAAACAAACAAAAAACATCAAGTGTTTATAGAAAAGTCTTCAGCTCAAAACTGAAACAAATGGAGTTATTTCCTTTCCTATACTGAGAGACTTAAACCGAAATTGAAAAAACTCCGGGAGGAGAAAAACAAAACATAGAAAAGGTGCTCAAAAGATTTGGGTTCACGCTTCCAAATAGCTGATCAAATGATTAACAATCAAATTTAAAAAGAGAAAAAAAAAGAAGAAAAAACTCTTCTTGGTCAGTTTAAGAATATTGCAGTTCTTTGCACTGAATTACAATAAATTCTAAAATGTACTTAAAATTATGCTTATTCAAATGAAAGCCCGATGAAAGCCAGAGTGAATCAGAACCTATTGCAACAATTATAAAAGGTAGACAAAGAGTCATCACCTTTCTAGATTGAATGACTGGATAAATATTGCGTATATATTTTCCTTGAAAATGAAATCTAGAGTAATCTCTGACTACTTCAATGAAGAAACAGGTCAGCCTCATGACAGCCTTTTCACTCTCCTTCATAATTATAACATATAAACAGGAACATATAAAGTCTTGGGGCTATTCATCACATAAAAAGGTAATGTTCGACAAATTATTTCATGCATTTGATGCAATTAGTATCATTAGCTGAAAATCCCAGAGTGTGGCTGTTTCAAGTAACATGAAATCCAAGAAATTAATGTGGAAGCAGTCACTCACTAAAATCTCTATTCTAAATTTAGGTTTTATACAACTGAATTTCACCACATTATTTTCTTTTTTTGAAGAAAACTGACTATTTTTTTGTATCTTGGAAATAGAAGAGCAAAATATTAAAGCAATAAAATGAAAGACATCCTCCTCCATTACAACCAGCTGTTTTAAAGATTTTACACTATCAAGCTCAGCAAATTTTAATACTAAATGATGACATTCTTTCTTGGTGAGACATCCAAGTTGACTGTGCAGCTCAAGTCATAATCATTAAGATACAATTCTATATGCATTAAATACAAGCACACAGGTTTATTGTTCCTGTGTATACCAACAAAGTGTAAGTAGTCAATCAACTTTTTCAACAATTTCATAAAATTACATTTCTATGTGACCACTGTTTTCCCCAATGTTGGAAAAAAAGGCAATTTTTCATAGTTGCAGATATAAGTACATTAAATATCATTTCAGGTTTTTTTTTTATGAATTAGATTAAGTTTTTTGAGAATTTCTTTAAAAGGTTCAAATACAGAGATTTTAATGGAATAAAAAGCAATCAAGGTTAATCTGAATCTTCTATAAAGGAGCAGATTTCAAAACCATCTTTACAGAAAAGCTAAACCAGGATTTTTCAGAGAATTCTAGAATCTGGGTCTTTGGGGTGGGGGTGCTTTTGTAATTGATCAAATGCAAGTGACTGTAGATGTTGCATTAAAAAAAATGCAGTGGAAAGTTTTTGTAAAATTAATTTAAAAAATGTTGGAGTTGATTTATAAAAAGAAAAATTATCTAAATCAAAATTAAAGGTTAATACAAAAAAATTCCTTTTTATATTCACTTTTCACTGTGTAAGAAAATTTTCATTTTTTTTGTTTTGTCTTTGTAAGTGTTAATTCTTAATTACTTCTGTGTAGAAAGCAAAGGAAATGGCAATTATTCCCTTCACAATTTGCTTTTGTAAGCTGGACACTAAGCAGTGGAATTTGTTGCAAGTTCCAGGTCAGATAAAGTGTCACCAGTGTTCAAGCTTTTTCACATGTCAAGAAGGGCTTTGCTTCTGCTACAATGTTACCAGTCTGTTTGAAGCAATTGGAATTGCCTGTGAGCGGTGCCTCTTCATTGAAAGCTCATCCTTGAGCCGATTCAGGAAACAGCTATCCATCTTCCCCTGGCTCACTTGATGCAGCTCAAAGAGGAATACAGCAGTGTCAAAGTCTTTGAGTCAAAGTTCCCATGTTATCTTTGACCATGGGACAACAGGGACACCATAGAATGCAAGGAATTCCCCAAGAAGCTCACTAGGATAGAGAAAGCAGCATGGAACAGCTTTGTCAAAGTGGTTCAGAGTTTCCTGGGGAATCACAAGGCCAGAAACTATGTGAAGCTTGTTGAAGAGACCCTGGTGAAGAACTATGGCAAAATAGGCAGCTGGATGTTCCTCAAAATTCCTATTCTTGATGCTCATTTTGATAAGTTCAAGAAGAACACAGGAATGTACTCAGAGATGCAAGGCAAATACTTTCACCCGGATATACTGGACTTTGAATACCGCTACCAAGGAATTGGTTAAACAAAAAGATGATGGGGGACTATATTTGGGGGACAATTTGTGAAAGTAATTTACAGTATAAGAATAAATTGCAAAAAAAGTTTTTTGTGGTCTGTGTAATCCTAGAAAAAAAATAAATGTGACTTTTGAATCATATGTCGTTTTGGTCCTAGTTTGTGTGAATAAGAATGTTCACATTCAGTTTTCTCAATGGGGAACAGGTAAATTTCAGAAATATCATTATCCTGGTCACAAAAACAAAGTTTGAAGCAAATATTAGCCATTTGTCATACTTTTTAGGCATAAGCAAATAACTTTTGCAACCAAGGACAAAAATCATGTTATACTGTGTTATAGAAGCTCAATTAAATTTTTACAAGAGGCTTGTAGCAACATTATTCCTATTGTCTAATCATAAATTTAGAACTTATCTGTACGAAACCTAAATATGACAATTCTCTTCCATGAAGTACAGGGTTTGTTGTAAAAAAGCATTTAGACGAATTTCTATTTTGGGACCCAAATCTGTTCTTATGAGAGTCATTTAAAGGAAAAGAGATAATGTACTTACCAAACAGCCAAGTTGAATTCCCAGCAAGCGAAGGGGGGAAAACAATGGAAAATAGTTTTATTAGCCAATGTGGAAGTTATGAAAAGTCATTCAAAAATTAAAAACATACATTCTCATAAAAAGGATTTTTTTTCTAGCCATTCTCACACCAGAACAAATTTTTTTTATTTAAAAAAATGTTATTAGGACAAGCAAGAGTATAAAAACAATTTAAAATACTCAAAAGCAAATTAGTTAAAAGAATTAAAATCCATGAAATTTAAAGAATCTTTTTGGGTGAGGAATTTAAAGACATTATGGAAAGTTTATTAACTCTTGAAGGAACATTTCAAACAATAACAGCAGCAGCAGCAGCAACAACTCTTATGTCATTCAATAGACGACAAGATATAAATTATGAATGGTACTTGAATCTTATCATCAATATGCCCCACAAGATATAAACATGGGTTTGCTTTTATCTTTTAGAAATTAGAGATAAAGAAGCAGGGAGACGTAGAATCTAAGATGGAGAAGTGTCTAATATTATAGCAAGATATGTTTTAGCAAGATATGTTTTACCAAGAATTTTATTCTCTTGTCGTTGAAATACTGAAACTTAAAGATTAGCAAAAAAATACTTTTAGTTTCAAAATCTTTGGGGTTTCAGCAATTTCCTTATAGAGTTTATTTAGTCACCACTTTTTTTCCCCAGAAAAACATTTTGGAAAAAGAAATTTTAGTATGCTTATCAAATTGCATTTAACTTATGTAAATTATATTAAATATTCCAAAACTTATTTCTTAGGTTAACTGTATGACCTTTTTATAAATTCAGGTTAACGTTATTATAAATGATGACATTTTTATAAAATTTCAACAAGTGAAGATTCTCCCTTACTTTTATTCAATTTACTAAGTAAACACAGTGCCTTATATTCTATAGAAATTTATGAAGTACAAATTTTATAACATTGACAAACAATGATAATTATGCAATTTTTAAAACTACATATTTATGAAGTTGTATGTGAAATAACTTCATCAGAAAATCATCTTAAAGATACCCCCAGCATCCAATAACATTAGTCCCCCCCCCCTATTTGACTGAAAGCCTTTGATTAACAATGATGCTATCCTTTGGATATGAAGGATAGGAACCAAAGTAAATTAGGAGATTTCAAGAGGAGAAAAAAGGTGATGTTTATGAGTTTTTTTTTTGTTTTTTTTTTCTTCCCTTTATTTTGGTGTGAGTCTGGTGTAAACAATAGCTAGGCTCTTCAATAAACCATTTCAGTTTTATTTAAGACATTTGGAAAGTAAGAACGGTAACAATTTAGAAAAAAAATAAACTTTTCACAATGTTTAGAAGGTGGGGAAGGAGAGGGCCAAGAGAAGAGAGTATCAAACAAAGCAACAACAACAAAAACAGATTAGTTTAAAAAAAAAAAAAAAAGAAAGAAAAATGATAGAAACATTCATTTCAGCAGAATTAAAATTCCAGAAATAAATAAGGACAACTTAAAAAAAAGTTTTAAAATTGAATTTATGGAAGAAATGAAAACTTTGTTCATAAGTTTATCATTAATGATCACTTTTAACAATTCTTCAAATCTTACATAGATTAAACAATTATTCTTATATAAAATGTTCAAATAGAGAAACAGTTTAAAATTTTTTAAACAAACTTTACTTCAATTAAAAAAAAAATACTTAAACTGGTCAGTTAGGTTTTTAAAAGTAAAGAACATTAAAATAGTCACACTTCATTCAATATTAAAAAAATAAAATTTTTTTTTTATCATCAGATCAGTTTTCAAGAATGGTAAAATAACATTCAACACAAGTTCAATTATCTGCAGAAACAAATCAGATTTTGAAATGAAATCATTAACAGGAATATTTTCAAAATTAGATGAAATAATTTCAGTAAAAAGGTCAACAAATTACAAGTTCTTTTAAGCTTTTACTTCATGTTATTGAACCTATATTTCTTGGACACATTTAGTGACTAAAAAAGGAAGTTTATTTGTAGAGAGAAGTTTTTCTTCATTTGTCCTTAGAACAATAAAATCATGGCAAAAGAAGGTTTACCTAAATTTGTGATTAAAAAGAGAAACACAAAGTTTGATTGTTATGACTAAAGTGTAATATATTAAAGTCTATGGGGACACACAAAAAAAGTTATATATTAAGAAAATCACTTAGCCTATACTTGTTAAGCCAAATAATTATAAAGTGGTAAAGCATTTCAGATTAAAAGGAGGGGGGCAGATAGGTTGAGAAAAAATTTTTTGTTTATAACTAAAGGTCAAATGGCTGAAACAACTTTCAAATTATGACAAAAAAAAAAAAAAAAAGTCACAATAAAAAGAAATCTTTTGAAAGTATTTCTTGCTAGAATAAAATAAAAAAAAATGTGAATATTTTTTTATAAAAACTGATTTATTCTTAGCAAAGTCTGTTGAGTATTATCAGAAAAGATTAACTGAAATAAGGACTAACATTTTTTTTTCCTGACCTCATATTTTGGATAAATCTTCAAAGTATAAAAAAATATTAACAAAAATATTAGGGAACGTCTAAAATTAAAACTTAAAAAAATCTTTTAAATGTCTTTCTCTTGTGTATTAATAACAATACTGTGACACTGCTTAAGAATTCCTAGTCATAGTGAACAATATCAAAATTGTAAGAATTATGATAAGGATTGATGGAAACTATATTTTTTTATTATTATTCATATGAAATATGGATTAACAAAAGACTAATGCCAAAATACCATTATAAGGGAGACTATTTTTTTAAAAATTAAGTCATTTTACTTTTGAAATCCCAACTGTGTAGCCAACAGCATAAGATCAGGTGGAGAAAAGTATTTATAGAACAGACTTTCAAGAATTTAAAATTTTTCATACTAAAAAGATGAATACAATCAGTCTTTTCATGGCACCCTGATAAAGCTTACCTGTAGCTCCTAAATGGAAATGACAATGAAAAAAAAAAAAAAAAAAAAAAAAAAAAGGTGGGAAGGAACAAAAACTTTAATCATTAGATCCTAAATAATATTAAAAAGATAATAGTCCGTTTAACATGTATATAAATAAAGATTGTATCAATTAGAGCCGATGTTTATTAGGAGAAAGGTATAATACAAACAACAACACAGCAAATATACATCAAAAGTGAATTTAGTCAGTAAATATAAACACATACTTATGAGTAGAGGCTGTGTAGAGAGAAATATATGCAAATAACATCTGTTGGTATGCATTCAAATAAAATAAATAAAAAAAGGTAAAGGGAGACAACCATGCCCTTGTTAGGGAGGAGTCAAATTTGTGTATATATCAGCTGGAATGAAATTAAAAACTTAAAAAATAAATTGCATTTAGTTCTCCTGGTTGGCATAGAATTGAATAAAATTACTGAGATTTCATTAATTTACAAATTAAGTGAAAAGTTGCTCATACAAAATTAGGTAATTAAAAAAATTTAATAAAAAATGAAAGTTACGGTGAACAAGATGTTTGTCAAATACTTTAGACTTAAAAGTAAAAAATGAAAAAAAAAATTTTGCATTTTATTTATGGAGTAAAATTAAGTCTATGTTTATTAATATTTTAGCATTTGTTCTATTTGGGTGGTGTGGGGGAACTCTATAGAGATGATGGGGGTAATAAAAACGGAGATTTTTAAAAGGAACTTTTACAAATATATCCTCTAATCACAGACCCCAAATATTTGCCATTTATCTTGAAATTATCTTGAACTGTTTCCTTTGGCAAAAACATTTTTAAAAGGAGAAATCTGAGAAGACAAATCTTAAAATTTTTTAAATGAGTCCACTTAAATCAGGAGAAAAATGTTACTAGGAGAAAAAAAAGAGTAGCACTAATCTTATTTCAATTTTTCTAAAAGCTAAAATTTTACAGGCTCAAAAAATTCCAAACTGAAAATCAATTCTTTGTGTTTGTGAAGCCAATTCTGAGGACAGTTTAAAGATTGTAATGAAAATCGTTCTAAGAGTAACAAAAAAATAAATCCCTGTTTTAATAATTGGTGACTAATGAAAGATGATTTAGACATGGTAAGGAATCAAAGAGTAGAGATGAAGAGAGTAAAAAAAAGAAAAAAAATTCTAAATCCTAAAATTGAAACTTCACTAGAGAAAAATGCAAGAAAGCAGAAACTATATTAATGAAAACAACATTTGTACAAAACAATATGAAACTAAAAGTTGGAAGAATAATAAATGGAAAATTCCAATTATAATTGGGAGAAAATAATCCAGTTGTGAGAGAATTTTTTTTTATACTCTCTAAGAACTGAGGGGAAAAAAATGTTCTTATGAAGACAAAAGATTTAATGTATTTATATTTACATAAACAACAAGTGAATGGGACAGTTTTTTCTTTTAATGAACATTTGCTTTTTTGGCAAATCGGGTTTAAAATGAAATTTCTGCTCTTCTTAATTATTGTTTATTATTTTAAATGGAAAAATACATCAAAACGATTCAAGATTTTTTTAATCATACATAATTGCCAATTGGGAAAAAAAAACTACCACTTTACTAGAAAGAAAAAAAAAATTACGTAACCAGTTTTAAATGTTTTAATAAAATTTAAAAACAAAGGTTATGAGAATTTCTTTGATGAAACATTATCAATTTTTGACTGGCATTTTCTTTCATCTTATTTCTTTTTTTTTTTTTAATGACAACTCTCAGATTGTCAACATTATTCGACAGATTTTGTATGCAAATCAATAAGTGCAATCTTTGAATTTGAGTTTATTTTAACAAATTTCTGAGTTCATTTTGATTATTCAATTTCAATTTATTTATTTATTACAAAGTAATTTCTCCTCAAACCAATTAAGAATTCATGATATTATAATGAATATATACAATATTAGTTTTTATATTAATTTATTGGTTAAACATTAGTTTTAGTGGATAGCCATATTTGAGTAGATGCCCAGCTTTTATCTATTCATTAAACAATGTTTGTCATTTACTGGCCTGAATATTTGAGAAATTTTGTTAAAAAAATATTGAACAGGGGAGGGTGGAAGATATTTGTCTTAAAGGAAAGAATTTTTATAAAATTAAACCTGAATATTAACCTTATGACATTAATCTGGAGTTATATGAAGAATGAAATATTAATTTAAAATTAAAAGAGGAATAAAAAGGTGTCTAAAAGTAAATTTAAAATATATATAGATAAAAGGATGCAAGAGATTAATGGAAAGAGAATTGAAGAGATCTTAAAGTAGGGAAAAGTTTATAGATTATAATTAATATAGTGTAAAGAGGTTATGAGTGGGGGGGGAATAAAATATAGAAAATTAGAATTAGGTATAATGTCGACATTTGAAGAGTTAGAGGGGAGTGAATATTATGGAAATAGGGTAGCTAATTAATCCCCGACTCGTGCCTTTTGTCTGACTGAAACATCGAAATGGATAAATTCTGTATTAGTTTTTCGACCGAGTTTTTAGCTTTCCCAGTTAAATTCTATTTCCAGCTCCTCCTTCAGTGTATAGACATAAATTCAGTCGATACTGGGGTTGATAAGACAAACGACCGATATCTTCATCTGCTGAAATATGCTATTCCCCATATGAGGTAATTTTGGATTTTATCGTTTATTAATTATATGGCTCTGTATTAATAAATATATTGAGCTCTTTTTTGTGGATCAGTTTTGATATTTTTGTTACTAGGATCCACTTGGATTATATACCAATGGATCTGTTACCTTTACTATAAATATATATATATATATATATATATATATATATATATATATATATTAGTCCTTCAGTGCCCAAACATAGCCAGCTTAGAGAAACTGCTTCTTTGTAATCAAATGCACTGGGCAGGTCATTTGACACATATGGAAGATAACAGATTGCTCAAAAGACATTTTTAATGGTGAACTGTTACAAGGTAATTGACCTGCTCATAAGGTAAAACACATTTCAAGGTTAAAAGTAACCTAAAGACTCTTGGTGTTAGTGCTGAAGGCTGGGAAACTGTTGCTGGGGGTAGATCTGGCTGGAGAAGATCGATTTGGGAATACTGCAACAATTCTGAGCAGAAGAGAATTGAGCATTCCAACAAAAAGTGCAACATTAGGAAGTGAGAAATAGAATCTGTTCCAGAACTGTTAGGATACCAACTGACTTGCAGTATTTGTGGAAAAGTCAGCGTTTTGGTGAGTGATTTATCATGCCAGAGAGGTCAGGTGTGAACTCCTGTTAATGCAACCCCACCAGAAAGACCTGCAGGTTACTTGTGCGAGTTTTATGTCAAAGTTTGTAAGTCTGTTGCAGGACACAAATGTCACATGATCGTATACAGGGATAGGCAAGTTTCCAACATAGGCCACACATGCAAACTTTATTTGCCATGTGTGTAAGAGATGTTGTAAAAGTGAAGCTAGTCTTAAGAATCACTTATGGGCCCATAACAGAGCATTAGCTCAGGCAAAAGTGATGGAAATAATAAAATTCTAAATGAAAAACACAAAAAAAGCTACCAAGTGAAGAGATGGTCTTCTAAGAAGTGACAAACTATGAGGTTGGTGCAAAAATAATGACGTAATAAAGTTGAAAGATGCATTACAAATTGGAAATAGTTTTTGCATTTAACCCATTAGACTTCATCAGACTGGGTTTATTTACATTGTTGTGGCAATATGTGCACAAACGAGATATGCTGGGAGTTTTAAATTTTATATATATATATATATATACATATATATATATATATATATATATATATATATATTTTACATGACCTACAAAATCTACATATCAGACTAATAGTGGGTAATTGGATGACAAAGAAAAAAAAACAAAAAATTCATCAGACTAATAATGGTTTTATTATATGCAGGTGGGAGGGATATAAAATACAACAAATGCTGGTTACAATAAATTGTGCATTTAGATACATCGGACACCAAAGATTTATATGTATCTTCGGCATTTTTTGATTTAGAATTCTAACTGGCATTTGTTGTATCTCATCCCCACTCTACATTAAGATTTAATTGATGAAGTCCTTTCAAAAAGATGAAACAGATAATAATCTGGGAGTATTTTATTTTTTTTACATTTCATCTTTGAATTACTAATATATACACAGTGAATCAAAGTGTTCAGTTTGTATACATATTGCAAGTATTTAGAATTTTTTATAAGTACCCAAACAATGAAAAATATAAATAAATTAAATCAGAATTCCAGATGAAGCAAAATGTCATTTTAACCATTGGTAAAATCTGTTAAATATAATGGTCAGTTTTTCTTTATTCTTGATAATTACTAAGCTGGAAAAGGAGTGTGAAGCTGATCATCTAATCCAGTGGTTCTCAACTGGGGGTCTATATGGACCCTAGGGATCTATGTAACATTACTGGGCATCCACACAAAAAATAGCAAATTAGGGGTCCAAGGTAATATTTTAGAGGTCCATAGAGCAATTTCACTTCAGAACGGTTGTTACAACTGAGAATTAGAATTTCTACAGTAATCTACGCCATATTAAAATACTAAGAATAGAAAAAACTCTAAAACTAGCAGAAAACGAGATCAAGTGATGCAAGATGTTTTGATTGTAAAAGTTGAATAAAAACTAAGAACTAAGGATTCTATATAGATTCCTAAACTTATCTATTAGTAAAAAAATAAAAGCCTTTAAAAAAAAAAAAAAAAAAAAAAAATCAAGTGGTTATGGGGGTCCACAAAAAATTAAGAGTAAAAGTGGTCTATAGGTAAAAAAAAGGTTGCAAAACACTGGTCTAATCTATAGTAGGAGTGACAGAACTGTCGAGAAATGCTTATTTTTGTCACACTATAAAAATGATGAATGTTAATTTCAAGAAAATCTTAAAAATTCATCAACAAACTTCAAATAGAAAGAGAAATAAAAATTGCCTCTGCAATTCTAGGGGTGAATTTAAACAAATCACTATTTAAAAGAATTATATTTTTTCTTATTAATCAGTAAATAACTAAAAAAGAAAATATATAAAAGAGGGTGGGTGCTCATAAAAAATCCTCATCTCTGAACTATTTGTGTGGATGATCAATCAACCAAAGGCCATATATGTTGCTTGTTTGCTAAAGGTTAAACAGTAAATAGTATTTTTATACTAAAACTAAACTGATTAATAGTAACAATAACCCCCCCCCCCAAAAAAAAAACAAATTAAGCTAATATAAAACTAAACCACCAAGCAAACTGCATAGAAATATATTTCATATGTGATTTTCATTTACTGTAGGAAGAGAAAGTTCTGGAGTTTATTTAAATATGGGCAAAAGTTATTTATTTTGAGTGGGTAAGTAGTAGCATGGCTTAAAATGCTGTTTTTAAGATTCTTTACCTGAACAAGTTACAAAACTTTTAGCAGTTAGAATAAAAAATAAAAATGATTGATATTTAACTTTAAAATGAAATTTCTGAAAGAAAGAAAGCATCTTGTGAAGAAAAATACCAAAATAGTAATTTTTTTTTTCTAAAAAGGTATGTGATATCTGAAAATCAAGTTAACTTTTCTGACTTTGGGCAGGTGTGTAATTGGTATAATGCATAAAACAAATTCACACAGGGTTAAAGAGAGAAAAAGAAAAGCTGAAAATTGATCGAGATCATGTAATTAATATGAGAGAGTAACAGTAGCAAAGAGTGAAAAGAATATTTTCTTCCGAGGGTGAACAAGAAACACGGAACAATCAATTAACAAGGCAGAAAGAACAAAAAAAAAAAAAAAAAAAAAAAAAAAAAAAAAAAAAAGAAAAAAGTTCACTTTTTTTCCCCCTCTTTTTAGTGGAGAGGATGGTGGAGATGCAAATTGGATAGAAGCAATAGCCAACATGCTATCACAACTAAGTTAAGGAATTACTAAAAGAGTTTAGGGGATGACAAACCAAAAAGCTTTAACAGTAAATGAACCTCAAACATGGGTGCTGGCACAATTTGAGTGCATACCATTCATTAGATAAGGAAGCTATGGACTAGTGGAAAAGGGGTGTGTGTTATAAAATCACTACAAAAGTTGCAAAATTTTGTAGTGATTTTATAACATGCATATGTTATAAATTTGAAATGTGTGTGTATATATATATATATATATATATATAAAATTTTAAAAAAATATGATTCCATAGCTACATAAGAGTTCTGTTTCAAAAACAAGAGCTAAAATTTTCAATTTAATTTTTCTAATTAAATTGAAGTTTTTAGCTCCTGTTTTTGAAACTGGAGAATTGGTTGAGTATCTGCCAACAAAGGGGGATGGAAAAAATCAGCAGCACTGGAATCAAACACAGGATCACGATAATCAGGGCATGAACAAGAAATCCTTGATAATGCAAAGCGATCCCATTATGTGGTCAATACGGAAAACTACTGCGATCCCATTATGTTACTGCGATCCCATTATGTGGTCAATACGGAAAACTACTGCTTTCCCACCTGTGTCTGCTTTTATGGAGCCTAAAAGCTTAGCTAACAAAAGGAATCATTTGCATTGCCAACACTGCTCAGCTTATCACCCAGACTATTTCATTTTGAAGCTGGTAGACACTTTCTTCCTCACCAGACATTCTGGGGTTCATACTAGCTATGTTCCAGCAGGGCAGCCATTTGCTTTCTTTCTTCAGAGACAACACATTAAATATCTCTTTGACCGACAGCAGGTGGGTACCATTATCAGTAGCAGTTAGCAGCTCCATCTACATTTCCTTTCTGCCACACCCAAAGAGGAACCATGATGCAAAGTGATGTCGTCCAACTCTTGGCAACTTAGCTCAGAAAGTTTCCCTTACTGCTACTGACTGGATTAAATTCAATGAAAAGAAGCTGAAAACACTTTTGGAGATGAACAGTACCAAGTGCTTTCAATGCCAATTCCTAGTTACCTGCTAGAGTTTTTATCTACAGCATCAACTT
The DNA here is from genome assembly GCA_963932145.1 of Acanthosepion lycidas. Taxonomy (NCBI): domain Eukaryota; kingdom Metazoa; phylum Mollusca; class Cephalopoda; order Sepiida; family Sepiidae; genus Acanthosepion; species Acanthosepion lycidas. The sequence goes on from OZ010615.1 coordinate 59,285,132, forward strand.
CCTTGAACTTGAAAGATTGCCATTATTTGATATGTGTAGAGCTGAGGTAATATCAATAAGAGAATGTGATCCTATCTGACTTTATGTATCAAAATCAGAGGTAGGAAGAAACCACTTGTTAAATGTGTATAGATTAGCTACCTTTTGTTTCCACTCTGATGTTTTGTTAAAATTAAAAGAATTAAAATAATCTAGTAGCTAGTTGAGGAAAAAAAATAGTTCCCCAGAAAAATACTTTTTTTTGCAACTGAAGTGAAGATGGTACTCTGAGAATTAAGCAAGGTACTTCTCCTTGGTAAGATCAAGTTTTAGTGATCACTATTAATAACATAAGAAAAGGTAGTTAAATGTGTGCCATTTCACAACTATTAAGTTCTTATTCTTACAGAGAATTGATGAACTAGCAAACACTGACACAATATTGATTCTTTAGTATAACTGAACTTGAAATTTGTCTTCTATCAAGCCCTGATATTTAATGATGACAAGTCTTCCATTGTATTTGAAGCCAATGGTGAGCTATTTGAAGTAATCAGTGGAGATACCTGCTTTCTGTACATCTTAGACAAAATTCATACAACTCCGATAGGTTCCCTTACATTAGGGAAAACATAAGGAGATTTATTGAGGTTGCCAAGAGGTTTAATTTCTAAATCTTGACAACCTGACAGAATCAGATAATCAGTCATGATGAGGATTCTTACAAAAGCCAATGTAGAAGAATATTGCCATCCTGTGTGTGAGTCACTTTGACTTCTCGCACACAAGAAACTCGTCCTCTTGATAACCAGGATCCATTATACCAATTTGAACATGCATGCAAGCTGTTTGAACTTAAGGTCTCTACTGATATATCATTGTACTACTTGGGTTATTCTTTTACACATAATTTTACTTAAAGAGTTTGGCAATTTTATTTGTTATTCATTCTTCTAGGTATTTTGTACAGATTTACTAGCATCATGGTTGACAAGACTGTATACCCCCCCACATCCACCTATTACAGATTTCTGGATATTTCCAGATGGGTTAGATTAATGTCATGTATATAGCCAGGTTCTTAATCAAATAAAACTTTAAAAAGGTCTTCTACAGAGAATGAATCTAAAGAATGTAAAAACCAGGTTTGTTATGATTAAGTAATAACCTGAAGGTAGGAGTGGTAGTTTTTTTTTTTTTTTAGTACAAAGTGGGAATTCTTGGATCGGATAAGTTATTTGGTGCACTTTGTTGGAATATTTGACATTAGTAGGTCCAGTAAGGTTACCAGACTATTTAACTTTAAATGTTGGATCGAGGAATGCTTCTTAACATAGAAAAAGCTGTCATATAGTAAAGTATTTCTTAATCCAAATGAAATGAATACAAAAAGAGCAAAGAGATCAAATTTCCAATAACCAAAATGCCTATTTAGACTGAAGCCAAGAATTTACTTCTGAAATAAGAACTTTATCTTTACACATCCACTGTAATTAGCATCAGTGGTCAGCAGAAAAGAAAAAGAACTAATTCTTAGCTTTTAACTCTTCACAAACTGAAATGGTAAAATTTATTTTTGTTCCTGCACAATGTCAAAGCATAAAGGATGTGCAAAAGGCCGTAATTGTTTCTATCCACATTTTTTTCATTTATTATTTGCAGTCACAAAAAAAAAAAAAAAAAAAAAAAAAAAAAGAAAAAGAAAGAAAAGAAACGCAACAAGCGTATTCTTTCTTTTAAATAGAATAATTACGAATTTAATTCAAAATATTTATCATTCTTTGATAATGACAAAGAATTTTTTTTTTTGAGAGAGAGACATTAAACATAACCTGTTTATTAAATCTTTTTGAAAGGGACAGAGAAATGAGATTTATTTTCAGCAGTCAAGCCTTCTGCCATCCTTTAACAAAAATGATCTCTTTTTTTCTAATATGATGCAGACACAGTGAAAGACATTAGCATTAACAATTATGGATTAGTTTCTCCTTATTTAAAACTTATGCATTAGTGCAGTTTTTTTTTTTTTTAAAGATGAAAATACCTTTTGTTTTAATACTAAATTCATCATAAAATTTACTGGGGTGGGGAACAAAACAAAAAAACATTGTAAACATATGAAATTTAATAATTACTAGATTTTAGCTTACTCTTTCTGTAATCTTTGTATATGAAAGACTTAAGAAATCTTAAAACACTAGTAATGTTAATTCAGCTTCTAAATAATACACTGTGCCAATTAAAAGTATTTAAGCACAATATAGAACATTATCTGCTATGAGAAAAATATAGGGATTGTTTTTTGTTTTTTCTTTTTATTGGCTTATATATGAGATGTTGCTAAATTCAATTGAGAAATCAGAAAGATGGTGTTATCTTTATCCAACAATCTTGTAATTAATATCTGTTCTGAAACAAGATTTTTAAACATTTTATTTGCTTTATGGCGACATTTTGCGGGTGATAAAATCTTATATTGTGATAACATTGTTATTAGGAATTCAACGCTGTTTTATTCAAGTTGAATCTGATGCTAAAAGGTGCAGCATAACTGGAGAGAAATAGTCACTACATTTCCTGTTACATGATCAGGCATATTTTGGATGTGCCATTTTGGGCTTTTGAAATCAGCTTCTTGGCAAATGTCTTTGAATAGTACCAAATATACTGAATAATTAGACATTTTAATACTAGAGGCTGTGAGTGTATTTTTGCCTCTGGAGTGGATATTCCTATCACAGTAGAAAGTTGGTTAAACTTTGCCAAAAGTGATATTCATGCTATAGACTGGCCACCAGCCCAGTATCACCGGAATGCCATTGCAAATCAATGTGGTCAAAACTGAAGGATAAAAATTAAAAACCGAGTAAAGATTTAATTTAAAAGAAATCTAAGGCTACTTTTTGGTAGTTTTAAACCCAAATATTTTCCCCATAGAAAAGACAATGCCAAATATTACTGAACGAAGGAAAAAAATAGCAACTGTGATGATTCAATATTTGCTCTTTGCAAGTTTGAAAAATATAAATGCAAAAACAATGTCTTTCTAATTATTTTTACAACAGTTTAGAAATAGAAACATTTTCTTTGCATAAAAAATACAAAAATATACTAAAATGAGAGAGTTTATCATAAAAGTCAAAATTTTGTCTCAAGTATAAAAGCTACAAATAATGAATGAATAACAGATTACTATAATATCTAATTCTGTAAGATGATTTAAAAATATTCATAATGATTTCTTCAGGTTACTTGCAGATTTTTATTCCCAGCCATAAAGACAAATGGATATTGTACTTATTATTCAATCATTTAAAATTCTCAATGTTTCAACATTTTTTAAATGTTGAAAAATGAAAGAACATTTAAAATTCTATCAAAATTCAATAAATTAAGCAATTATGAGCATTTTACTGAAAAAGTACAAATACTTGTGACCAACCCAGTACATGTGTGAAATTGCAAATGTTTTAATAAATGGATAAAGAGTATCATATACTTGCAGTTTAACCCCCACTCTGTATGTAAAAGTCAGACTTTTACTTGATTTTAATAAAAGCAAAGGACACTTTGGAAATACTTCAGAACAACAAAGAGGCAACAAAAGTTTGGTTATTGAAAATTTGGCCATAGAACAAACACAAAAATCCAACTGTTTATTTTTAAATAAATGAAAACTGTTGGTGTTTGTAGGTAGTAAACATAACAGTGATGGTGGTGGCATTGGTAGTAATAACAAAAGTTAATGTGAGTTAAGACCCAACAAATTTGAACAATTTTGTAAAGAAAGGAACTTAAAACAAGAAAAGCCACACTAAGGGGGAAATTGTAGTGTTTTACTAGCAGGTACTATACCAATTGGGGTCCTACTAGTGTCTGGAGGAATATGCAGCAGACCAGGACAGACAGCCAGATCAACAATGTACAGTCCAACCGATCATTCAGTCAGTTGTAAAAAGGAGAGGGGGGAATATGAGAAGAAAGAAAAGAAAAAAAAAGAAAAGAAAAAAAAAAAGCTTTAAAATGTCATGCATGGCTAAGAGACAACTAATGGAAAATTTGCAGTTTTACACAAATTAGAGATCAAAGAATATATCTCCAGGTATGTAGATAAAAATGTATTTGAATTTGATATTTAGTTATGGATATAAACAGCTGAAAAATGAAATAGTTTGTTACAATTATTTTGAAATATCTCCAAGGCAGATGTAAATGATAGCTTTGTAGCTAGATGTCCCACACTGAAACAAAATATTCATTAACTTTAACAAATATGAAGAAAAATTATATTTTATCACTTAAGAGGTTCAGGGTTGTAGAGAAAAATTATTTTAATAGTTGACAAGTTGAGTGTGTCAAATCATAAATCACATCTAGCAAACTTTTTTTGTTTTAAAAGAATTAAAGAGATTTTTTTAAAAAAAGCATCTGAAAAGAAATATTGGGCTTCTTTAGTTAAACCTGAAACACCCAAGAGTGAAAGGTTTAAAACAAAGTTTTCCCCCATGGCAAAGAAGAAAGAAAATGTAAATTCATACTAAATAAGGGAATGAAAGAGCAATTGGAAGGATTCAATATTTGCTCTTTGCAAGGAGGAAAAATATAAACAAAAAACAATGTTACTTTCCAATTATTTTTTACAATAGTTTGGAAAACTGAAAGGAAATATAAAAATCATTTAAAAATATTTTTGTGTGTGTATGTGTATTTGTTTCACTGAATAATATAGACATTTTGCATCAACTTATTTTTATACTTATCCTTTCCAGTTGTCTAATCAGTTTCTTGATTTAAAGATGAAATGCATCAAAGAAGGCACCATAGTTTTTTTTTTTTTAACCCAAGTACTTTTGATCTTTTCTAAGATCATCTTCAGGGGTAAATTACAAAGACAAACTTAAATTAACTGCAATAAAATCTGCATTCTATTGTGATAGGGATTTTAAAAAGACGCATAAACATGCTCTGTTATAGTGGTTTTAGAATTTTAAATTTATGTTGTAGTTAAGGATTTTTTTTGTTCTGCAAAACAAGTTTTACAATATAAGGGAGCTGACTGGAAATTGGCAGAAATGTAAAATGACATTAAATGTTATTACTATATTCAGATAAATTTAAAATTCTAGAACAACAGAATGTGTTTGCAAAAATCACTATCATGGAACAATGCAGATTTTATTGCAGTTAATTTTTGTCTTTGTAATTTACCCCTGAAGATGATCTTAGAAAAGATTAAAAGTACTTGGCTTAAAACTACATTGCCTTCCTTGATGAATTTCATCTTACCATCAAGAAACTGATTAGACAATTGGAAGATCAGTATGAAAATAAGTAGACAAAATATGCCTATATTATTCAATGAAACAGGTTTGTATGAAGATATGCTGCATAAAATATATGTGTGTGTGTGAGAGAGAGGTATAAATGGTATTAGAATTTTTTCTTAAATTATATATTCAAATTATATATTAATAAATAACACAATAGAATACCCAACTGTATGAAATTTTAAAATATCCATGATTGTATATAAGTAGATATTGCTTAAACTTTTCACAAATGTGTAATTACTTTTCAGACAATATATTTGAAAGCCAGAGTAGACATTTTGTATAGTGCACCTTAATGATAAAAGAAATTAAAAACAAATCCTTAAGACAATCAGCTTGTGTTGTAGGACTGGCCCCATTTATATCTGCCAAGGAAAATAGTTGGGTAGGGGAGGGAAGAAGGAGGAAAAAAATGTGACAATAATAGAAAATATTCCATACTGACATCTGACCAAACTGTAAGAAAAACAAAAAGGCAACATACACACACACATACAAATTTTCCATCAGTATGTGCCTCATTTTGTATAAAAGAAAAAAAAAGATTGTACCTTTTTATGACATTCAATATACAGAGACACTGTTAATCAAAAATACAAAATATGTGCATAATATATATATATATATATATATATATGAAACAATTCCTATATGTTGTATTCTACTGGGCACTGTTAGATTTTAAGGCAGCCATACATATGTGCTGGTGGTGGCGACAGCAACAGAGAAGAGAGGCAGATAGAGACAAAGATATCTTGGGCAGGCATTCCACACTTTAAGAAAACGGTAGGTAGGTATTAAGGAAGACTTACACTGACAGGCTTTGGTAACAGGCAAATAACATTGCAACAGCAGTGGGAAGGATAGGAGGCAAAAAGAGGTGAGGTGGTGGTGGTGGTGGTGAGACGAGCGAGGCAAACGATAGTTACAGGAAGAAGGAGGGAAACAGGGCAGGGTTTGATATTACGAGCTAAATACACTTACCAGTGTTGAACCCTGACCAGTAAAATTGTGAGTGGGCATGCAAGAGGGGTTGCAAGGTGATCCAGATGAAAGAGAAAACATGGTGCATTAAGGAAAAGGCTAATCGAAAAGTTGGGTGCCGAAAAGCTAGTGGATGTGAGTGACGGGTGGGGCAGAGAAACAGAAATTATAGGTGGGTGGTTGGGAGTGAAAAAAAAAAAAAAAAAACTAAAAAAAAAAAAAAATAAAGAGAATTAGAGATAGGTATGGATGGGAGGTAAGTTATTAGAATAACAATGGTTAATATTTAAAAGATGCCAAATTGTTAAAAAAATTCTATGCTAATAGAAAAAAAAGTGTTAGCGAGTGCGTGGCCCGCGATATCAGGGTAGTGCAAGAAGAAAAAAGAATAAAAATCTTCAAAAACTTTTCCATATTTTTGACACCTACATCTAATAGGTTACTTATAAAGATGTAAATAAAAAGAAAACAGCTCCTAGCCCCCAATCGCAGGCCATAAAAGTGTGAGTGCGTGTACGGGAGGGTGCTGAAAAGTACTCGCCCATTTCCGAAAAATCGGCATTTCAATGACCAAAAACATCAGAATACTGATTTTGGAATGTAAGTTTGGCTGAACTTCCCAGCATCCCCTCGCATTTTTGAAAAAAAATTTTATTATATAAATACATGAATTATACATATGTTGCGTACATACACTCCCACAGACAGATAGAGTGTACTCATACATACACACTGATTTACCATGACAGCGTTTTTAAAATTAACCTACGAAATGATTTGAATTTGTCAAACTACCATGCAAGGGGAGGCAACTCTAAGTACAGTATTTTGTTACCTCCCTTATATATATATATAATATATATATATGTTGCCTTACCATGAGAAAGGCGACATTCAACGAAACAGCGTATATTTTCTAAAGCATTAGGCAACTGTCATTTTTTTTTTTTTTTTTTTTAAGGCGGCATTAGCGATAGTGAATATGTTAATGACTGAAGTAGTGACCTTGAATAGCATAACTATGGTCACCTATGTAATTACATTTTCTTACTTGACTTAGCCAGATTTTGGAAACTTGTCTTTCATCTAAGAGAAATGCTAAGAGTTTTTTCGTTTATCAACTTTTTCATTTATTCATTCGAAATATCTGCAAATGATTTGAAAAGAAAATATTTTTGTATATATACAAAAATATTTTCTTTTAAAATCATTTTCTTGACATGAACTCAACAAATCAATGTTAGCTAAACACACACACACACACACACACACACACACACACATTCATACGAGCATAAAATCAATGAAAGAACTTGAATAAAAATAAAATCTCAGCCTAAAATGAAATATAAACTAACTAGACACGTTTTCAAACCGTGACCGATGTGTATTTATGCTAATTTCTGGCTAAGGCCACTACTTCATTTTTCATACTCAAATAATAAGTAGCCAGACGTAAAGATATAGTTGTCTATATTCATGCAAATCTAGACCAAGCAACCAACTTTAAAGACGTGGAATTTGGAAAAAAAGAAAAAAAAAAAAAAAATGCGCTCTAACATGGCAGGCACAAGGCTGAGGCCGTCTCGATTAAAACTTGTTCAACTGCCAGACCCACTGTTTTTTTTATTATATTATTTAAAATTCTATTGTTGCATGGTCAATAAAGTTTATAAAAACCATAGCCTGACAATATAAAAGATAATATAGATATAGGTGCACACACATGAAACCTGCATGTACATATTTACATGCATACACACACACACACACACATTATATATATATATATATATATATATATATATATATATATATAAATAAAACAGAGAAAAGAAGCTGCTTGTTAAAGAAAAACTACCATTTTTCTTTTATATTACCTTTATCGAGTGCTGATAAATTGATTTACTCTTATAAAGACCTAATGTAAATTTCCTAATAATAAATAAATCAATATTTGAAGAGATCTTCCAATTATTGGGTTACCAGCCTTGTAGAAATAGGGAAGCACAATTATTTGATTCAGATTTGATGGTCAGTAAAGACAAATTTGTTGGCAAATGATTTAATACCAATCATAAGATTCAATTCAAAAATTTATTTTATATTTCAAAGGAATGACAACTCTGATTTTGAAAGTAAACAGATCGAGCATGAGTGAGTGTGTGTGTGTGTGTGGTTGGTCAGTGCAAAAGTCAATATCAACAATCATTGAAAGCAAGAGTTTCACTTTTAATTGAGAAAAGAAAATGAAACAACAAATTCAGCTAAATTTAGAATATCAGAAACATGGCAGAGAGTAGATGTTAATCAGGCTTGAACAATGATATGGCTTTTACTATTTTCATTTTCTCTGCTCTCTGATGTCATCTTTTCTTGACAGGCAGCTACAACTTTCCAGTTTCTCTTAATATCTGAATTGTCATGACTTCTTGAGAAAGGGTTTTCTTGTTAACTCCTCCTAGGTTGGTTGCCACTCAATACTCATGAGTCTAGTCTACCCTGCTATTTCACCCATATTTTTCCCCCAAGAACCTTAGTGCAAAGCCAGTCAGAATTTGAACTTGACAATTCTACTTTCTGTACTGATAATGGTTGGTTGATTTTGTTTAGTGGCATATCAACACCTCGATGAGTTATTTAATGCCAAAATCTAAATATTTTGAACATAATTTTATGGCTTCAAGTAAATATGTTTCGAATGTAATTGTATGCCTTCAAGAAAAAAATGCATTGCAGGTATATTTACTATCAAAATGTATTTTTATACTTTCATAGTTTTTTGTTTTGTTTAGGGGGTTCACTATCTGCCCATAGCTGGGACCCTAACAAGTGCTACCACTGTAGGTCAGAGTGGAATCAGGAACTACAGCAATTAAGACATGGTTTCACATTTGCCAAAACTTTCAATCTCCCTTTCTGCTGCTGGATGTAGTTTATCATCATACCCAGGATTAGATAATGGTTATGTTAGCCATGGTTATTGTTATATTCACATTAACATGGGTTTATTATAGCAGAGCAGGATGAAGAAAGCCACTTTTAAAACAATATTTGGCAGTTCTTTTCTCTAAGTTAAGCAGCAAAAATGAAAAAGCATTTTGTCTTTACATGTTAGTTTTTACCTTTTTGGCAATATATACTTTTGTGTTCTCTCTGAGGAGAATCCAAACTGAAACAGAATTATGTGACATTCGTATGTAAATATTCTAAATATCTGCCACTGATAATTGTTCTAAAATAATAAGTGAAAAATCTTGTTATAAAATCAATTTAACCTTCAGCACTCTGCATTATTCATTTCACTTTTCTTTCCACTGCATTCTTTTTCAAGGCCACTCAATTGCAGTATCCTTATTGTTAATTTCACTCAAAGGTGTTTTCTGTTGCCATAGCAGGATGTGACAACAATGAAATTCAAACACAGGGATCAGAGTCACCTTCAATGGCAGGATAAACTTTTTGTACAGCAAATGAAGTTACATACAGAGTGATAAAGGTTAAATATATTTACGATGCAATGTTTAGCTTCTAACAGTACTAAGGGGAAGATCAATAGAACTAAAACTAAATTCTGAAATGGGTAATGCAGTTGAGACAAGACCTATCAACCGAGCTCAGCTTCAAGGCTGGGGATCAAAAATAAGGACAAAAATAAAAACACAATCAACAACTTAGCCAAGAAAAAAAAAAAAAAAATGAAAGTAAGATTTCAATTGATTTTGTTAAGTTAGCAATTTCTAACAACGTTAATTACACCAAGTTCAACTGAAAAATCGAAGCAATATCTAAACTACATTGTATGATAGGCAATGACTCATGTGTAAGAGGGTTAGAGTTAAATTAGGTTGCAAGGAGCCAGTGTAAATAGCTTGCCTCCCTTTTATTTTATAATTTTCTGAAACAAACTGGAGTGGGCACATTCTGTATTATATGTCAAGCCCAACAAATTGGCAAGACCTTCTTCAACGGATTCTAAGAAAAGTTAAAGAAAAGAACAAAATTATTGCAGTTGATATTTTGGAAAGCTTAAAAAATCTTGATAGTCTGTTTCTTTTTGAAGAAGAATAGCCACATTTTTTTATTTTTTATTTTGTAGAATTTTATGTAGTTAAGTGTTCAGAATGGAAGAAAAAACAAAAAAACAAATCAAGAATTAACTCTTGCAATGTGCTTTTTCTTTTTCTAGCTATTTTTAAAGGATCACTTCAAACTAATTTGGCCAATTTATGAAATTTGGTCTCAATAGGAATGACTGCTTTCACAATGTTAAGGTCAGTAAGCACAAGGATCAGTAAGTTTTTTTTTCAGCCTTCTTTTTATCATCTTTTTTTAGTAAATGACCTTTCCCAGATTTTATTTAGTCAACCAAAAGGAAAATGAAAGAACAAATATATTAAATTTCAATCAAAATGAATATAAGATATCACACACCGAGTGCCGGTGTTAAAATAGTGCTCAATGTAATGGCGCTATTAATAAATATACATATTATCCTTCACTGGTAGCACGACTGAGTTTCAGGCACTACACAATCTTCAGGTGCTGAATAGAGACTGACCGTTAAATAATTTTAATTTTAATAAAAAGTATCTAGTTAATGCAATGTTTTTTTCAGTCCATTATTAGACAAGTGATTACGGGATTTTATATATTAAAAAAAAAAAAAAAAAAAAAAAATACATTGTGAATTTAGATGGGATTTACATTTTATATTTAAAATAGACAGGGATTAATGGTATTTAAAAAACAAAACAAAAAAGAAAAAAGTTTTTATATAAAGTCAGGACATATTTTAGATTAAAGATAAACAGGGATTATATATATATGGTGGACTCTCCTATCGTGAACGATAAATGAGGGTCAGCATTGGATGGTGCCTTTTGTTTTACATTTATGGATGCTAGCAGGGGCTATTGTGGAGAAAATCAGGTAAGGGAAAGACATTTCATATGTGCTTTCTTAAGTGTGACACTATCCCAGCCTTGCTGTGGGTGACAAAGCCACACTGACAGATGAAATTTGTTAAAGCAGGATTTTGATGGCGTCACAGCTTGACAAAGCTGATTATGGTGCTTCAGTCTACTGTCTTCAAAAACCTTTAAATTAATGAAACATGTCTTACACCACTCCTTTCAGTTTGATGCTTGGGCTGACCAGGTTTTCAGATCAAAGTTGAGATGTTTGAAGTTTTCTTTCAACCTGTCTTTGTAGTGTAAGAATTGATGTTCAACACTTGGAGTTTGGTAGTTATCCATACAGCACCTTCTTTGGAAGCCTATGCTCATCCATTCTCATAACATGACCAGCCCACCTAAGTTGTATCGTTTGCTAGAATGGTTTCAGTGATTGTGATGTTGTTACATTTCTTCAGTATTGCACTATTCTTGACCCTATCATCCCATTTTATATCACATATGGCACGAAGACAGCACGTGAAAGGCGTCAAGTTGATTTACGTGCTTGCGGTACAGGGTCAAAGTTTCAGCACCATAGAGAAGAGTTGAGAGAAAAACTGATCTGTATATGTTGATCTTTACTCTGAGAAACTCGTCTTTGGTGTTCCATAATCTATGTTTAAGTTTACCGAATGATGTGCTGGCTTTGCTTATTCTGGATTGATTTTCTCTGTCCATTTTTCTATCAGAAGAGACTGTTGATCCAAGATATGTGAACGCCTCAACAGTTTTTAATGAATATGGAAGGATTTGTGAGAGATTTACTAGCTGGTACATTAAACTCAGTCTTCTTTATGCTGATTGTGAGTCCAAATGCTTTCACTGTTTCAGAGAATTTATCAAGGATAATTTGAATGTATATAAAATTGATTTTAGCCCAAAGCAGTAAGTTTAAGTAATACAGTAAAGGCTGAATCCTGTATTGCAGATGTTCCTTCTATTTGTGTGTCTTTTAAAAAGGATTTCACATAACTGAAACTTTGTATTACATTCTTACATCATATATATTTTTCTAAGTATAATCAGTGTAGATTTATATTAAAACTGCACTGAATATTTCTACATGTTGAAACTGAGTACGCTGCTGTTTTAAATTTATAAAAATGCCAATTCAAGCCTTAGAAGTTTATAAATTAAAAAAAAAAAAAAAAAAAAGACTGAAAATAAATCTAAAATAATAAAATTTACTCAATTAACCTAATGCAATGTTTGATGCAATTAAGATATCTATCAAAGATAGAATTGGTAAGAAGAATAAACAGTCATCTTCTAAAAATAATTTTTATAGCAGGAATCTATTTTAGTTAAAAAAAAAAAATAAAATGAAAAAAAATGAAGAAAAAAAAAAGAAAGCAAAATTTAAAACTACTATTGCAAAATACAATTTCTTATATAGAAAGAAATCAAAGAGAAAAGTAAAAAAGCTTATATATTATCACTTTCTTAAAAAATGTTTGAAAGCTTTTTAACAGATGAAAGTTCAAAAGTATTCCAGCTAATAAGTCTTATTTGATGACTAGTAGAAATTGCAATCATTTAGTTTAATCATTACTGAACCATTTGATAAGCCAATGTTAAGTATTAAAATCACAAAAAGCAGACCTAACGCGAGTGTCCAGTCATTGGAAGGACATGTGCAATTTGGGAGGAAGGATTTGCAATGCTTAAGTCATCTATCTTTGATACTTGATAGACAGTGCGGGGAGAGAGAGGGGAAAAAAAAAAAAGAAAAAAAAAAGAAAGATGACCTTTCCTCTCCTGAAAGCATTTATGGACCTCTCACAACCATTGCTAATATTGGATCTAGACAGAGACATGGTTCAAAGTCTATATGAAGAAGTGTAGCAAAGGGTTTGCATTGCTCAAATATAAATCAAGAAAATTCTATGAAGTAAAAAAAATGAAGCAAATGATTGACTATAAAGTAAATGTAGTCCAAAACAGTGGCATTAAAAGTAAGAGAGTAAAAAGGCAATTTAAAAAATGTCAAAAGGGAAATACTGATTAAAACAGCAGCAGCACAATTTCATGATGTTTATCTTGCATATTATATATATATATATATATATATATATATATATATATAGTGGACATTGAAGTCAATACCCAAAGGTGACAGTGTTTCATGCTAAACGTAATTGGCAGGCCATGTGCATTGTGTTTTTGCTTGACTATAGATATATTATACATAATGTATAATATAGATTACACAAACACACAATAGTTTCAATATTCAGCCTCAGGACTTATGTAGTTTTAAATAGGAGAGTTTTGATTTGCCAGTTTTTGATAAAACACTTGAAACCCTAAAAACCCCTCTAAACACATGGAGATTACAAACCGTATCATACAATGAAATAAAGTTTAATTATGTCAAAAAGCAAGTTAACACGAGGCAGTAGGTTCATTCAAATGTCTCAGGAAAAAAAAAAGAAAAGAAAAAACAACAGGAGTGAATTTCAATTAAAAAAGGAAAAAAAAAAGAAAATAGTAAGAGAAATATTAAAAAAGAAAAATCAAAATTTACTAAACAAAATGGTTTCAAAATAATGATTAAATAAATAAAGAGAGGAAACCAAAACGGTGATAGTTTGTGATATCGTGAAAGTCTGGTTTGGGAAGACGACTGTTTTTGGAAGTCAGAATTAAAGATTTTGAGACATTGGAATGAAAACGAAAACAAAAACAAAATGAGGAGCTGTAGCTATTCTAAGAACAACTAAGTTGTATCTGATAGAAATGCCAGTTGCTTAGGTACCTGTGTTATGGTCTTCACTAATCCCTGAGAAGTGACGATGATGTAGTTGTTGAGGTTGTAGTTGCTCTGTCTTCTTTGCTACAACAACATGTGTCAGATTATTCAACACAACACTTAGAATCAAGAAGACTTTCAAGAATAGAGAAGAAAAAAAGTATTTGCTTAAAAAAGAATTGTAGAAAGAAAATTTTGTTTTACAAATGTGATAGCTGGAGTTGTTTATATATAATAAAAAAAAAAAAAAAAAAAAAAAAAAAAAAGAAAAAAGCTAACTTTTCTAAAATAGTTTTAAGGTACTGAGAGAGGCTTTCTCTTTTCACAGTTACCAAACATATTTAAGTACCTGCTAATATGTACCATCCTCAAGAGAAAAAATTAACTATGGTTTTATCTCCAGCAGAAAATTTCTTTATATGAGGGGGTGCTGAAAAGTTCTGGAATTGATCCACTTTCTAGAATCAGTATCTCAATAAATATCAAAATGCCAATTTTGGGAAGCGGGTTGGGCTGAGAACTTTCCGACCCTCCCACAATACAATTTGGATGCATAAAATTCATACCTAAAAAATAGTCTTTTTAATAAATTTATAGTTAAGATATTTGGTGTCCCAAACCAAATCTACCAAAAGAGTTTGATAAAAATTTTCTGGTAAATTCATTTTGGGATTTTAAGAGCAATCAAAATGTCAGAATTGGTTAAATTTTCAAAGAGAAAATCATTTGATGTTTGTTGACAAGTGTTTATGGGAAACTACCAATCATTTTAAATATTTGCAGTTTAGTCCAGTGTTGAACATCAAGTGAGTAAATTGACAAATTAAATAATAAGCAGAGGTAAGTTTAAAATGATGACTCCCAGCCTGTACAGCACATCTTAGAATGGATCTACTAAAAAGACATTTCTGCTGGCAGAATCAGATATCTGTCAAAGTTGCTATCAATGGATGATTTTTTAAGGAATTATGTAGGAGAGCCTTTCATCTTCTGGATTTGAATGAAGAAGAAAATTAAAAATTAAAGAAATGTCTTCAGGTTATAGGTTTTTTTTTTTTTTTTTTTTAATAGAGCCTGTTCAGAAATAACTGTGAAAAGAGAGAGCATTTGGATGAGAAAAGGAGGAAGCAAGTATGCTTGTTGTCAAAAAGACATTCCACTTGCATTGGAATAAAAATAACCAAAATTCTCTTCACATACTGAACAGACAGAGATTATATCCGTTTTATAGTCCATCTTCAGTTTGCCTCGACATCTTTTTTTTTTCTGTATAGGTTCTATTTCCTTTCTTCAAATGTTATGTTTTAAATTTATCAACTAAGATAAAAAAAAAAAAAAGAAAGAAAATAATCATAATAATACCAGAGAGTTGATAGAAATTTACTAGGATTATTGCAACTTGAAAGTATTTGAGATAATCTAAGAGAAGATACA
This sequence comes from Acanthosepion lycidas, assembly GCA_963932145.1. Classification (NCBI taxonomy): domain Eukaryota; kingdom Metazoa; phylum Mollusca; class Cephalopoda; order Sepiida; family Sepiidae; genus Acanthosepion; species Acanthosepion lycidas. Next base: position 59,300,569 of record OZ010615.1, read on the forward strand.
GAATTAGTGACCACTTGTTAAAAAGTTTTTGTTTGTTTTTAATAGAAAAAAAAAAAGAAGCAAATGGAGAAATAAGGTAGAATTACTTTTGCTTGCAAAAAATTTAAAGAAAAGAGTAAAAGAAAAATATTTAATAGTTTAATAAAATTGTTGTTACTCAGGTGTCAAGGGTAGCAGGGAGAGACGGAGGTGGGTGGGGAGGCTAACAATGACAATTAGCGAGAGAGCTCCAGGTTTTGCAAATAGCATCTAATTTCAACCAATCAAGATTTAATCTGATCAACATCTTATATTCTAATACTCTCATTTATTGAGATTCAAAACTAGTTTCTGTATTTTACTTCTTTAAATATTAGGCTGTACGAAAAATAATTTTTTTTTTTTCATCAGAAAAGATAAAAAGGACAATTGCAAGTTAAATTTATTTAAGTATTATTTATCAAAAATAAAAACATTTTCAATGACTGCAGGCCAAGAAGGAAGGCAAGTTTTTGATTTCATGTCTGAACAGAAATCTGGGGTTTTCCCTGACAAAAAACTTGAAAGACTATTTTCAACTTCTCATTTCGAATGTTTTGCCATTTGGTGCTAAATCCAGTGAATATAGAAATTTGGGTTTTTTTTTTGGGGGGGGGGGGTTTGAAAGCCTCCAATCCTAACTCTGTATTTATCCAATCAAGTTGATGGCAATAAACATCTGCAGTGACAATCCTTACACACTGCAGTAGCTTAGTAATGGATGAAACCTTTCACATTCCTTCGGTCACAAAGCAAGGACTTTTGTGGATAGATTCTTGGTTTTGATGTTGGCACTGGTTCCTCATTTTCTGTCAACATGCAGAACCCATTTTTCATCACCTGTAACAAAGTGGTGACTAAATGAAAGTTTGGTTAAAAGACTGCTGCAGATGGAACATTGTTCAAGATTCTCAAGTGAAAGTTTATGAAGGATCCAAATTCCTTCATCAGAAGTCCCACCCCACCCCAATTAAACTCTGAAATGCCCTACAATCAATACATTGTTGTAGAAGCCATTTCATACCATTCAACCTTGGTTAGTTGACTTATAGTGGTGAAATACATAATTATTTTCTGAATGTTGTAATATATTGTAGGCACAAGAATGTTTTGGTGAATTATTGCATTTATATATTGCACAACACCAGTGTTCATGTTGATAAACATCTTGGTATCAACATGAATGTCAAGGATATCAAATTGAAACGATTTCTAGAAAGAAAAAAAAAAAAAAAAAAAATTTCTTATACAGAGTCCAATAATAGAATAATTTTTGGATTTTCTACTTAACCCCCACCCCCAACAAAAAACACCACCATCAGTCCTGTAACTTCTAGACCAAACTTAGCACAGTAAGAATTTCAGACCAGTTTTCCTTCCATTGATGTGTTAAAAAAAAAAAAAAAAAAATCATTCTCACTCAATAATAATTGCAATCTGATTATTTTCATTGCTGCCACATTTGATCTGGTTCTTCTAGTATTTACCTTGAGCTCCTTGATAAAATCCAAAGATGAACCAGCTATATTTTTGGTCCTGATCTGGCATCTCAGCTTCACTCACTCCCCCCACTGTTGCCTTTTTGTTCTATAAATACTTTCATGGTAATTGTTTGGATGGGCTCTTCACTATGATATGTAGACTTTTTGAATTTAAGGACAGTACTAGACTGGTGTCGAGAAGTCATCATTTTACAGTTGAGCTGGCTAGATGTAGCCATAAGTTCTATGCTAACAGTTTCTTTTCCCACACTTCTTGCTTGTGAAACTTCCTTCCAGCTCCATGCTTTCCAGCCAACTTTAATCTGCAAAACTTTAAATGCAATGTCAATCGTTATCTACTATCCTCCTGATTACTCTTTTCTCTTCCCACTCATTATTTATGTTTCTGTTCCTATTAGGTTGGTGCAAAAATAATGACGTAATACTGTCGTTTTTTGACGTTAAAAAATACGTCAAAAAACGACATTATTACATCATTATTTTTGCGCCAACCTAATAATTCTTCCACACCCTCTCACCCTATTGTGTTTTTAGTGGTTTTAAAAATCTGATCCTAACAAATGATACCTATTAGGTTGGTGCAAAAATAATGACGTAACAATGTCGTTTTTTGACGTTAAAAAATACGTCAAAAAACGACATTATTACGTCATTTTTGCACCAACCTAATAATTCAATGATATTATTTAAGTCTATTTATACCTTGTCTAAATTGCATGGTAGTCAACTCTACTATACGAGTGACCAGCAAAATAATTTTATCAATTATAGTCACCAATGTTTTACATCCATCTATTCAGATCCACCTTAATTCTGATAACTGATAAAGGATGAGGGGCAGGGGAACAAAACTTCATACAAGTTAAAAGAAAAACAATTCTCTAGACAAAATATACATCTTCAGCAAGAAGCAGTACGAAGCCATTAGATCAGGCTCCCCACACTCGAGGAAAAAGAAGAAAAAAAATTTTAGATTGTAAAGTGAGAATTTCTGTAATAATTTCATGCCTACAATCACGTGTCTATGACCAATCCATGCTAGTTTCTCTCTGTCCCCTTCAATTACAAAGTTGATATTAGTGAAGACAAACATATGTCAGAGAAAAGACACACATACATCCAGAGAGAAATTGTTTCTGGTCTAAAGATGATGATCTAATACAGACTACTTCCTCTCAGTCTGAACTGTACACTCTCACAAAATGAAGTCGAAATCAGAATTTGGTTGGCTAATGATTTTTTGATGGATTTTGTTTTAAACAGTGCCAAAAAGGAGTCAAAAGCAGTGGAATTTTAAATATCAATTTATTTTTAGTTATGTTTTCTAGAGTTAACAGGAATACTTTCTTTGTTGAAGTCTTTCATTGCCAAAGTTCATTGTTCATGCAAAGCTAGAACTGCAATCATATACTGCAATTTGGACATTAATAATTGGAATACAAACTTCACTAAAAGATGAGTGCACAGCCCAAACAGTTCTTCCCAAATACCTATGGAAGGATATTTCTTTAATAAAAAGAAAAGGGAAACAAAAATGGGAAAAAAAGAAACAGGGAGGGAAAAAAAAAAAAAAAAAAAAAAATGAAAGAATTTAGCCTCATGGTTGATAATACCAGCACTCACCTGTTAACTGTGACCGGCACAAATTGTTGGGGAATTAACAGGAACATTACTCTTTGTGACATCAAGAAACCACCACCACCACCACCACCACTTGCAAATGTTGCACAAAATAGATTAAGAAAGAGGGTCACACTAAGTGGCTAAGGAAAGCAATGAAAAGCTAAAGAAATATCAGAGTAGGCAAAAGGCTTTTATAGATAAAATAAGGGGCCAATGTTGCATTGTTATCATATTGTGAAAAGACCCCAATAAAAAGAGAAATAACAGCTTTGAGAAAGTTTTTTTCAATGTCATACAAACCATCAAAGCGACACAGATCAAACATTAGGAAACATCTTTAGTCAACTCTTGAAAGTTTTGCAAACTTCTATTTATTTTGCAACAACTTTTAATAAACGAAATAATTTATGCTGCAAACCAATGCTCCCAAATGCAAAGATTTTAAAAACTGCTTCTTTAAATAGATTTCAGGTTTTGTTTTCCATCAAAAGGATTAATCCTTTCAGACATTTTGTAAAAGATCCTTTTGCAAGATGGAAGCACTGGAATAGTGATGACTCGACAGTTTTGCAATTCTATTGATGACGAAAAGAAAAAAATTAGCAAAATTTCAGTTGATATGATTATGTTAGCTACTATTTTAAACATCTAAACATTTACAGTTTATTTTTGTGAAAATCTTGTGAGAAAAAAGAATGTTGGTTAAGTTTTGATTATAGCCATTGCAATTTTATGTCTGGGTACCAAAGCAGAAAACAAACTACCTATGTAGACAGAATTACATAGGACTTATTTAACGAGTTTGAAGCTACATTAAAAAAAATTATATTGAAAGAAATTGAGACATAACATCTCATCTTGCTTCTTGAATAAGAATAAAAATGGTTCAGTGTATAATTTTAATAGAAAATTTTAATTCTTTTGATGTTACAAGTAAAAAGTTGTCATTTGACAAATGTTTACAATAGAAAAACAGTATAAAATTGAGAAGTACTGTTCAGGAATAAAAGCTTTGAGTTTCAATATGAGAATTGATAAATAAATAGCCTGGAAGTCTTGAAATATTTTTTTAAAAAATCCATAAAAATTAAGAAATATAATTTGCACAACTTTTTAAAATGATTTCCTTATCTTAACTCTACGAGATATAAATCAAGAAAAATAAACTACCGTATATACTCATGTAATGTGCAACCTCACATATCATGCACCCCACCAAATTTTCACTTATAAAAATGATTTTATCATGTATCTTGTGTGTCATGCGATTTCCTTCTTTGAGAGACCAAATTGCAATAGACTAATCTTTTTCTCTATCACATCTTCTAGTTAAATAAGTTGAAAAAGTAAAAGAATGATAAAAGTATTGTTAGTAATACTATACAAGGAGGCACATTCGCTATATTTCTATTTTATAATATGATCCTAATATGTTAATATTACATGCATTATTATTGGATATAGTTATGTAAAACAGTTTTATCAAAATTATTTTAAATACAGCTGTACTTTTTGACTACAGCAAATGGATATATAGTTTGGTCAACGGTGTCACCAAGGCCAGCAGTACATTGACTAATTTTATAATTCGTGTATGTGACCCCCTTAAAATTAGGTTCAAAATTAGGTCTTCAAAAGTTGCATGATATGTGAATGTATATGGTACTTAAAAAATTTTTTTTCAGAATCACTGACAATGTAGCACCAGGCATTGTTAATATTTGCTTTGGAAACATTTTTGAAAGCTTCAAATTTACGGGTCAAATTGAACATTGATAAATTTAAAGATTAAAAAGCAAGAGAGAGAGAGAGATGCAAAACATAGCAGTGTATAGACAACAGATAGCTTCTTTTTTTTTTTTTTTCTTAAGAAAAAAAAAAAAAAAAAAAAAATAAACTGAGGTCATCTTCACTCCCCAACAAGTCTTCAAATTATACTTGGTTATATAATACTAAATTTTAGGTAGATTTCTTGAACTCTGGAATTTGCTCGAGATACCGATAGTCACAACAGAGACAACATTGCTAGAGTTTTTCTAAGTGCAAAATAATTAGCTTTTGCACAGGAAAAAAAATAGTGAAACTTATGCCAAAAGGCAGAGAGTTTTGAAAACTTACCCATGCTGAAGCCATTTTCGTGTATAACTTATGAATTTGAGGTGAATGTTATCAGGTGGCAAGAGGTGCAGCTAAAATTGCTCACCCTTTGGTGGTGACTGATGGTGGCATAATATATAAAAATGATAAATTTTGCATAGAAAGTGATTGCTACACAAAGAAAAGGTTTCATTTGTGTTACTATTGGTTTTGAGGAGGAAGAGTAGTGAAAAGATCAGGATAGAATTTGATAGAATGATAATAATGCAGATATACGACTAATTGTCTACAAGAAGGGAGAAAACTGGTTAGTGGGTGGGAGGGGGTCAGTGTTTTAAGCGAGAGGGTGGGGCAGTGGGTAGGGAAGACAGGGTTGGTATCGGATGGGAGGGGGAAAAAAAAAAAAAAAAAAAAAAAAAAAAAAAGACACCCAGACAGTGCTTGGGACTCAACAACAATTAAGTCAAACCAAATCGATTGCAAAAACTGAAGATGGTACAATCACGGATATAATAAGTGAAACAACAAACAAAGGCCCAAATAAATGGGCGGAGTAGGTTTTTTTTTTTTTTTCTTTTTTTTTTTTTTTTTTAAAAAGTAATAGTAATACAGCAACAAGGAAAAGAAAAGGGAAGAGCATTGAGAAAGTTAGATATAGAGCACAAATGATAGAGGAATGTCGAGGCAGGGGAGGAATTTATTACAGAAAAAAACAAAAAACACGAGAATACTGTCATAGCAAATAAGGTGGGGGGGTAGGCAAAGTGTAAGATTCAGAGAGTACTAAGGGAAGAGGTGGGAGTGACAGTCGAAGTGTGAAAGTCACCAAGGTGAGATTGTAGCTGGGGATGGGGGTGGTTCTGGATGTAGGGTACTTAGAAGATTAAGGTAAAAAAAAATCATGTCCAAGAGGCTCCAGGTAGCATGTCACAGAAAATCTTCATAGTTGAGGGGTTGGGCAGGGTTGAGTGACACACACCCATACAAAAAGGAGAGAGATAGAAAAAAGAAAAAAGTAAAAAGAAAGAAAGAGGGTGGAGAGGAAGAGTAAAAAGTCAAAGTTGACAGATTGAAAGAAAGAAATAGAAAACTAAAAGTGGCTGTGAAAAAGAAAGCAAGAGTTTCAAAAAAGGTGTTGATGAAAAAGAGGAAGAAGAAGAAGAAGCAGAGGGCAATTGTGAAGGGTCGGAATTAAGTGCAAAGGGAAAAATTGGAAAATACAAACAGGCATCAATAATTAAATGTAAAGATAAATTAAAATCAATACATTAATAGGAAGCCAAGAAAAAAAAAAAAAAAAAAAAAAAAAAAAAAAAAAAAAAAAAGAAAAGAAACATCACAATGACAGAAATAATTGATTAAGAGCACATTTTCTTGAGACAGAATGTTGGCTGTTTGGAAAGCAAAAAACAAAGCAGTCAATTAAGTGAGTTCAGGAGACAAGTTTTAGCCTGAAATTGTTAAAGAAAAAAAAAAAAAAGAAACAATTTAGAAATAACGAAATTAAACATTAACGTTCAGGAGTTCTTTTGCAGAAGAGAAAAATGATGGTTGGAATTTTCATTTTTTTTTTTTTTTTTTTTTTTTTAAAAATCAAATGTGCAAGAAAGTAGGATTTGCTGTGTTGGTTTTTCTTTTTGAACTGAAAATGGATCTACACAAATGTGAAATATTGAATTCTTTAATAATTAGAAAATCAACAGTAGTTCCATCCAGATTTGGTATTGGTGGTGAATAGTTGAAGCCACTAGAATACAATGATACTTATTGGTCACTTAAACTGGAATTTATTGACCTTTTCACATTTGATGACATTGTCAGCATTTCTGGAGGAACTACACAATCTATAATTTGCTTTGTTTCTTATTGAACAAGAAACAAACTTACATATCTGATTTTAATGGAAGACTTGTAAATCATTCTTGTCACAAGAAATCTGTGAACCATGATATTAATGAGTGGCATATTAAGCCATGATAACTATCGAAGATATTTTTAAAATGAATATTAGCTAAAATACTCAATAAAAAAATGTCATTACAATTATTTAACAGCAACTTTGTTTAAAATTAAATCATTTTTTAATTAAATAAAATTTTTTTTTTTTTTTTTTTTTACTGTAACTGAGAGTAAAAAAACCCCAAAAGTGATAGAATTAAGGTTTCATCTATTTTATTTGGCAACATGAGAGAAGCTGAAGATCACATTTCTAACGAAGAATTTTACAATTTACAGAATCAGTGCTCTTTAAGCTTATAAATAGGCAATGATATTCTCACTCCCAGTTTTTAGGCTTTTTATTTTTTAGTGCTGGCTTTCAGATGTAGTCACATGTAGACAAGGCATGCTCGCTTCTTTGGTCCTCCTTTGACTCTCACCCATACGTCTTATCACACACACACACACACACCTTACAACTTGTTTTAATGTTATTTCCTTTCATTACAGTTGTCTAGTCATGTAATTCCTTTTGTTAATACATGCATTGTTTTGTGTTTTTATTTTTACCCAAACTCAGTGAGTCCACCAATATTATTTGTGGGACAAATGTTCCAAGAGTTCATAAATATTTACTATCCAAAATGTTGATCCCTGTAACACAACAGTGACTAATATTTACCCAAAGCTTTTGACAAGGTGTGGCATAGGGGATTGCTACACAAACTACAGCTGTGTCATCTATGAGAGAGTGCATACAAATCCTTTCGGGTAGAGTCCCTGAAGGTAGTTGACAATGGCCAGTCTTCTGAGGTCCACAAGATCAATGCAGGTGTCTCTCTCTCTCTCCAACCCATCCCATTTTTTCTATAAAAGATTCACCTAGGAACATTCACAAATCATTATTAAGCATCTATGCAGAAAAGATTAGTTTATGGAAGTGCCTCTAAAAATCAAGTCTTGCAGTTGATCTTTCCTCCTCCTCTAATCCAAGGGCATGTGGGAGGGATCAGCTTGTCAATTTCGATACCTCTAAAAAAAGGCTAGTCTCATTCCATCATTACCAAATCAGACTGAGCACCCCCTGCACCAATGAAAGGTTGCTCTCTCGATGTGGCTCCTTGCTTCAAAGTACTATTGGGGCTCAATACATTACTAAAGATGACGAGAAAATGGCCAGATCATTGTACTGCATCAGAAAGTGTCATTGCTGGTCAGCTGCTAAAAAAGTTGGTTCACTATGTCAGGCAGGATAATTTTTCTCTCTGGAATCTATCTTACATCTCTATAAGTCTAGCATTCATCCATGCTTAGAATATTTCTGCCACCTATGGTCTGGTGCCCCTGCTATTTACCTTGAACTCCTTCATGAGATCCAAAGAAGAATCTGCAATATTATTAGTCCTGATCTGGCAGTTCAGCATCAGTCACCGTAACGTTGCCTCTCTAAGTTTTTTCTATAAATACTTTCATCGTAATTGTTTGGATGAAATCTTTGACTTTTTGAATTCAAGTGCAGTACTAAACTGGCGTTGAGATTTCATCAATTTACAGTCGAGATGGTTAGATGTAGCCATAAATTCTATGCTAACAGTTTCTTCTCACTTCTTTGTGAAATTCCTTTCTGGCTCCATGCTTTTCAGTCAACTTTAATCTGCAAAAATTTAAATGCAACATCAATCACTATCTGTCTTATTAGTCTCTTCTCTTTTGACTCATCATTAATGTTTCCATTCCTATTTCTTCCACTCCCTGTAACCCCTTGTGTTTTAGTGACATTACTGCTTTGCTTGGAGTGATTAAAAAAAAAAAAAAAAAAAAAAAAAAAATCAAAAATAGAGTGTTGTTCTACTCAGCATCCTCTTTCCACGAAGACAATGTCGAAAGCCTGTCACAACTATTGCTATTTCCATGGGAAATGTTCAGATGAGCTCCATTCTTCAGTTTCACTAATTTAGATGTGCTCAGCTCCTCCCACAAAGTCAAATTACCTTCATTCTCTCTATATTGGAAATATAAGAAGGAAGTTCTCCCCAGACAGCTTCCCGACTCCCAGGAACAACTGCTTTGCAAAACAAGACTTCCATATAGACACTTCTCTGAACACTATAATCCTAGCCTCTTCAGTCAATTGCTATCTATCATCATAATCTTCACTTTCAACTCGTACATTCATATTACAAACCTCATTCAGCAAGCTTCTACTTGGACTAGCTATTTAACCTTTTATCAGTGAACAATAGTAAAAATCTTAAACAATGATTTTATCACTTAAATAGGAAGATGTTAGCTAACTGAATTCAATTAATATTTAAATGCTATGATCACAAAATTTGAAGTCAAACATTTATATTATTTTACTCCAATAATTAGAAATATTTTGTTTGACAATAATTTGACAATTTAGAATAAGCTTTGTATTCTGTTAAAGCATGGAAGGAAATCATCTTCAACAAATGACTTCTTCAAATGTTTACAAAGACTAATTCAAGTTTTTCAGTTAAAAAGGTCAGTTGCATTGGACAAATAAAAAAAATATTAATCATTTAATGATTACAAAAATTATTAATTTGAATGTTCTTTTATTGAGAGAATTTAAGTTTTACAATTTTTATCTTAAAATAAGTGAATTTCACTTTCCAATGAATTTGATTTGATTTTTGGCTTAATTAAAAATAAACTCAGAATAAAATGATAAAAGTTGTCGTTATTGATAATTGCAAACATAAAAGGGTTTTAATATATTTTTTATTGTATAAGTTAGAGTTCTAATTTAACCTGGGCATTTCCAAGTTATCCTGTCAGAATAGATAGTTGTCACAAAATGTATTTATGCTTACATTATAAAAAATTAAAATATTTTACTGGCAGTCATCTTATTTCACAGAGATAATGCAAATCTATTTTTTAATCTTAGTAAATTATGTTAAAAAAAAAAAAAAAAAAAAAAAAAAGTCATATCTAATTTTTTTGGTTTGTGTATCTGTAAATCGGGATGCAAGAAGAGCATGTAGCTATGACTGTCAAACTATATTGTTTGTAGGTATCAAATAAACAAACCACATTCATCAGCATTTGAACTAGTGTGGAAACAATGAGATATATAAAAAAAGACAATACAGTGACACTCTGTCCCAAGAGGGTTCATTCTTTGACTAAACCAAATTTTCATTAAGATTTCTAGAATCATGATTAAGCAAAGATGTTAAAGCATTGTGGAAAATTTGGCTTCAAAGAATTTTGTTTCTTTTAAGAGACAACAAACATGACACTAATTTTGCCAAGGCAAGAAGAAAAGGAACCGAAACCAAAAAGAAAAACAGACCTAAAGCAAATCAAGAAAGGATAAAGAAAGAATCCGCAACTGAAAAGACAATTTAAAAAGAAATGGATGAGAAAAAAAGAAACAAAAGATGAAAAAGGCTTGAAAGGAAAAAAGTATAAGTATTAAAAAATGCCACCAATTATACAATAATAATAATAATAAAAAAACATGGCTGAGCTTATTTCCATCTAACAGTGGCCCAGTAGAAAGAAAAAGAAAGAAAAAAGAGAGAGAGAGAGAGAGAGAGAAAGACAAAAATAAGAAGCATCAACAGCAGTTTTAGCTCTAAAACATCAAAATCTACTACTCAACAGTCACAGCTATATGTTCAGAATAAAGAAAAAAAGATGTGAATATATATAAAAACAAAAGAAATTACTATTTTATCAAATACCATTTTGATATGGGAAAAAAAAAAAAAAAAAAAAAAAAAAATGCTTGCCATGCCTTGCTGGAAGAAATGAGTGTCATAGCAATAAGAAAACTGTACCTTCCAGACAAATAGGGTTCGAGCAACAAACAGGTAGAGGGGAAAATATTTAAAATAGTCAGTGTCTGATATCTTAGTATTACAAAATCAGCACTAATGCAAGATAGAAGTTATGCAAATGCCCTTTGATATATACTTAGTGAAACCTAGAATTCTAGGCTGGATAATTCATTATTTCCAGCAGATACAAAAAAAAACGTATCAAGCTGACATGAAGATAACATTTCTTTTTATAATACAGCTCAACAAGAATGGCATTTTTGGTATTAACTATTGGCTTATAAACAAAGTTGAGACTTCAGAAAATCTTTAAATGCAGTGAAACCGTAGCAGAACAAGTTACAAAAGAGATCTGGGAATGACAGAAGTAAAAAAAATAAATTGACAGACAAATCATGAACAAATAATTGATTTTTGTGAGTGAATAGATAAGGTAACAGACACTAAAGTTTGTTTTGGGTCAAGGAAATTCTCACAGTAGTTCTTTGTTCATCCTGGCTAGCAAATAATTTATATTAAAGAATAATACTAAGAATATATTTAAGAAAAAGATATTCATAATTTTCAAGGTATCCTTTATATTGTGAAAAATATTTCTTGCATACATTATTTGATTAAAATCAAAATGAAAAACAATCGAGGTAGTGTCAGATTTTACTTTCGAACCATCACCACCAAACCAATGTGTCTTGCTATCCTTAATTGATGGATTACACTCAATATTTTTGATTTGGCCTTTGTTGTTCATTTTTTTTATACTAACTGTATAAGCACCTTCTGCAATAGCAAAAGACATATTTGATGATAGCCTCTGAATATTTGCCATATTTGCTAGTTGAAGTATGAGCATAAAGTTCAAACCTTTCTCATCAGTTCCACGTTATCTAAGAAAATGGGAGAAATTTGCATAGTGGCTAAAGTACATTGACTCAATTCTAAATGAAAAAAATTTTAAGCTTTGTAGACATCTTCCAACTTTTCTTCTCAATGAGTTATGCATCCCAACCCATTAATTTTTCAGGTCTCAAAGAAAAAGAAAGAAAAAAAAAAAAAAAAAAAAAAAAATGGGTTAAGAATTTTTTGGCAACCACATAATCTCCATTAGTTTTATCAACTTTTAACAATTGCTTTTTCCCTATTTGACATTGTCATCTTCAAATCTAGTAATATAAAAAAACAAAACAAAACAAAAAGAAAAGAAAAACCGTCTGTCTTCACATGGATAAGTCATTCTTCTGACTTGTCAAAGGGTTGAATTTGGCTTCATCAATACACAGTGTACACAGAAGCTTCTTAAAAGCTGAGGATTGTAGAGATATCTTTAACAGATATATTTTAGAAGGTTAATAAGTAGCGAACTTGCAAGCATTTGGGTTGACATGAAACGAAAGAAAAAAGAAATTAGTGGATATAAGATTAAAATTAATCAAATTTGTATATCTGAGCCATTTTTTTCCCCTATTTGTCAGGAAGGTATTAGTTTATGTACCAGTACACAACTTACCGAAACCAATATAAATGTTTTTTTTTTTTAAGTTTTTTTTTTTTAAATCCTTGGAATGAGCCAGCATCATATACAACAACAAAGTTACACAAGGAAGCACTAGGAATGTAATCAAAACTAGGCTAGTCTCAAAATTGTACTAACAGATTGTAGCAGAGAGTTTCATACTTTACCAAGTTCAGCTGTACAGAAGGAGGAGGAGATGAGAGAAAGTTATACAAAGGCTTGTATTGACAAAGGACAACGGAAATGAAGACAACATCAATCATCAGAAATAGATGAAGAAAGAACATGAGTTAAAATGAATGGATGACAAGTTTCAACCTGTGGATTGAGTAGATGATTGCAATAAGAATCAATTGGCTAAAAATAAAAATCAATTAGCAAAAGTTCAATAATAATAGTTAAAAAAAAAAAAAAAAAAAAAAAAAAAAAAAAAAAATCAAATATTTAAGCATTTTAAGGTTGTGACAAAATTAGGAATTTTTGATAACATTAGAAATCATTACTCTTGTGCCCAATTAAAATTTCAAAAAGGCTTTTTTTATGTAAGACAAAGAATTACTAAACATGGTTCTATTTTTTAGAAACTGAAAGCTTTCTAAATTAAAGAATCTATTTATATAAATGAGACATTTTATGACAAAGAATCTTTATAACTAAAAGTTAATTTATATTAAAAAATTAGTTTAGTTAAAAACTAAACAGCATCTTGAGTAATGTTTTAGTGGTTAAGAGATAGAAAATTTCCAAACAGAAAACGGTTCTTTTAAAAGAACAGCAAAACCTGGCAAAGTTAAAAGTCGTCCTTAGTCTGATATGTAACATTGTATCATTACCAATGGTCTAAGACATTGTTAGATCAAAGTTATTCTGGAAATAAGTCATATTTTCTGATCTCATTAGGAGTCATTTTTAAGAAATACAGATTAAAAAAAAATTTAATTCAGAAAGATTCTGAAATTTTACAAAATCATTTTGAACATATGGAAATCTTGAAGCATTACCATTAAAATTAATTTGAAAAATTGTAGACATATATCTTTTATGTTGAATTCAAGGAAATTGCACTTATGTAGAAAAATTGTTTTGCTAATGATTAAAGTATTCAAAATCAAGCATCTTTTATAGAAATAAAAAAGAAAACATTTTTCTGTCCAATTGAAAATTTAAACAATCAGCAAATATGTCAAAATATTCCTTATTTCTTTAGAATTTCCAACCTTAGCTCCTTTAATATTTGATTAAAATCATAATTTCATGAAAATTGTTATTTTATACTTTTATAAATGAAATAATTTTTTGTTTTCATATTTTTAGACATACAAAATATCATTGAAAAAGCAAAATATACATGTTTCATTGACAATAACATCAAATAACAGTCTGAAGAGGGGCTGGGAAAGGACAGAGAATTGAAAAACAATAATATTCATGTAAAAAAAAAAAAAAAAAAGAAAAAAGAAAAAACAATTAGATCTGGCAATAAAATAAGTAGAAATGAAGATATGTCTTAATGATACCTGATAAGGCACAAAGTCAAACAGTTAAAGCATTTTCTTTTAAGTGTGAAGGATGATTTCTATGTAAAGTGATGTTGACAGTAATACGAAAAGAGGAGTGCATATATTGCTGGGTTTGATAAAGACGGATCTGATGATCACTGACAACAATCAGAGAGGGTGATGGAGAAAGACCTACCTTTTCAGTAGTAACCTTTTCGAAATTTCAAAATAGGTTCACAAACAATAAAAATAAAATTCAAATATTCATGTCTGTTGAGCTTTCTTCAGATTTAAGTTTTTATAGTCATAAAATCATTTGAATGGAGGAAATTATTTCCATAATACAAATTACTTACAAAACTCCTTACTACTTAAATTATTTTATTTCTAAAATAGAAAAAAAAAAAAAAAAAAAAAAAAAAAAAAAGATGGAAGCATTTGACTTTGCAATTGTACTGGTTATATTTTTTTCAAAAGTGATGAAACATTTTTATCTGTAAAATTATCGTAGGAATTCGGCTTTTTAAATACTTCAAACTAGAAATATCTAAAAGTTAACATGATCTTGCCTACTTAGTAATGACAAATTATGTACTTATGGTAACACATGATTATTGGTGTTTAGTAATTATCTCATTACTAAAAAGGGGTGATCAGGCTGATAAATATAATATAAAACCACATCGTTTTATCAAACAAACTCCAATTGTTAAAACAGAAAAAGGAATTTGAAAAATAAATTCCATCTTGGACATTTTGCAATATCTAGTCACCTGAAAAATTTCTATTTTTATAAATGTAAATCTTAGAGAAACATAAACCAGCAAGTTGATGATACTGGGTGACTTTAAAAAAAAAAAAAAAAAAAAAAATAATGTCAACTATGACACTTCCTTGGCTCCTAGTCATCCAAATTCTTTATATTTTCAACTTATTGCTAAATAAATGGGCATTTACTATCTGCTTTTTGGTATCCTTTCTGTTCAGCCGATTACTCTAAGTTGTTTAATGGATAACTTATGTTCCTCTCAAAACTGAGCAATTTTCTAGCAAATCATATGGGAACAGAACACAAATAGCAGAAAACAGATTGCGTCACATTTAGCATCGGAGGAACCAATTTAATTTCTTATGCATCAAAAGCTTGCGTTGTATGCAGACAATCTTTCCCACTGTTAAGGTTTTATATAATTATGTGCTTTATGTAAGAGGCAAAATTTAAAAAGGAAAGAAAAAAAAAAAAAAAACCCAATCTGGTGAGCGACATTAGCATATCACCTGATGTTTGATGAGGATAAGTGCAATATTGTTCTTAATGATCAAAACAGAAGAAATATTTTGTCTCTCAAACTTTTTGGCCCATGCAGGTGCGTATCTGTTTTTCTACATGTATTCTTCTTGGATTCTAAAGGGAGGCAAAGCTTTTTGTTTTTAAATCTCAAGAGAAAAAAAAAAAATTTGATTCAATATTATTTTTAAAAATATTATATTGGTCATTTCAGAAATAAAAAAAATATTCTTAGTCACTTAGAACAAGAAGGGCAGATCTGAGTAACTAAACTTGTTATTTTATAGCTTCATTAATCAAGTTAAATTATATTTCTAGAGGGACCGAGTGAAAATCCTCTGAATGAAATGACTTCTTTGCCTCAATATTTGTAATACAAATAATTCAGAAGGCAATATGCCATTTCAGGTATAACAAGTTAATGTATGCCAGTGAAATTTGTGAAGACATAAATATTTGAATTTGTTATTAAAGACTGGTTGATTGAAGCAGTAAAAACAGGTGAGAACGATGGAGAGAAATTTTTGTTCCTTAGTGAAGTAGTGCTTAAGTGCTCATGGAATGTGTGTTTGGGTAAAAGACCAGCAGACAAGATATTGTTGTGACATGGGGAAAGCCTAAAAAATGGTCATAAAAAGAAGGGAGAGAGATCAAGTGAGAGTGAGAGCGGGGTCAGAAAATCATTGACTTACCTTCAAATGTGTCATCTCCCTCTGTCATCAACTCATCATCTGAGCAGATATTGAGGACGTTTACCAACATCTCTGTAACTGTTGAAGGGAAGAAAAAAAAAAAAAAAAGTCTAAATATTGGCAATGAATGAGTACAACAAAATGCTCTCTCTCTCTCTCTCTCTATATATATATATATATATATATATATATGTGTGTGTGTGTGGAAGAG
Source organism: Acanthosepion lycidas (assembly GCA_963932145.1). Taxonomy (NCBI): domain Eukaryota; kingdom Metazoa; phylum Mollusca; class Cephalopoda; order Sepiida; family Sepiidae; genus Acanthosepion; species Acanthosepion lycidas. The sequence continues at coordinate 59,316,762 of OZ010615.1, forward strand.
AGAGAGAGATCAGTTATGGATAGGAATCTGACAAAATGATAGAAAAAAAAATGAAAAAAAAAAAAAAAAAAACAAGTAGGAAAACCATCTTAGTCTAACATATTTCACTTTATTAAAGTTTCGTCAGAGATCAAGACAGAAATGATAAAAAGCAAAGAGACACAGATTAATGGTATGCTGTATTTGGTTAATTCTTATTGCTTAGTAATGATATAAGAAACGGTTTCCTAGGCTGATTCAACTCTGACATATATATATATATATGTGTGTATGTGTGTGTGAGTTATTAAAATATTTTTATTATAATAGATTGCAATAAAAACATTTTACATTGCTACACAAAAACTCATGTTGCATAACTATAATCATTCCTCTTTGGTTGAGATGTCAGATAACATAATAAAAATGGTTTATTTGGGAAATTTGAAAACTAATCATTACTGCTTTTGAAAGTTAAGTGTAGGGAGGGACCTAATGTCAGAATTAACAAATATACTTGTGGGCATGTCTGGATTAACCAATTAAAAGTCAGTTAAAATAGAAAAAATAAGGTCAGAGAGAGGTGGGTTATTAAATCATGTCTTGATAAATTGACACTCATGACAAGTCAGCGGCAAAGATATTGTAGCCAGATATAAAGTTCAGATTTGGTGAAGTGAACAAAAAAATTTTTTTTTTTTTTAATACTATGGAAACTGCTTAAAGGGACCAAATAGGTAAAGTTAAAAGAAATTTTTTAATGGAACTTTAATATAATGAATTAATATTGAATGAATTATATTTCTAATTCTATTGAATGGGCAGTAAAATGAGGTTTGCATGCAAATATTGTTGTGGTTGTTGTAAGACTGACATTTTTTAAAAAGATTTCCACTTTACAATCAGATCCCTGTTTTTTTTCTTTTAAATTCCACACATACAACTTCATTTGCAACCTCTGCCAACATGAAAAATTAGTAATTATAACATTTCTGGATCCAAAGAACCTTTTAAACCAGAAAAGGAAAGTTTTAACTCCTTGCTTACATATTAGAAAATTCATTTTAAGAACATATGAGGCTGGATAATTAAAAAAAGTAAAATACATTTCAGTTACCCCCCCCCCCATCCCAATGATATATTTATAATACCCTTGCTTTTCTTCTCTTCCCTCTTCAAATTCTCCTCATCCATTTCTTTTACACCAAATGTTGTGCATGTGTTTATTTATTTTGAAAAAAAATAAAACTTTCATTAGTTTTTTTTTTTCTATTATAAAAAAGCTTTAAGGTCATTTGATAAAAATTGCCTGAGGATACCATAAAGTTGGAACCAAGGTAGCTCCCACTGGAGCACATTTATATTCAATGTTCTGCTTTTCTCTATTGACTTTTTGTACTCTTTCACACATGTGTCTATCATGCAGGCCTACACAAACTTCATACACACCAACACACATTCTCTAGTTTAAGTTTAAATGTTTTCTACATAGCTAGTCTTTAAATTACTTACATTATTCAAACTTATCCTTATCTTCATTGCCATATTCACAATGTTTTGGTCATTGTATGCACTGGCTTTCCTCAGGTGATTAGAATTTCGAACTGAATCCTTTATTTCTTCCAGGAGATGTCTCAGTTATTTCCCTTTAACTTAACACTCCAAGGTTTTGGTTCACCACTCTTTGGGTCTAGTCACTGGTCTAACCAACGCCTTTGTCCACATGTGTCCTCAGTTCAAAATTCCAATCACCTGAAGGAGGCTGGAGTGTACAATGGCCAAAAGATTGTGAATATGGCAATGAAGATGAAGATAACAGTTCGAATAATGTAAATAATTTAAGTAAACATAATACCTTATCTCAGAGATAAAGACAGATGGTCTTTAAATGTGTTCTTTTATTGTCATTGTATACTTTTGTTAAGACATGCATTGTTGTTTGTTTTATATGCTAGTTTTGTTACTCATTTATCATGCGGACTCCTGTTCAAGTTTGCAATAATTGTTATGGGGGGAGGATATATCAGGAGACATGTTTTCTATCTAAACATAAGCATTTCCACAGTAGGTTATATTTTTGTTCCAAAGGCATACAGTTTGCTTTGTTTAGTTTTTCCTCAGCAGCAACTCATAACCACACTTTTTTTTTTTGGGGGGGGGTTGCTGTTTGCTGGGAGTTACAAGTAACTACAGAACAAACTGAAGATCTTTTTCATTATATACAAGTCATCTGAGAATAAAGAAACACAGCACGTAAGAAAAATTCCAATGTGTGACTCACCTTTCTCTCCAACAAAAGGTAAGGACCATGTAAATACATCCATGAAATTTGGTAACCAGTATGGATGTGGAGAGCAGTTGAACTGTCGGATGTTCATCACATTGTTTTCGTATTTTAGAATAGCCGCTGGAAAGAAAAAACAAAAAACAAAAACAAAGATCACTTTTTTTTTTTTGTTGTTTAACATTAATAAGCATACAATGAGGAACATTTTATTTTTACTTTTCTGTTCAGATTACATTTCAGTCAAAATTATTATACAAGTAAAAGAATTACAAAACCAAAATCTAAAGACTGATTGCAAATTAAATTTCAAGAGATTGTATTAACTTCTAAAGACCAACTTTCAACCTGCAAAAAAGAGACCTGTTATCTCCATCAGCTTATGTATAAACTTAAAATTTACATGGTTCCTGCTGCCCTAGAATTAGTTTTATCAACTATTTAATTATGTTAATTTATAATTGGGTTTCGTTTTTACAAAAAATTACACAGATTGTGTAAATATCTAGAGAAGTTACAAAGTGAATTTCTTGAGACCTGATTACATCTCGGAAATGATAAACATTTTTTTTTTGTTAGCCACTTGTAATATGAAAGAAGCCATGCTGACTTTATAGATAGTACTCAACATGTACAGATTGGGAGCCCAAGTTCAGTGTTGGAGATTTTGATCTTTTCTAATATATAATTGAAGATTCAAAATTTTTTATTTACTTTCTTTTTTAGATGAGGTTAAAAAAACGTGCAGCTATTTCCACCTGCAGCAAACTGATTTCTTATAATTTTAAAAAGATTTTAGATGGGATTGTCTCCCCATGTCGAGAACATCAAGAAATCACCTCCTTGACTAATCAACCATGGAGAGAGTTGAACCAAAGTCTCATGGCCAGATCACGAATGCTTACCAGTTGATCAGATTGTTGAAATGAATTACAAAACTGATTCTTTGAAAAAAATTTTTCTCCCTAAAACCAAATGTTTCTTTAATATGAATGTTTATGTTAAAACAAAACTTAATTAGTTCATCATTTTAGCTGAAGCAAATGGTTTATCATTTGATTACACAAAAATCATTTTTTTGTTCATACTTCTTCTGTTACATTACTGGGTCAAAGTTAAGGGATTGAAGGAAAAATGATTTGCTCTGTTGGAGTACAAGAAAATTGTCACATACAACCCTAGTTTATTTAAAGTACAGTAGCTAAGTTAAACATTTTCAAGTGATTTGAAAGTTGGAATTTTCATTGGTGTCAAATTATGATTAAACAACTAATACAATTTGTAGAATTCATAAATTCTATCAAAACGGTAGCTTAAGGGAAACATCAAAACCAATTGAATTTATTATTAAGAAAAAAAAGAAAAATTTCAGAATAGAGACATTCCCAAACTGTTCCTGCTTTGAAGTTTTTCTACCCTTAAGTTAATCCAATGGTTTGCAAATGGTGCAAAGCTCCTCACGTGTGTGAGGCAGAAGAGGATAGCAGGTGAGGCAGAATGATTGAAAGAAACTATTTCAAAAAATTCATATTCCAAAAATAAATAGGATTTCAAAATTTAAAATATTATGGATTACTTGTAATTGCACACATGAGCCCCAGTATAAATAGTTATAATTATTGACCAATTTTATTCTTCTACAGTTCTCAATGACATTGATGTGAACAAGGATCTTCAATCCTGACAAATATCAAAAACCACAAAAGAAAAAAAAAAAAGGAAAGCCTTTGTGTTGATTAGGAGATAAGAGTTTGTTCATCTCAAATTAGGCCTAATATAAAAGAGATTACTTGTGAAAAACAAGCTAATACCTTTCATTAAATTTGTATACTTTAATCAGATTATAAGTTGTGTTGTGTATTATATTTAAGTCACTATTAGTCATTTATTTTTAAATGTACTTTTTATCACATAAAATTTGGTGAGGCACAAGCAAATTTTCATTCCGAAAATGTGGCCAAGAGGAAAAAAAAGTTTGGGAACCACTGTGTTAACCTGTCAAATAGGCACATTTTTTGACTTTTGTTTAAAAATGGTTGTTGTTGCACATCAATAGTTCTATGGAGAAAATAAATATCTACAATAGACTTTAAACAAAAGTCTAATAAAAATAAACTACTGATAAAGAATAGTGCAGTCACTTGTGCAGTTTGTATTTAATCCAAATACAGTTATCGGACATCATGGTTTTTGTTAATAACCATAAACAAAGATAAGGTAAGAATCCTAGGATCAAAGCTGATGTCTATTGGGCAGTTGTTGAAATATTGGAGGAGGAAAAAAAAAAAAAAAAAAAAAAGCAATTACAAGACAAAGTTGTCCATTATGCTATGATTTAAACCCAACAGACAAGAAATAATTTCCTTGTCAGATAGAAAAATCTAACTGTAAAATTAAACATGGAGTATAAACTTTGGAATTTAGGTTATAAATCTTTATGCTACATACACAGAAACTACAAGTACTTGGTATTATTTTTTTTATTTCTATTTTTTTTAACATTTTAAGTAATTACTAAAATGGCGCTATATATTATGGAATAATTGTTTATTTTTTTAAAGTTACAAGAAATAAAAAATTTTGAAATCAATTTATCTACTTGGTTATTATTTGCATCCAAGTAGCAAGCAGGTTTTGTGATATTCAAAAATATCAAACAGAAATCATTGAGGGTTATTTGGTATTTCTTGTTAGGCATTTTACATAACACTAAACAAGAGCATGACATTTTAAAGACATCCACCATTAAATAAGAAAAATTGCATCAGTTGAGAACTGAACGAGTTTAGATGAATTAAAACAAGGTTTAAAAAAAAAAAAAAAATTCATGGTCAATATTTTTGCTAATGGCAAAGTTTCACTTGGCAGTGGACCGACTAAAAGCCAGAGGAGAGAATATGGCTTCCAAAGACGACAGGCAAGAGGAAGCCATTCTCAACTCAGAGATAGACTTTTGATATTTATCTGCATATTCACCGGCTACAGCTTTCAGTGAAGATTGCCACCCACATTTGCCGGGTTGGGTTAAAATGAAACAAAATCAGACATTGGGTGTCAGGTTGGACAGGGAAAAATACAAATGAGTTTAAATTTTTGAATGGTTTTAAATAGTAATATATTAAATGATACCAGCTATTTTATCCTCACAGTGAGCTGTGTGAGAAGTTAGAGGAAAGATTAACTGCCAGGCATTGAGCATCAAGATAATTATAGGTGTGCCCATACATTTTGGTATCATCTGCATATATCCATCAGGAATCTTTAATATGTGGTGACCCCAACATATACTGAGCTCACCCTAAGGCATACCAAAGCAAGTTTTGTAGCTGGCGTTGGTGCCTCATAACATTGAAAGAGATTAGATGAATTGGAGAGTTGACTTAGAATGTGATCCCATAATAACCAAGTGCAGAATTAGGCCTCAAGGTTGGCCCATCAACATGGGCAAGAAATCAACCCATCTGAACTTGGGATATACACATTCAAGACAACTGGATGGCAAGGGAAGGGTGGAGTGGGCTCCCTTGCATCTTTGCCATGAAAATATTGATAGAGTAACCAAAGAATATCAACATTTCGTCTGTGTCGGGGGGGGGGGGGAGAGGAGTTGTAGGGTGGAAAACAATTCAACACACCCACAAGACCATGCTTTTGAATTCTGTTGAGGCTGGACAGTGAGGACTGGTCCAGATATGCTAACAATCCTCCATTCTTGGTCTGAACTGGCTCTTTTAAATGTAGAATATGGCAGCAAGAGTTTGGTGTTTTCTGGAGCAATACATGGACCAAGCATTTTTTTTAAATTTTTTTTTTTTACAACAAATGAAAATCAACCTTTTCATACAGCATTAGAATAATAATAATTGCAGGAAACTGAATGAACTACCCCCTCCAAAAAAAACAAACCCCAAAACGTGTGTGTGGAGGTGGGTGGCTTTATAAACTTGGCCTAAGAATAGCTCTTAAAATCAAACAGAACAAATCTCCATATGTCATCCGAAAAAAATTTCAACTCTTCCAATATAATTTGTGATTCTGTATCACATTTTCTGGCTCGGGGGCAGTGTTAGGTTTTTTGGGGGGGATTTTATTTTACTATTAATAATTTTAATAATCAAAGTCCTTTGTTCTATGTGAGCAGTGAATTAACTGTGTGTGGATGAAAATCCTTCATCACTCATGTAGAAAATATAATACAATAGAAAATTTACTTAAATATTTCTAAATTAAACTAGTAAATATTTTTCTTTACAATTTGCACATATGCCAAAGGAATTGTAATCTGTTAAAAGTTATTTTGCTATTTCACCCAAACTTTTAAATGTTGATAAAATTTTTAGTTTTGACTTAACCTGTTACTTTAAGAACAGAGGTTAGGTAAAGGTTGCTCCATTTTTTTTTTTTTTTTTTTTTTTTTTAATTATAATCTTTTTTTTTTATTTTGGCAATAAATGACAACTTGTTTTTGTGTAAACCAGAATGGGTCAGGGAATAAAATAAGGTTCCCTTTAAATCAAGGGTTTGTTATGATAGAAGTCAAGGATTATCAGAGTGACTATTGAGTTAGATGTGGTGGGTGAGAACCATTCAACTGAATCCTGCCATTTGTTAATGCCTGGTGCCTTTAGTAATTTAGAAATTTGCTCATGGCGTTGTAACCGACAGAAAGATGTGCAGTAAATGTTCAGTCAAATGCATGGCCATTTCAAGTCTTTAGTCTCTCAAGGAAATTGACAGTTATCATTCATTTTAAAACAGGAAGTAATCCCATTGAATGATCGGCAACATTAATCTCTAGCAGGTTTTCCACATTTGCATCAATTTAGATCAGGATCAGGATTGGTTTAAAAACCAATAAAATAGCACACTTATGAGATTGATTTTCTTGAACAGGGAAGTTGGTGGGGTGATCCGTCGTCTGTCAAAATTGCATGTTTGGAATAAAAATTGGTTTCCATTTCTATCATAAAATAATCAACTGGCAACAACTTTTTGTTCTTTTTTTTCTTTTTTCTGTTGCTTGTTTATTGAATGAGCAGCTTCCTTCCCAACAAAATGTCATCCTTTGGAAATAATTTTAGGCAAAGAATATGAGGCAGCTTCAAGGAAAATAGGAAGAAGGAAAATTATACTAACAAGCAGAACGAGATAAGTGAAATTTCTGGGACACATGAGGAGAGAGAGCTTGGAGAATCTAATACTCACAGGACACAATGAAGGCAAGTGAATCAGAGGGGTTTAGTTGATTTGATTTTATGGCTCATGTGACAGAGAGAGTCTGAGAAATGCACACACATATGTATATATTTTTTTTTTTTTTAGTGAAATTGGAGTGGATTTGAACAGCGAAATTAGATCAGAGCATTTTTGTTTACTGATGGTGAAACCTTATCTAAGGCAGAAGTTGTACCCATTGGAACTAGGTCATTAGAAGACAATGGAAATGGTCAAAATAATTTTTATTGATTAAAACTTGGAAAAGAGCTGAGTAAGCAAGGAGGACTTTTAGAATTCACATGATTTTGGTTGAAACAGCCAAAACCTCGTGATAATCACGTGCGAAGTATTAGGTTGGTGCAAAAATAATGTCGTTTTCTCACATATGTTACTATGTGAGAAAACATTATTTATTGCACCAACCTAATAGTAGGGCTACGGTTCAATTGTAACCAGCCGGATTTTTCTATATAAACACGTAGTTATGCTGAAAAAGAGGCAGACAGAAGAGAATTAGCCTGGGCAAGAGTTGGGCTAGAGACAGTGGAGAGATGAGTTGGAGACTCAAGAAGGAGAGAAAGTGACGTCAGAGATTGGAACAAAGCATCTGCTAACATGTTGTGATAAGCTTTAAGTTAAAACAAAAAGATTCAGGATTCTTATATTACAAACACTCATGGAACAAAAAAAGAAAAAGAAAAAAAGTACCAAGATGTAATGTTGGGTAAAAAGAAAATCGATTATCGGTAAAGGGGCATAATTTATGAAATTAGTAAAGCAGGAACCACCTGTCTCCATCTCCCCTCCTTATGACATATACCCTCGGAGAGAGAGAGAGAGAGAGAGAGAAAAAAAAAAACAAAAAAAAAACACTGCTGTGTTAAAACAAGCAGACTCCTGGAGTGTGCATTTTCTGTCAACATCGTCTTCAATGACTGGGTCATGTATATTGAATAAATAATGGTCTGATACCAAAAGACATCATGTATAGTTAGCTAGTCATGAGACACTATCCAGTAGGCGACCCTGCACTATGTTTCAAAGAGGGACCTGAAACTCACAGGCATTGACTCTGGTAGCTGAGAACAGGATTGCAGTGTCTGGCGCTATGTGGTACAATTAGCAGTCATGAAAGGCGGGAAAAGGCGAAACCAACTGTTGGAGATCAGAAGACAATGCAGGAATCAGAGAGAGCAACCTCAGACCTTCATGCTGCATTCTAGCTTTGTCTGACACACCTGCAGAAGAAACTGCCATGCAAAGATTGGACTGTTAAACCACTGAAAATGCTGGTCACAAAATGACTGGATTTTGAGCAAACAGAGCATTACCATTTTCTTGCCAGATAAATGGATACCGGCAATACAGTAAATAATTTTGTTGCAGGAGTTATTTAATTGAGACTTGTGATAAGCTTTGCATGACTGACGAGGCAGATTTTTTTCCCCCCTGCGTAGTACGTTGCCATTTCTTTCTGCGGTAGACCAGTTACTATCCAAGGCTATAGAACCTAATCTGTCCTGCTATTTACTCATAGCTGGGGGGAGAAGGAGAGGATTTATACCTTTGCCAAGGGTATTAGCACATAAGTAAATGTAATGGATTCGAGTGGAATTTGAACTTGGCTCTCTGACTCCTCAGTCAGAGCCACTATCCATTAATCCACCGTGCCTCTATTACATTCACTTATGTGCTAATACCCTTGGGAAAGGTATGAATCCTCCTCTTCTCCCTGGCTATGGTTAAAACAGCAGGACAGATTGGGTTCAATAGCCTTGAATGGCAACTGGTCTACCTGCAGGAAAAAATTTGCCTCGTCAGTCATATATTGAAAGATACATGATTACCTAAGCTTGTATCATGCATGGCACGTAACTGATAAGCCTTAAGTGTATATATATATATATATATATATATATATATATATAAAAAAAAAAAATGATTCTCATATTGTGCACTCTTAATTAAAAGACCCAAAAAGAAAATATGCTCTAAAAAGAGGCATAAGTCATGAAATAAATCTGGGAAACAGTCAACAATGACTTGGAAAGAAAGATAATTTTAAAATTCTATTTCTATATTGCTCAAAACAAGTTAAACAGATATGACTAAACATTAATAGGCAAAAAAAATCCAAAACACTGATTTTAATTAGAAAAAAAAAAAAAAAAAAAAAAAAAGTTCTATGAATTGATTAAACTTCAATTTGAAGAGTTCTTTTAAAGTGTAAGTAAATCCAGTTGAACAAATTACTTTTGTGTGTGGCTTGAAGTCCTAAAAATTTACAAAGACCACATTTTTGTTAAATTGCAGATTTTTTCTAAAAGTATTAATCAAAAATTGGCTAAGTGTAGGAAACTTAATTTAACATGTTCTTACTTAGGTTTTTGGAGGAGCTTTTCCATGGAGGCATTATCTAATTTCGCACATTTGAAGGGGGAAAGATGGAAGAAGGACAAGATAAATTTATTTTTATCATTTCCAAAGAATTTAAATCAATGAGTGATAGGATCAAAAGTAGAGATTTATTTTGAAGTTGAATTTCAATTTTGGTTACAAAATTGTTTAATATGAATTTTTCTATTATTAAAAATATTTTATGCAGTATTAACATTGTAAGATTGTAACAATACAAATGAAGGTGTCTCAATGTTGATATTGGTAAAAAAAAAAAAAAAAAAAAAAAAAAAAAAAAAAAAAAAAAAAAAAAAAAAGTAACAAGACATTTTTTAAGTTGCTTGTATTTTTTTTTTTTTTTTTACTTTAATTTTAAGGATTAACAAATGATCATCACTCACATCAAACTTCATTGAATTCATAAAAATCAAATTTTGCTCACATTTTACAATTTACACTGGTAATCAGTAATTAATCTTTAAGTATGTGATGATATTTTGAATAAGCAGATATAAATCTATATTTCCGAGATGAAGTATTGTAACCATTTACATTGTTTGGACTATTCTCCTCATTTTTGTTGTTATATTCACATTTCGACCGTTGTACTCTCTGGCCTTCTTCACAAAAAATGATGAACAAATACATTGATAGAGATTCTATTCAACTGTGAAGAAAACTCACCTTTATTGTTGTACACATCCAAGTAATTAGGTGCAGAAAATATTGTTATTAATGATGGAAATCCAGTCTGATGACTTTTCCTATACATGCGGTACCTGTTAAGATAAAACATGGCAAGTGATTAAAAAAAAAAAAAAAAAAAAAAAAAAAAAGGACTAAAAGCATCAGTTTGGTCAATTACAATTACTGTTAATTTCTATAGATTTCCACAGGGAAATGAAAAAAAACCGACAAAACAAGATGGATTCCTTTCCATTGTCTTAAGCAAAAATTTCAGTCTCTTTCAAATTGTCCTCAGCTGTCTTTATCAAATATTTTTCCATTATTGGGGAAAATTTGAACATCACTTGTTAGAATCTGCTGCTCAGATTGTATTATTTTTTATATATATATATATATATATACACACACACAGACAAGGTATTCTCAAATTTCATTGTGTAAATTTGACACCTGATTTAAGAAAGAAAGAAGTTTAATTTTTGTAAACATTCCCACAACAAAATATCAGTCTTTTTTGCTTTGTAATATCACACATGTCAATTTTAAAAAGCTTTAAAAAATTTATCTAATTATTGAATTTCAATAAACTTTATATAAAATTTTTTTTTAAAGCAGTCTCTCACAATTTCAGAGAAAATCTTTTTCATGTGACCCACCCCTTCTCCCTTTTCATTTGACGATTTCCAGATGTGTATTTAGGTATACTAAATTTGGGTTTACACTTTATAAAGATAAGTTCTTGAATAATTAGAAAATAGTTTTACATGAAAGATAATTGCAAAATCTTTATGTACCTCCACTAATTCACTGACCCCCCCCAAAAAAAAACAGCATGACATGAAAAAGTTTTATCAAAATTCTTATGTTATTATGAAGAAGAAAGATCAAAGTACTTTTAAATTTATTAAGCTTAATACCAGTTATTGAAGACCAAGATTTTGAAAAGAATTTTGGATCTTTTTATGCATACAAAATATTATGTAACATGCCCATTTTTGAAAGTATGGTTGACCATACAACATTATCAGAAGATGAGAGTAATGACAAAAGTAAAATTAAAGTCAACATTTCTAAAGTTAGATTATAGAGAATATTTTTCAACATTTTTCAGATTACTAAGTACTTAAAATTATATAAAAAAGGCTCTTATGTCATTTTCTTAAAATGTTTTACAGATAAAGTCTCTGCAGAATGACAATCTCTCATCGCCTTGTCAAACACGTAAAACATGGTGATGTCTGTTAAAAGCACTGCTACTATTTGTTGAAAAAATTAATTTCTGCATATTTTAAACTTATAGTAAATAATAAGCATTTCAAATCTGATTAATTATACTTTAAATCTGCTAATATTCCTCAAATAAAGTTTTAGAAAAGTATTTTTTTAAGTTAATTACATTGTGATGATAGACAACTAAAAAAAAAAAAATGTGTGCTAATCAGCTATTTTAGATAAACAAAAAACCCATCATCCTGTCTGACAAACTGTTGTTTTAAATTCATTTTTGAAATACTGTTGTTTTAAATTCATTTTTGAAATACTGTTGTTTTAAATTCATTTTTGAAATACTGTTGTTTTAAATTCATTTTTGAAATACTGTTGTTTTAAATTCATTTTTGAAATACTGTTGTTTTAAATTCATTTTTGAAATACTGTTGTTTTAAATTCATTTTTGAAATACTGTTGTTTTAAATTCATTTTTGAAATACTGTTGTTTTAAATTCATTTTTGAAATACTGTTGTTTTAAATTCATTTTTGAAATACTGTTGTTTTAAATTCATTTTTGAAATACTGTTGTTTTAAATTCATTTTTGAAATACTGTTGTTTTAAATTCATTTTTGAAATACTGTTGTTTTAAATTCATTTTTGAAATACTGTTGTTTTAAATTCATTTTTGAAATACTGTTGTTTTAAATTCATTTTTGAAATACTGTTGTTTTAAATTCATTTTTGAAATACTGTTGTTTTAAATTCATTTTTGAAATACTGTTGTTTTAAATTCATTTTTGAAATACTGTTGTTTTAAATTCATTTTTGAAATACTGTTGTTTTAAATTCATTTTTGAAATACTGTTGTTTTAAATTCATTTTTGAAATACTGTTGTTTTAAATTCATTTTTGAAATACTGTTGTTTTAAATTCATTTTTGAAATACTGTTGTTTTAAATTCATTTTTGAAATACTGTTGTTTTAAATTCATTTTTGAAATACTGTTGTTTTAAATTCATTTTTGAAATACTGTTGTTTTAAATTCATTTTTGAAATACTGTTGTTTTAAATTCATTTTTGAAATACAGAAAAATATTTTTCCCACTGGAAATATTAGCTTGAAATTAAAACTAAAATAAGTCAAGATTTTTCATTTTTAAAAATTAATTTTAAACCTCAGGTATCATTTTTTTTTTTCTGATGTTTTTGTAGGTATTTGATTTTGGTAGTTTGAATGCAGACAGGAGAAATCAAAGCATTACTATAATATTTTAATTAAAGAAGTAAATCCTTAATTAAATAATCCACTCCTAGGTCATATTTTGAAATTCTATCATCATCATCTCTAAAATAAAGCATTTTATAATTATTATTAGCATAATTTCAGATTTGTTCCTTAAACTACACATTGCATTTGCTTAAATTCCATGTTTTATATATAAATCAACAGAGGCGACAGGCTGTTTCATGCTAGACACAATCATCAGGCTGCGAGTGTTGGATTTTCCCCCCAACTATATATATATATATATATATATATGTGTGTGTGTGTGTGGGGGGGGGGTCAGTGGTGCATTGTGGATAATCCATTCTGGTGGTTATTTCGGCAGGAGTGGCTTGTTTATTCATTTATTTGGATTAATTTATTTTACTTGTGTTTTATTTTCATTTTTTATATTTACTCTTTTTGGTTTTTGATGTTTTGTTAATGTGATAAATTTTTGGGGGCATTTGCTTAGGTTGCTTATTTAATAGTTTGTTTTGGTCTGGAAAGATAAAGCTATTTATTCATCTAATTTTTGGATTGATTGCCTTAGTCTATTCTGTTATTTTGGCGGCGGATAATCGTGGTCCGACGATTCCGTCTAGTATGAAACAGCCTGTTGTCTGCGAATGTTGACTTCAATGTTCACATTTTTATTTATATTTACATAAGGTCTATTTCTGATATTGAGCACTTTATCCCATAATTATAGCACACCGCAAAACTATATTGCTTCATATATATATATATATATATATATATATATATATATATGATGGAGGCACAGTGGAGTAATGGATAATGGTTTGGATTGTGGAATTGGAGATTTCAGTAGTGTTCATCACATTCACTTACATGCTAATACCCTTTGAATAGTTATGAATTCATCTATACCCTCCAGCTATGGGTAAATAGCAGGACAGACTGGAGCCTATAGCCTTGGGTGGCAACCAGCGTAGGAGAAGGACAACTCTGACTTCAAAACCTGTGGAGTGTCATTTGGTGACCTTGTAACATACTGTGCTCCAGTTCTCTGTATTCAGCTCTTCCAAAAAGTGTGGTTGGTTCTGCACAAGCTTTCACCACTATAATCAAATGATATGCGTGATAGCCCGGCTGTTGGCTCTAAGAACTCAGCTGCTTGACTCTCGTATATCAAAAATGATGAAAGTCGAGTCCAGTCACCTCTCTCTCTCTCTATATATATATATATATATATATATATATATATATATATATATATATATATATATATATACATACACACACACACAAATATTAACTTGGAATATATTGGTTAGTACTTTTACAAATTGTGTAGAAAGTAATGCAAGAGAGAGTTATTTGTTTTTCAATCAGTGCATCTTAGTAACGACATACCCTACACAAAAAGGGTGCTAACTGTAAAGTAGAAATATTTATGAGCTCGTAAATCTGAAGATAATAATCCCATCAATAGTCATATTAATATATTTTTAAAATTGTTTTACGAAATAATTTTGAAACACTTTTTGAAAGAATATAGACTTAAAAATATTTCTTTATTAAATAGATATTATTGAAAATTAAAGAAAGAAAAAAAAAAAAAAAAAGTAAATTTTAGTTTTTTTTATTATAGACAATAGCACTAGAATATATGTGAAAATGTTCAGTCATATTTTTTTTTAAATTTAAGACTAAAGTATCAGTATCAACTTTCTTTAGGGTCCCAAATCTTCATTTATTCAATATATATTTTTTTTTAAGGACATATCTTTAAAAAGTGTAAACTTCAATGTCATCCATCTCAATATATGATTAAAAAAAAAAAAAAAAAAAAATCACAAGTTAAAACACAGAGGTGCAATTGTAAAAAAAATTCTCTAAAATTTTTAAGAGAGAGAGTGCTTCTAAAAATATAGAATCTTTTACATAAAGAACGAGAAAGAGGGGGCAGGACAGAGCGAGGGGGCAGGACAGAGAGAGAGGGCAGGACAGAGAGAGAGCGAGAGGGCAGGACAGAGAGAGAGAGAGAGAGAATTCAAGAAAATATAAAATATTTAAAATATCAATTTAAAAAAAAAAATGTTTGGCTGAGAAGAGTGAATTAACTGCGAGACTTACCCAGCATCCTGGGCTTCATGTGCTCTGATAATAGACAATAAATTATTTTGTTGCAAAAAATCACAACATGCTGCATAGCTGCAAAAGAAGAAAAAAAAAAAAAAAAATGACAATTAAGAGAAATAGAAAAGAAATTTCAATTCGAATAAATTGCAGACATACAATGACATTTTCCTCGTATTTAGCAATGAGTAAAGAAGTGATTAGGTTTAAGTTCATTTTAATTCCGTTATTAAGACCCGCCTCACTCCCACTATAAGCTCCGAGATTCAAAACGTAACAATTTAAAATGAAAAGTACAGAGCATTTCAAATTTAATTTTCGCAGTTATCTCCCTTAGACTATTAGATTCCAATACAAATCAGATTAGAAAGAATTGAAGAAATTAAATGTTTACCGATTGAATAAAGGCATTTATCAAATAGAGTTTAGAATTGTCGACATCTGCACTACAAATTGTTCGAGAGTTTCATGCATAGAAAGGCAAACAAACAATGACAGCTGCACTTGGAAAGAGTAAACTTCATTGTACAATGGTTAGTGTGTGCATCCGACTGATACTAAAATCATTGTCGAGTTGAGAGATGATGCTTTTGGCTTTGGGACAAAATTGCTCTCATCTAGCCATAGTAAATTCAAAAATTTCTTACAAGACGACAGCATTTCTTATACTTTAGGATAAGACACCAGTTTAATTTCATAAGAATGAGCGTTTCTTATGAAATTAACCGTGAACTATTTATCATTTAAACGCTGACAAAAATATTTTTTAAGTTTGCAAGTTCATCAGCAAACCTCCCCCCCCCACACAAAAAAAAAACAAAAAATAAAGACCTTTTCTGGAAAATTATCATTTTTAACAAACCAAAAAAGTAAACTTTTCTTTTTATTCATAATACAATGAACCAATCTTGTGAGCAACAACAAAGTTCTTGGGACAATGGCAATAAAAATTAACATTTATACTTAACATCAGGAAGAGAGATAGTTGAAATTTCTAGGGCACATGAGGAAAGAAAGCTTGGAAAGTTTGATACTCACAAGACAGATTGAAGGTGAGAAAGATACAGAAAACCAATGCATAATGTACCTGGTAAGCTTGAGTGAATGGATAGCAGAGCAGGGGTTTGGGAGTGATGGCAAAAATACAAAATTTATTAAGAGCTACAAAGGACAGGAAATTGTGGAGAGCCATGATCACTTATGTTCTGAAGAGACATGGCAGAAAGGACAAATTTGAGCTTAAATGTCAAAATAAAATTCACTAACAGTTTATCAGTTATGGCTTTAAAAGCAGTCATTTTCAAAGAGAATATATGATGCATTTGGCAGAGGACATATTAAAACAAATTATTCATTATATCATATCCAAATATTTTACAAAAAAGAAAAAAAAAAAAAAAAAACCAGAGCCAATTACAAATTTATTTCAAGCTCAATTTAGGTTTATATTTCATAACAATGCAACGAGATGAGGTAACATAAACCATAGATTTGGCTGTGGAATATCATTACATTATTGTTACATAATTATAGCGAAATCATTAAGGTTTTTTTGTTAAAAACATTTTTGGTTGTAAAAAATTTTTTAAAAATATTACTTTTTTTACAGACTTTATTTTTGAAATGGAATAAGATCATTCTAAATTTCAGAATTTTGCTATTGTCCATCAAAATGACTGGAAGAAAGTGATCTAAAAACAACAATGGAAAAGAGAGGTAACAAAGTATAAACAAAATAACTCCAGTTTGTTCAACTTAAGAAACTTAGAATTGCTGCCAAAGTATTCTAAAACAATAACAAAGGAGAAAATGAAAAAATACCAAATAACAAATCAAATATAGCATCAAAATTTATATTATTTTTATTTATTATGTAACTAAATACATAATGTTTTAGTAAAAACTTAATATTTCCTGCAGTAAATATTATTATGGTTGTTATTTTACTAAAGTGTAAGGTAGTCCTACCTTTACAATTCCTTATGGCTAACCATGAAAAGAAATGTTGATGAAAACTGCCTAAAACCTTTAAGCATGTATTGCTACAAAATTATCAAATGTCGAATACACCCCTCCTCTGCTGAATGTGTCATATGCACACCAGCAATTTTTTTTTTTTTTTTTTTAAATTCATCCCTTTACAGTGAATAATACAGGTTGAAAATCCTTTATCTGAAATTCTTGGGACTGGAAATCCTTTGGTTTTCAAATTGTTTTGGATTTTGGAATGCAGGCTAATAATTTGTATATAGCATCTATAAAATGGGGCAACTTGGGAATGGAACGATTACATTTAAGAGGAGAAAGTAATATGAAGAGAAGTTCTCAGCCTGACTAAGGGATTCTCGCACAAATGTTTAAGCTTAGTGCTTTTCTGCATCTAATTTGTATTGTCAGTAATGACATAAAAGTCACAGGTGTATTTTGTAGCAGAGGTTATTCAATTGGAGTTTCTTTTGTGTCCCTTCAGAACGTAGGTGATCATGGTTACCCACAACCTCTTGCCTTCCATTGCTCCAAGAAATTATTTTTACCTTTGCTTCGCTTATCTTCAATAAGTCTTGTGAGTGTCAAATTTTCTAAGCCCTTTCTCTTTATGTCCTCCAGAAATTTCAGTTCTCTTTCTGATTGTAAGTGTTCTTTTTAGAAGACCAATCTGTTTTAACTGAAATCTATTTATTTACATGATTTCCATCATTCAGACTTTTGTTAAAAAAAAGGCATGGTACACAGAATTAGGACAATCTACCCGAATGGACTAACTAGAGTGTTTGGTTCAAAATTCCAATGTATATCACCAATGAAGACCAGAGCATAGAATGGCCAAAACGTTGTAAATATGGCAATAAAGGTGAGGGCAACAGACAAAATGAATGTAAATAGTTACAATACCTCTTTTCAGAAATATAGACTGAAATTTATTTGCTGGAAAATGAATGATACTCTTTATAGTTAGCAAAGCATTAAACATATGGTCCCCCGTTTGTGTACATGTTTATGCATGATTAACATTGTATTACATATGCATTATTAATGTGTATTTGATAAGTCTTAATGTTGTTATTTGTCTGTTTCTTCATGCAAGCATGACCTGAAAATGTGTAAGTTAATCTTCGAGATATGCTGTATAGTAGTGTGAAGAAAAATAATAAAGTGTTGAAAAGTTCTCGGCCTGTCACAATTCCCAAAACTTCATCTAATTGACCAATGATCAGATTTATTTACAGGACGGTTTCTTGGTTGAGCTGAGAACTTTTCCAAATACTCTTGTACATTTTTTATATAAAGCTTGAATGTACAGTTTACTCCAGCAAAGGCACCATCAATGATCTATTTTGAGAGGTTTAGCAGAAGTTTCAAGAGAGCGTTTATAGAGTCCCCCCCCACCTCTAATCAAACATTGGATATATTTTCATTTTTGCCTCTGTCTCTAAACCGTTTCATTTTCTTTTTTTTAAAAAGTAAGGAGCCCTTGCAATTGGTTTTGAAACTAAGGATTCATTTTAAAAAGCATGTTCTAATCAGACTTGACCAATTTTAAATGTTAAGACATTTTGTCAATAAAACCATATTTCAATGCATAGTTCACACATTTATCTTTAGACATTACACTAAAACTAGAAGCAGTTAAATAAATTCAGCCTGAGCAATACTTTTTTTTTTTTTTCCACATCCATTTATATCTTTCATAGATGTTTTCAGAACTTGTCTGTTTCAATTTGATAGATAGAGAGAGAGAGATTCAACATCAGACTAATATTATTTACAAACAGCAAATATAACATTAAAGGCTAATTACCTTTAAGCCCACCAACCACTTCTGTTTACAGAGACATGGCTGGCAGGACTTAATGTACAAGGTTTCCAACACCTTCAAGAGATAATCTGTATTTTGCTGTTTGGGATCTGGCAAAACTACAGGGGCCCAAATTTATTAACAGCAGCCTTTTTTTTTAAAATTTATTATGAAAGAATTTTTTATTACTTTAAATGTCAAATAAAAATTATGCTGGTTTACACTATTTACATTTAGACTAATATCCTCATCGTTGTTATCACAAAATTTTGGGTTTCTGGGATCAGGAATTATCATTATTCACATTTGTACTAATGCCCTCATCTTTGTTGTTACTACCATCTTGTGATGTTTCAGCCATTGTGGCCTCCAGCCTTCTTCAGGTGTCTTGATCCTGGTATCCTTCAGAGAATTTTGAACTAAAGGTTTTATTTAATCTCTGAGGGTTGATTGTTTTTGTTGATCATATCTAAGGATCTTGTTGCATTTTAGATTAAGTGTAACTGGACAGTGGCCCTGATGAAGTCACAATAATGGATGAAATGTCATTTAGTGCCATGAGGTATTGAGAGAATTAAGAATTCTAAGTGAAGGAAAAAAAGATACCAAGTGGGAAAAATATAAAAGATTAGTTAATTAGATCGGAATCAGATGGAAGAAGACTGTTTAAAAATATTAGCCATAACCTATAAATTGTTTACTAGGAAGGTATCAGTAGGACATGAACCCAAAATAAACCTAGTAACATTTAGTAAATTCAATACAACTGAATTTTCCCAATCACACTTATCACCCCAACTAAGTTGTGGTGACATGATTTATGTGTTTATCAAAATTCTGCAAAACCCAGCCGAATCTGGGGAATGTTTATTTAGCAAAGTATTCCAGCAAATTCCTATTGATTCTTACCAAAATGTCTGAACCCAGAATCTGACGGGAGGTACTTTTAAACATAGCTCTGTGAATTTCTCATAGTAAAGTTCTTTGTTTGAAAATATTATCCATTAATGTCATTCCTCTGGACAAATATCTATATAAATCAGAGTCTGCGGTTGCTTCGTTAGTTTGCACTGCATCTGGAGAGAACTTTGTCATTCTATTGTTCTTGAGGAGTGAAGAATAGTAGGACAAACACCCAGATACAAACATCTGACTTTCTAGTTAACCCCCTTCTTGATACTTCAAGATCTTAGTAGAAAATCAACCAAGGATTGCAACCTCTGACAACCTACAGTATTGTTGGTAGTTTTTACATCGGCATTTATTTTCTCTACCAATAATCTTTTTGCCTTTTGAGAAAATCTCCAAATCGACAAGATTACTGTCTTTTGGAAATCACAGAAGAATTATTCAATAATCACATCCTAGTGAGTGTAAAATGACAAAACAAGATGACTGCATCTGAAGATGAGCTATGATTGAAAATAATGAATGGATGAAAATACCCATGACATGTTACACCTTGTTTGGTATTTGGTGCCAGTGACTAGAAGTCGTGATAATTGGCACTGCAATCAATTGTAGGTGTATATAAATAAAAGGTTCAATTCAGGAACTAAGAGTATAACATAAGAATGATTTACATCAATGCCTAATAAAATTAGTTTCACTTTATTTCTAGGATGAAAACAAGTCACCAACAGGCAATATTATGTCATAATCTTCAATGTTTCAGTAAAAGTAATGTCATTTACTTGATCAAGACAGCTACAATTAATCAGAGTGAAGAAAACCCACAGAAAATCATTTTCTTTACTGACATTTTGTTAAGTCAAAACCTTTTTTTAATGTAATTAACCATTTTGGGCAGAGGAAATTGCCATAATAATAATAATAAATGGAAATATGTAGTTGTATAAGTGATGAAGAATCACCACTGTAGACGACTGTGAAAAGAAAAAGGTCGATCAGGATTGATGTTTATAGAATATCTATTCTCTTGTAGATCTGTTGTTAGAGAAAAAAGCCTGTTTATGGAGAATAATTATGATTGGTCATATTTGATGGGATTGAAGTAGGATGGATAGTTTATAAAATAACCACTATGATAAATAATTTCAAATCTGAAAGAGTTCAAAGTTATATGAAATGCTAAAAGTCGAGTTGTTTCCAACGGAAGTCAATCCAGCAGCAACAAAAGAAAACTAATACAAAAGATTTTATTGAATCAGAACTAAAGTAAGTGTTTTGCATTTTGTTTTCTTCCTCCAGAATACGAGAAATGGAATCATGAAAACTCTGTATAAACTAAGGAGTCTAAGCCATTGCAAAAAGCAGAGCACGATAAACAGCAATATATCTCCAGTTTTACTTTTGCCAAAAGAGAAAGAATCATTTTGCCCACATTGCTATCGACTTGGTAGGAATGTATTTTAGAAATGTTTCATCCTGTACAGCTCTGAGAGGGGGAGAGAGAGACACACACACACAGACATTAAACCTGAGAATACATTCTATATAGATCTTGTTAATGAATACATCAATATAAATTTAGCTATTTTTTCTCTACTTACATAGAAATCATTACCAACAAAATATTTCACAAGACACACGACAAACACACACACTTATATATATATATATATATATATATGAGCAGGATTATTAGATTTTCCCATTACCATTAATTCATGTTATATGTTGATGACATTCAGTAATCTCCCTTGGTTGATCTTTAAGAGCAGTCAAATATGCCAATACATCTCCATTGATATAAAAGCACAAACCCCGATTGTTGTAATCTTTTCATGGCCTATTTCAAGTCAAATAAAGCCATTGTTTATGGTAAAGACTCCATTTGTATTCAAAGCACATGTCAAGAACAAAAAGTAAAAACCAAATAATGGGGCAATTTGACTACTGCTTTCTTGTAAACTCACTCTCTGCAGGACACGCAATGAGACTATACACACATAAAACCCACCCACTGTGTTGTTTGATGCTTTCCTGACATCAGAGTGGAGGGCCATTTATAGGGCATAAAACATAATCCAAGCTCACTACACTCAATTAAGACATATTTTAAAATAAATCTCTCACATCACTCTGCTAAATAAAAAGGTGACATTCATGATAAAGTCCCTTCCACACACAAGTAAGAACTAACCGTTTTGGATTATATCAACCAGGCTGATCAGTGTTTAAAGTACCACTTCATATGAGCTTGTATCATTTTTTTTGGATTGCTTTATTGTAAGGAATGGTTTGTGCACATCCATAAAGTCTCTTTACAATTTAAAAAATATATTACAACTAGCTTAAATGCCACCCTATTGCTAGCTCTTGCGGTGGGCTCTTCATTGGGCTTTCATCACAATAGGTAGGGAGGAGTAGATACGATAGGCAACAACTACAGAAGAACTCAAAATTGATTGTTGCATTTAAGTATTGCATTAATATTTAAGCTTACCTTATAAAAGTTAATGATAGTTCTTCTGTCACAACTTAATTTAAAGACAATTTGATGTAAGTCTTTACTTTCCATGCAAACAGTTATTTTGCTTTCATAGGTGACTTTCCCTGGATCTTGCAATTAATTTCAATTATTTCCAAATTATAAAACTTGTTATTGTACAAAAAAATGTCGCAAAAAAAATCATATTTAAAAAAAAAAACAAAAAAAAACAAAAAAACAAAAAAAAAAAACACACACACAACATGCTGAAAACAATCGCAATAATGAAAACTTGGGAATCCAAAATTTCGGGATTGCGGGTCTAAAGAACAATTTGTTCATGGATTCGTCATAATTCCAAAATGGCATGATATGCCTCTAGAAGTAAAGTTGAAAAAGTGTGACGCAGTGAGATTGGCATTTATTATATAGAAGGCAATTGATGAGACATCTTAATCAGATTTGTTCTATGTACTCAGTTATCAACGTTTATAATCACACTGCATTTGCACATTTCAGGTATCCTGTTGATGAAAGAGGTACTGTTAAATGAACTGCTAAAGAATGGCTGCTTCTCAAGAAAAGGCACAATGTGTGTCATGGATAGCAGCTTGTATTGAAGAATCAAAGTCAGTTACATTCACTTGCATGCAAATACCCTTGGGAAAGGTAAAAAAAACTTTCTTTAATGGTAAATGTCAGGATAGACTGGATGGCAACCAGTTTAGGAGAAAGACGACAATGAATTCAAAACTGTATGTAGCCCTGGCAAAGCCCATACTATGCAGATCAGAAAAAGGATTGAGGAATACACATTGAGTCGATAATCACGATTATGGTCCTCCTCCAATGCTAGATGACTAAGTTTTATAATCTATCACAGAGATTAAGTTTATTTTCTGCTATTAACAGAAAAATTAACTAGTCCCTGATGTTATAGCAAGCATCATTTCAGACCAAATTTTTCATGCATTACAATTAAGTTTACTGTAAACAAAACTGATGACTTATTAAAAATACATGAAGCCACATTACGACTTCTAAAGACACTCATGTTTGAGGCTTCAAATTAACCGCAAACGTGCGTGTAAATATTCACTCTAATATTACATGTACATACACAATGTGTTCATTGTTGTTCTTTATGACGTTCATCTTGGGGTATAATGCAAAAACAACATCTTTTGGGGGGGGCGAGGAGCGTGGAACCACCTCTTAATTGCTGTTGTTCCCAGGGGTTGCACCTGTTAGGGTCTCAGCTATGAGTAAATAGTGAACCCCTAAAATGGGGTCAAAACACTATGAAAGTATTTTTAGAATATCTGTAATGGATTTTAATAGTAAAAAAAAAAAAAAAAAAAAAAAAAATTTACCAAAGTTCCCAAGAAAATTAAATTTCAGCATTAAATTATCCATAAGGAGCTTATGTGGTATAAAGCAAAGAAACCATTTATGTTGCAAATTTGGTAAGAGCCATTAGCATAGCAAATACCTTTTTTGTATAGATTCAGTTGTTAACCACTTTCTCTGGTAATTTGCAAGAATTATTTTTTTTGAGAAGCTGTAGTTGCATTCTATCGAATCTGCCTGTATTAGGTAAATGAATGATGAAGAACAATATAAAGAAGCTTTTAAATCATATAAACACAATTTGATCTTACAAGCAAGTCACAATGGAGAGTGTATATGAAAACAAATGCCCCCTTTTTTTGTTGAAGGGCTTTGGTTAAGTGTAGAGAGGGAGAATATGCACATTAGTACGTTCAGAAAACCAATGCCTATGGTGTTCTAAGCGTAACCATAATTTCTATATTAAAAGGTTAGTTAACTCCAGATGCAAGGCATCAGTAAAGAAGAATTCAGGACCATGAGTAGCACTCTCCAATGTGGCATCTGTTCTTGGGTGTTTCCAAGACAGGAGAAAAATGTCCCAGTATCACCAATGAGGTAGCTGTCACAAACATTCCAGATATAAAGATGCAACAAAACAGATCCAAAGATTTTGCTGATGATACAAGATAAGGCCAGGGTTTCTGCTAGTAAAAAAATTTTCCCCAACCTCTTTATAAGGAGTTGGTCCCTTTTATGAGAGAAGAGTTTGAATAACATTTGCATTTTACAACATTCTCCATGGAAGAGTATATACAGAGAGTAAGCAACCATTTTCTTAAATGGTCAAATTTGAGAAAGATATTCCATAGCCAAAAGGTGAGGCATTATCCACTCTGAGATAATTAACCACTGAACATTGTTGGGAAACTGAAGGATTCTATTGCCCAAGAAAAATCATACTTGATAAAACAGTATAAGGGGATGGGGAAGTAAATAAATGTCCTTTCTTTCCTCTTCATTGGAGGAGAAAGAGAAAACATTGCACAATCATATAGCCGTGTGCGTGGATTGAAGTACTAAACTATATATTTAATAGGCTTTTTCCCTAGCACAACGGGAATAAATAATACTGTAATAAAAGATTATGCAATAGATAGTAATATCTACAGTAAGAAGAAATTTTCTAACTTTAGCATGTGACTTTCTTCTTTTTTAAGTTTAAAAAAAAGTATTAAGAAACAGAAAAATGAATTGGAAAATAGTACTGAACTGTTATGTAATATCATTCCTCCTATATGGCAGTGAATGCTGGATGATATCCTCACAGATGAAGAGATTTGAAGCAAGAGAAACAAACAAAAGAGTACTGAACTGTTATGCAATATCAGTCCTCCTGTGTGGCAGTGAATGTTGAACAATCATCTCAAAGATGAAGAGAGTTAAAGCAACAGATATGTGGTTCTACAGAAGGATGGTGAGAATACCATGAAGTGAGCTACGATGAAATTTTATAGAAAATGGAAACAAAAAGGACACTTAACAGGAAGAGACAGTTGAAATTTCTAGGGCACATAATGAGGAAAGACTGTTTGGAAAATTTGATACTCAGAAGACAGGCGAGATGAAAACAATACATAACCTACCTAGCCTGCTTGAGTAAAAAGATGGCAGAATAGGGTCTAGGAGAGATCACAATAAGACAAAATTTATTAAGATCTACAAAGGGCAAGACATTGTCAAGAGCCATGATTGCCTATGTCCTGAAGGGACATGGCACATAGAACTTTTCAGTTATATTATGCACTTTATGGCTTTTGTTTGACTTAACCGATTTTCTAACATCATTATTCTTTCTTTGGAACCATTATTAAGTAAAACAGAGGAACTGTTTATTTCTGGAGTTGACTAAATGTAAGTGAAACCTAAGAACCAAGTGTAAGCAAAGGGCCTGCTGTACTTTCACATTAAACTGACATGATTAAATTTTGTACATGCTAAACTCAAAGCAGTTGTTTTTTTTGACACATCTGCCAACTCATTTCTATTTTAGTCCACTATAAAATCCTGTTATAATTATAAAAAAAAAACAAAAAAAACAGTGTATTAGAAGTTTCTATCGATCACCCATTAGTTGGAACAGTGGCTATTAATGGGTTAATGCACCCTTGTGCAAATTAACTGAAACAAAACGAAGAATTCTGTTATTTCCTCTTTTTGTATTTTTCCAATGAAACATGACCCAGTGCACATGTTAGTACTTCGTATGTCCATTCCACAAAGTTGTTCCTTGCAGATTGACCACAAGTTCTTGATTGGATTTAAATCAGGAGAGTTTCTGGGCCAGTCTATAGTACTTCGATTTGATCACTGGTAAGGCTTACTAGTGTGTTTGTGCAGCATTACAGTTTTTGCACGCTTCCTTGGAGTAACATGCATTGCAGACAATAGCCGTAGGACAACTAATCAACAGTCAAGACAATGGTGTCTGGGTGTGATAAAAATCTGATGCAATCACAGATGATGCAATGTTTTTCAAGGCCAAACAAATTTCATCCTGAAGATACATTCATATCACTGCTCACCACTGCAAATGACCTAATCTGAGGAAAAAATAGAAATTGGTTACACCATGTCACTCCAGTGGGTCTGACTGTATGGTGGAAGAAAGGAAGCTAAAGTGGTTGTTTCAATTAATTTGCAGCACAAGGGAGTAGAATCAACAGTAGTATTAAGTGTAGACAGAACAAAATACACTTTAAGCAAAGGTCATCTTGGAATCTATAGCATTTCAAAACTAAAATTGTGTATTACACAGCTAAACAACAAAGGTAATGTATCCATTTGGTCAAAATGATTTCCTTTCACTTTATCGACACAGTAGTGAAGAGATAAGAGAATCCTTAATATGAAACCAATGTCAATACTAATTACAGAGATAAGTTAGCGATGGTGTTCATTTCTGGCTACCAAGTAGTTAAATTTCTCAGTTTTAATGAACAAATAAATGGCAGGCATAAAGGATTGTCCATTGTAATATAACAGATTCAATAAGCAAGCCACCCCTCCATTTTTTTTTTTTTTGTTAGAGGGTGTCCCGAGAATCAAACTTACCTGTAAAAATATGAGCAACCCCTAACACTATTATGTGTGAAGTGTTCTGTTGTTTTTTCATTACCAAAGTCTTCCAGAGGATCGGACCATAAAATATCACACATTGGGCCAAAGGCTGGCGGTTCTTTGAATCTGTCCAACTGAAAAAAGGAAGCAGGGAAAAAAAAAAAAAAAATGGTGAGAGTTTGTTACAGAAAATTAATTTTCAAATATTCACAGCTGAAAATAAATGCAATTTAAATAATACAGCTAAGATATTCTGCGGATAGAGACTCCTAAGAGATGGACATTTCCATGGTAGGAACTGAAAGACTCTTTACTTCAAGAAATTAAGAGAAATTTATTTCAAGTCAAACAAATTCCCAAATGATTGCTCCAGTATCAATCTCTTGACTTTGGATTTTCTTGAACATGTTTATTTTATATTTTACAGCTTATCAACCCTTTGTGGGGTATTTAAGGCTGAAATATATTTTGGATTCTTGAAGATGGAAAACTGAATTGCAAATTTTGAACTTTCAAATTTGGGGAAGGGCAATAACACATTAAAAGAACTCAACAGCTTCTTTGAAAAGCCAATTTGCTGAAATTTCTATTTTATAAGCCAATTACCTTTCTGCCAATTATTTAACTAATTATATAAGACAGATCACGTGTAATGAATTGAATCAGATATTAAAATTCTATGCATAAGCCAAGAGCACTTAAATTTTAATTCATCATTTACATTAAAACTGGATTTTTTATGATTATCATTAATAAAATCACTAGTCTCTCAGAAAGTAAGCAAAATATGAAGAAAATGGTAAAATTATGTTAGAAACAAAGAAAAGAGTCCTGAATTGTTACGTAATATTAGTCCGTCTATATGGCAGTAAATATCGGATAATAATCTCACAGATGAAGACTTGAAGCAAGAGAAACAAAGAAGAGTCCTGAACTGTTATGTAATATCAATCCTCCTATATGGCAGTGAATGCTGGATAATCTTTTCACAGATGAAGAGAAGACTTTATGCAACAGAAACAAAGAAAAGATTACTGAACTGTTATGTAATATCAATCCTCCTATATGGCAGGGGATGCAGGACAATTTCTTTACATGCAGCTTCCCTGTGCCTTTTTTATAAATACTTTCATGGTAGTTATTCTGATAAATTGTCCTCTATGGTACTCTGATGTATTATGGTGACTGCAGTAAGTAAAAATGTGTTGTGGTATCTTTGGGTCAGTGATTGTAGCTAAGTTTAGATATAAGACAGATGAAGACCAGCCTCCCCACCCCCATTTGGCCTTGTCTCACATATTCTGTAAAAACAGGAATAAATATAACTTTTCCTCTATTGTAACTAGATTTTAAGCATAGTACTTGATTGGTAGTTAGGTCTCATCATTTTACAGTTTCTTCTTTTGCACTTCTTACTTGCGGAACTTTCTTCTGGCTTCTTACTTTTCAGTCAACTTTGATCTTCAAAAATGTAAATGCAATGCCAATTGTTATTTTATTGTTCTCTTTCCTTAACAGTTATTTTTTATAATATTCTCTTACACTTTAGTAGTAACACTTGTATCTTAGTGGTTTTAATTCCTTCCTTGAGGTGAAAAAAAAAAAAAAAAAAAAAAAAAAAAAAATTCAATTTCAAATCAAATTCAGGAAGGGAAAACTTGGCAGTTCTGAGAAGGCAGTCAAAATTTAAACAAAAAAAAAAAAAAAAAAAAAAAATCAAAACACAAGGCATATTAAGAGAACATTATTTATTGTACTTTACTTGTCAGTATCACAAGAGATATGATAGCCAAAGCCTTTTGGTGAAGAGAAATAGAGTATTGTATTTGATCAGCGTAAGTTAAGCCATCTATCAAGGTTAAGTTGCATTTTATATATACATTTCACAAACCTGAAAGTTATCAGGTTTAGGATTGGATGCATTTTATTATTGATAAACAATTTATGGAGTAAATAAATGTAATAAGACATTGAGCTCCATAAAAGTTTATAGAAACAATGAAAAGTAGGAAGGTTTAAGACCAAAATGGAAAACATCACATCTTAATACTTTTTATTTTTATTACTTGAACTCATATTTGAAAATTTTAAAATATTTTTAAAATATTTTTGAAAAATTCTTAAAAAAAAAAAAAAAAAAAAAAAAAAAAAATAAAAAAAATTGGAGAATAACAGTTTAGTCCTTGAAAGGATTCAAAATTGTTTATGCAGTCTTATTTTTCATTTTACGACTTGTTTTCCACAAATACAAGGTTGCAAGCCCATCACTACTTACATGGCAAATGTTTAGATGAGCGCTCCATTCTTTATTTTCACCAGTTCAGACCTCTGCAGTTATGACAAGCCATTCCCACAGAATCAAATAATCATTTCCTTCATATTTCAAGTGTAAGAAGGAAATTTCAGACAGACACCCTCACCACCCAAATAAAACTACTACTTTATTGGTGGTGGGGGAATGCTGACATGTTTAAGAGTCAATTGTCATCTTTATCTTCACTTCCTACTACTTTCTATTCATATTGCAGAATTCATTAAGTTAACGTTCTACCTTGAGTGGCTATTGAGTTTTGTAATGGATAAATTTAAAAGCGCACACACACCATTCCTTATCCCCACCCATGCTATCAATTTATACAAGCTTGTCAAGTAACTAGCTAGCTGTCTTCCACTATTTCACTTGCCCTCAATATGCCCTATGGGGGTCATTTTCCAAACCCTCTTTCCTCATCGTGTCCCCAAGTATTTTCAGCTATCTTGTCTTGATTCCGAGAAGTCTTCTTTCTGTTGTCATTTTCTTTCTTGTTGGTTTACTCGCTCCACCCATGGAATTTTCAGCATCCTCCCTGTGGAACCACATTTCTGCTGCTTTGAATTCTTTTTCTCATCCGTGTATGAAACTGTCCAAAATTCACTGCTACAATTACAAGAGAATGGATATAACTGATCAAACAAAATAATGTTTTGTTGCTCAGCATGTTGCTTAGCTTTTGAAATGCTTCTTTCACTATCTGCGGAGAAGATGCATGCTTATCTCATGCCCCTTTCTATTTTTGCATAGCCACTCAATTTATTTTCTATCCGTATACAGCTGGTTTGCTCCAAGTTCTGCATTAATCTAATAACTTTTCCAAATAGATCAAGTTTTCTCAGTAGTTAAAATAGATCCTTGTACCGTATCTCGTCAAATGCTTTTGCTCAATCTATAAAACATAAGTGCACAACCTTTTGTGTTTGTATTGTTCTATCATTCAGATCATGAATATTGCATTTCTTGTTCTGGTGTCCTTGACAAAACCATGACAGTTACTAGCATCAAAATGACCCTCGTCTCTACAAAGAAAATTAAGCAAAGGGAGAGAACTGGGAACCATATTAGTTATTTACAAGTCTATTGGGCTTTAAAAAATTGACCAAACATTACAGAAGGAGAAAAACTAAGGAATGGAAATAGGGGTGGAAATCATTAAAGAAAAGGATTTCAAAAATTATATTGTGTATATTCTAAGATTATTTGTTATCTGGTGATATTTGATATCAGACATTGTGATATATAAGCAGGTAGGTTGTCTATTCAATGGTCACTATAAAACAAATCTACAGATCTGTCAATTTTAACATCTGACATGGAAACAGAAACAAATGTATCTGACAATCAATCATTCTTAATGGTCGATTGAAAAGTCATTTGGAAATACTAAATTGCCAGGCATTTTTTAAATACTTGCAATTATTTGAATTAATCACTTGATTTGTTTTTTGCTTTTTCTAAGAGAATGTGTTCCACTGAAAAAAAAAAAAAAAAAAAAAAAAAAAAAAATTTGGATTTGACCATTTCTTTGAATTTTTATTACATTTTGCAAGAAAATTGCTATTTTGCAAGAAAATTTATCACACCATTTTCTTAACCAATTTCAAAGGAAATAGAAAACAATGGTTCCACTGTGACATATGAAGAGGAGGAGAGGAAGTGATTCAAAGAAAGTCCAGATAAACAGTAAAGATGATTTTGATTTATTATTATATTTTTAAATAGCAGTTACTCTTCAGCAACAAAACAAAACAAAAATGTTAAAAAAAACCCCAAAAAACTATCACCACTGATGTTAAAATTTCTTGAAGGTTTTATTAATTTTATTAAATAGGAGAGCTAACTGAAATAGTCATTTAGAAGTTGAGATAGACGAGAAACAAAAAACAATTCAAACGTTTTAGGTATTCAACTGAAAAAATGCAGATGAAACTAGAGAAATTCTCATTTTTTTTTTTTTTTTTTTTTTTTTTTTTAATGGATATTCTGTTCATTTTCTATTAAGATCATTGTTCTTAAGATCAAAAGCGGAGATGAAATAAAGAGAAATTAGTCTTTATGAAAAGTCAGCCAACCATTAAGTACATGTCATAAATAAATTGAATGAAGAAAGGAAAAGAGAGTGGCGGGGAATGGCTGAATCTGGTAAACTCATCCTATAATGAAATGATTTTTCCTTCTGTAGTCGTTTTCTGTTGATTCTAATAAATTCCAATTTTAGGGGAGAAAAGATAAACAAATGGTAATCAAGAATTATCAAATACGCTCCTTCAGTTTTGGTTCAATTTATTAAGATTTTTTGGGAGTGAAGCACAACATTTACAAATCTGACAAACAAGTCCAAACAGCATCTAGAATAAACCACCATGAAAAGTGTTTTCTTTTATTAGATTTTGTTATACACAATCAAGACTTCAGTTATCCCTGGCTATTAACAGGTATCATCAACAAAGGTTTAATTAAACTCAATAATTCAATTACAGAGTGGCACTTGATGATTATTTTTGTTTTGAGTAACAAATCCTACGTGCAATGTGTAGCATTAAGAATTTTAGTTTTGTTTTATTTTTAAATCATCTCTCAAGAGTGTAGAATATTAGGTGTGCTCCCTGTGGACATGAAACGCACACACACAGTTTGCATAAAGCCTTCAAGACATTTTATTTTTATTTCTGGTTTTTATCACATA
The DNA here is from genome assembly GCA_963932145.1 of Acanthosepion lycidas. Lineage (NCBI taxonomy): Eukaryota > Metazoa > Mollusca > Cephalopoda > Sepiida > Sepiidae > Acanthosepion > Acanthosepion lycidas. The sequence goes on from OZ010615.1 coordinate 59,348,546, forward strand.
TTTGCTACTGAATTTGCTCAAATACATTGGGTTGAACTATTTAAAACCCCAAATCTGATTTTGTTTAACCTCTAAGCTAAAATGCAACAGAGGTATTGTATTAAGGTGCACTTAAAATGCGCTAATGGAAAGAACAGAAAAATAATTGCATGTGATTTGCCAGTGAATAATATTGTAGAATTTTTGCAATCAACTGGGTAGAAGAAAGAGGGGAGGCAATGAGAGAGAGAGAGAAAACTTCTTTTTTGTACAGAAGGTATCTAAATCTGAATTCAATGACAATTTTATATCTCAATTTTCTCTCAAAAGTTGGTTTACTGTCTTTTGTTGTTAGAATCCATCTTGCCCATTTACAAATTTACCATTTGTCCATGTATTGAATACTGTTGCCATATCTGGTCTGGTGCTACTACTGTACATATTGAAATTCTTCACAAAAGTCAAAGATGAATTAGTAATGTAATCACAATCCTGACTTGGCATCTTGACTATGGTCACCTTCTCACCAATATTGACATGGCTTCCCTCTGTCTTTTCCACAAATATTTTCATGGCAACGATTCAAATAAGCTTCTTTCCCTGATACCCTGAGCACATAAATTTAAGCATGCAACTAGATTGGCAAGTAGGTCTCACTATTTTAGATGCAACTGCCACTTCTACTCTAACAATTTCTTTTCTTGCACTTCCCACCTGTGGAACTACCTTCTGATTTCTTGAACCCTGTTTCTTTTAGTCCTTTCCTCAATCTTCACAATTCTCAGTCTTTGTTCTCTTTTGCTTTCACTCCCAGTAATCCCCTGCATTCTAGTGGCATTATGACCTTGCTTGGGGCAAAATGATGAAAAAAAAAAAAAAAAAAAAAAAAAAAAAAAAAAAAAACACACACACACAGAAGGCTGACCCGGTGAGTCACAGAGTTGCTAACATACAGGTATGGTCAACTCCTTTAAATGTCTGCAGCTATAAGTTGAGAAAAGCTTTCTTCATTTTTAAATTTGAATCTAAACCAACAGCATTAATATTGTTGTTGCAGCCATATTACTTAAATGAATATAAAAATCTTTTACATTTTATAAACATCAATAGACAAAATTTATGATTAGCAAACAACACTTAAATTGTAGTTTGAATGAAAAAAAAAAAAAAACAAAAAAAAAAAACAAATGGAATGTCGCTTACCTTGTAGTTGGAGAGAAGAAATGAAAGGTGATTTCTTTTATAGAGAGACATTATGGCAAACTAGGAGAAAAAGACGAATTATGGGAAGGAAGAAAGAAAGTATAAAACTTGACTGAAAATAGGAGTCGCTGATTTTATTTTGGTGAACTTGACAAAGAAACATGATAGTCGGGGACGAGAAAAAAAAAGCATGTATGAGAAATGTTGTAAGGGACACAGAAGAAGGATTTTGAAAATAGGGATTGATGAGAAAGATCCTGGGAGAAGCAGAGAAGAAACGAACTAACAAGCCCACATTACTTCAGATCAATACACCTATCCTTGGCCTCTTTTTTTTTTTTTTTTTTTTAAAGCTTTCAAACCACAGAAATATATAGGAGAAACAAATAAAGAGATCCTATTTTTGGGTATCAATTAAAATATTTTCAATCAAAAAAAATTACTTGTTAAAAGACCAATTTGTTGTCATGTGCTTAGTAAAACAATTTAGATGATCTATACTTACTTTTCTTATGTCTTCTAATGTATGGATTTCAGGTGACAGTCCTCCATGGACACACAAGAATTGTTGGTTCATTAAGGCTGCCAGGGGCAGGCAGTCAAAAGCATCCATACAAGCATCATAAACTCTCTCTGTATATTTTATTTTACCTGCATTGAAAAAGAACATCTTCAATTACAAAACGTGCAAAATCGTTTAGCTCAGTAGGCAAGGCAATACAGGGAAATGTGCAAGAAAGCTGGTGCATTGAGCTCTACCTTCAGGCCTGAAACTCTCTGAGGTTGGTTTTCACCTTCCTCATACACTCGCTCAGTAAACTTTAAGTTACCTGTGAAACAAATACAAAAACAGAAAAAAAAAACATTGTTAGTGATGAGCCTCTCAACTGCTTGGCAATGACAACATTATAACAGTTAGCGAATCGGAGAAGGAGCCCTAAAAAAAGCAGGTGGATTCTGGAAAAGGAATGAAAGCAGATAACAGGATGAAGGAAATAAGCCATAGTTCCTAGGTGCATACAGGTTGCTTCGTTTAGACCTGCACAACAACAAAGCAGCAAGAAGAAAAAAAATCCACAAGTCATTTGCAAAAACAATGGATTTTGGATTAAACTTTAAAGATTTTGTTTTTAAATACAAAAGCAATTTTTCTCATGTCAATATTAAATTGTCTTTGAGCAATAGTATATTGGTAATTGGAAAATAAAATTCAAACAGCACTAGGACAGGAAAAATTCAAGTTCATGCCTTTTTACCAAGTGAATTGTGGATTGATTGCATTGTCATCATAACAGCAGCAAAACATTGCAATGGCCAACTTTTATTTCAATTCTGTTCTTTGACTATCTTTAACATTTCCAATGAAGTGAATAAATGGGAGATTAAATAAAATTTAAAGATTTCAGGTTTGTTATCATAAACAGTGTAAGAAATAAAAAAAAAAAAAAAAAAAAAAAAAAAAGGGTACAAAATGACCATGGCCTTTTGATAAAGTCTATGCTTGACAAATATTAAAAGCCTCTCCAGGTAATTTTCATTTATTAAAATCTAAGCAGAAATTCTATTTTGTCAAAACGTGATCAGAAACCAATGCAGATAGGTTCCAATTTACTCACAGATCATTCATACAATGAGATACAAGTGAAATTATCTTTCATGCCTTCCACTGCTTTAGACAGCTGTAATATTATGGTGAGATCTTTAGACAGAAATAAATTGATATATTCATAAAGTGACAGACAATAGAATTTAACCAAATTCAATCACATTCTATTGATAGAAATCTTCACTACAATCCTAGGCACCCCCCCCACCAAAAAACAAAAACAAACAAGAACCCCCCACCAAAAAACAAAAACAAACAAGAACCCCCCCACCAAAAAAAAACATTTTAATACTTGTGATCTTCAAGAAACAGCATTCGCTTTTATATTAATGAGCAGTTTCTTCAGACCCCTTGTGGACGGGGTTGGTGTTAATGGAAATTTAGATTAAATAATTATATTGTAGTAATGGAATGGAAAACATTGTAATATGAGGAAAATGAATGGATTTTAAGATTATTGTAATGTACAGGAAGAGTGCGTTGAGGTTAGGTGAAACACCTGATTGCTCTCCCAGCAACCACAAGAGTAATAGGCAGAGAGGGGAAAGAGATGGGAGGTAACAAAAAAAATAACACTGCCTCAAAAACCACAGCAATTTTAAGAACAAAATGCCCATAGGGCAGATACTGTGTCTTGCCAACTCCTGACAGCTGGTTTCCCTGTTGCTTTTATTAGCATGTGGTAAAGACCAGTATCTTGACCAGTTCCAGAGAGGCCTGTATTTAGACATGCCAAGCTGTTGCAGTGCTAACAGGGAAAACCCGAATGTAACTGGTATTGACTGGCATGTGATCTGGGGACTCTTGTGTTTGTAATAACATGCATTCACCATACTCTCCACTGATTTCAACTATGATAGCTTGGTGTGGTTCTTTTCCAAAGTGGGGCTGGTTAGTGTCCCTCCTATTCGTCCCCATGTCATTCTTCTGCTGTAGGATCATCTGGCCTATCCACACTCATGAGAATTTCCTCCTCACTTTTGGACACATCATCTTCATGGCTTGTTGAAGATTCTGAACTTGGGGAATGATAAAGGATCTGATATAGCATGGCATTCCATCCACTAAGACTGATTGTGGACTAGCAAGTACAGTAATTTGTTCCTTTCTGAAAGTTGTTGTACAGGAGTAGCATTTGCAACACAAAGATATAACTAATATCAATGTTGTCACTTATTACAAGACTAGTTTTTGTTATACAAATCTTTGTTGCCTGATGCAAGTGGGGGATGGAAAGAGAGGGAGAGAGAGACATTGTCCAATGTCTTTAACAAATACTCTTATGCTGTCTATCAGTGGCTGCAGCAATGTTTTCTAATAAACACTTTGCTCACCATCACTCTTTCAATGTTGGTTTTTTCATAGTGCCATTCAGGTTTCCAACAATAAATACATTTCGATTCACCTATTTTCTTGCTTAGCATCCATCATATTTTAGCACTTCTCTTTGGTGTGTGTCATCATGGACTCACTTCAACCTTTTTGCAGCTCTTCAGTATCTTCAACAGAAAAGTTTTGCAAACTTTTTCTTGCCTGATGAGTTTGGAAATCTAGCAAGTAGATTCTCTCAGCTTTGGCACTTTGTTAGAATTGTATCAAGTGCCAATAGAAGCTAGAATCTTATCCATCTTCAACACAGCCAATCATATTGATGAGAAAAAGACTTTTTACAGGCAAAAGCTAGAGTAAGATAGAGACAAAAAAAAAAAAAAAAAAAAAAAAAAAGGTTTTTTTTTTTTTTTTTTTTACATGATCTCAAAGAATATTATTTACTTTAAGTTGATATAGCATCCAAAGCCAGACTCACCCAGTTTTTCTGACTGGCAAATTTATTAACCTGTTAGGCAACCAAGTTTTAAATGATAATCTGCAAAAAGATTAACATTTGCAAAATCTGCTTTTAGTACTTAAGTTAATAATGTTCGAAGGAAAGGTTTTAAAAAAGGGGTCGATAACAAGCAAACACTCAGTTAAAATTTTTTAATTAAGTCAAGAAGGATTAATCAAAGAGGACAAGGAAAAATAAAAATAAAATAAAATAAAAAAATTTCAAAACACCGACAAAAGCGGAATGAGCAAACTATAAAAGGATTTTGTATTTTGAAAAACAAGTTAACGAGGACATTTATTTCTGTTAAAAGAAACATTTTCAATATTCCTTATTGTAAATTATTATTAAAAAAAAAAAAAAAAAAAAAAAAAAAAAAAAAAAATCAAATTCTTAAAACATGACAAATGTCTTTAATGACAATATCTTCTTCAATAAGTTAGAATAAAGTAGACATATATAATTCAGCCAAGAATGGATTTGATTATGTGTAAAATAGAATTAAACATCAAAACAAATACTGAAATATTTGTTTATTTGTAAAAAAAGAAAACACAAGAAATAAAAAAATAAATAAAAGAGAGTGAACAGTAGCTGACCCTCACTGCCCAAGAGCCAATATATTATACGCTCTTATTTATACTATTTACATTCAAACTATTATCCTCATCTTTGTTATCACAATATTTCAGCCATTCCGCCCATCTGACCTTTAGATGTATATCAATCTGGGTAACCTACAAGGAATTTTTGTAGAATTAGTAGATCTATCATAGAATTAAAATGCAATATGGAAGCTACAAATAAAGAAAGATGACTAACTAAAAGAAGCCCTAACTAAATGAGAACAATCTATATTTTTAGATTAAATTAAGCATTCAGTTCAGAATTCCCTGTAGGTTACCCAGATCAATATACACCTGATGAAGGCCAAAGGGCACAACAACCAAAATGTTGTAATAACAACAAAGACAATAGACTGAATGTAAATAGTCTAAATAATGATAACTTGTCATCCTAGAAATTCACACAGCAATGATATGTTCTTGTTAAAAAAAAAAACACCAAAAACATTCAATGCCTGTAGATACATGATTGTAGCAATGGCACTCTAAAGTACTCGCCTTTGAACATTTCACATGTATCCCTGCATCCGTTCCAGTTTGAAAAACATTCAGAAAAGTCCTTCCTTCTAATCACTATTGACTGCCTCTTTTTGTTTAGTCCCAAATTGCTAAATAGTGAAAAAGCCAAAAGGACAGGACACTGAATGATGTGATGTTCTATAGCAAAAAGCTGAGATTCAAAATGGCTGGATACATTGCAGATGGTGGATGGAAACTGAACCTTCCAATTTGTGTCCATTACAGAATTTCTTTTGATGACCATCTGCATGTAGTGTTCAACATTTTTGGCTTGTTGGAGATCTCTTAGAATATGAATCACGTTTTAATCAATTCCCAGACATGTTTGAATTGTTGCTAGCAAAATTTTGTCTGAGCTTCACACTTTAAATCGATCCTGAAAGTCTTGTGAATCCTTCAAATAGTTTCTGCCAAGGAATGGCCAGGTTCCAAAGTTGAGGTATATTCAATGTGAATGCAAAATATTTGCACAGCAAAAGCACACCCAGCAGCATCTATTCAAGTAATTGCATGGATATTCATGCATGCATGTCACTTGGCTGCCAAGCTGCAGCAAAACGTGCAGAAAACTGTGCTAAAGATGTTAATAAAAAAGAAAAAAGAAAAAAGGCTGCACACTTTCCAGGCAGATTTTAAATGTTTTTTTTTTTTTCAGAAGAGATTCAAAAAAATTTCATATTTAAAATTATTTCCTTTTCTATGTGGTTTCATGGATTTTTTTTTTTTTTTTATCAGATAAAAAGATTTTTCTGAGTACAAAACAATTAAAAATTTTCATGTAAAGTTTGTAGAAGGCCAAAAACATCAGACATAAATTAGACAAAACATTTTGATTTTATATAAATTATGATATGAAACATCTTTGAAGGATTCTTTTATTTGTTTTTAATCTTTGTGTTTGTCATTTTTTTTTGACGAAATTTCAATGCAAACTGGCTGTTTTTTAGATGCTAAAAATAAGGGGATAGATAAGAACAAGGTTAACATCTTTGTGCAAAATAGCAAAAGCAATATGAAAACATGAAAATACAATTGAAGATTTTATTCAAGGATATTTAAAAAAATCCAATTTACATGAGGAATTTGTCTTGTGATATTATGTGTCAATAATTTCATCTGTTGTATGCGTATGTATTAAAAGGGACAACATTGCTGATATATTTTATTATTAAACAATTCAATAAAGAGAAAGAATTGTGAAAAAAAGACAATTAAATAAAAAAAAAAAAGCATTATGTAAAAAATTTAATTTTAGTCAGACATTTTAAAGATAAAACAAAAAGGCATAGAAACATAGAATCCCAGTGTAGCATTGATTAAATCTATGGCTGCCAGGAGCAGCAAACATGTTAAACAGATTTCTCATGCCCTTCATGAATTCTAGACTAAATTAAAATCTTACTATATTTTTAAAAAAACTACTTCCTTATAAAATGATAGAAAACTTCACTGTTGACACTCAAAGAGCAAAAATGTCACATTTCTTATAAAATAATGAGGACTGACTTTTTGGGTGATTACTTCAAATGGATCAGGTGTATTAATAAGTGAAAGAAAATAAAATCTGAGTAAAAAACTAATTAGCAAACAGTCTCTGAAGAAATGAATCCAGTGAAGAGCATTTATAATATGTACAAGATAACTTTTTATTGTCAGCCATGATGAATTTTTGACAAGTATTTCTTAATTTTAATTGATGGTCATTAGCAAACAGTAAAGATTAGAAATAAAAGATAACTTTGAAACTCTAAGAATTTATGTCCCTCTTTGCCTCCAAAATCCTGTTTTTCTGTAATAGCAGCTCTACCGACCCTATGACTGAAAGAAAATCAAATCTACACCTTTTTTTACACCCCCACTCATCATTTCTCACACACCCTATAAAATTCAAGATATTACTAATTGTTTACTAATGGCCATAGAATGATGGCCCAAGTAATTACAATAAAAAGCAAATGAAATTAAAATGAAAGAAACACTATTGAAAAATTAATGATTGACAATGCTTCTTCTAATATTGCAATTCAAGATTATATTGCTAAGTTTTAGGCCAAAAATTAAAAATTTGGATAAAGTCATGCAAGGTTTGAACCAAAATAAATGGATAAAACAAATAAAATTGTAATATTGGCATTTTACGTATAAAATTCTTAATCCAAACATCAGCTTTCCATTTTAAGATGGACAAATATAGTGTGCAATAGGAAATTAAATTGATGAGGAGGAGGAAAGAAAAACAAAACAAAAATCTATTTCTTCAAAAGTAAAGAGTATCATCTTATGATTTCATTTCTGAGGTGAGTAATTGTCATTATTCTTGTATTATTCTGAAGTATTGTTCTTATCTTTGGTTAGTTGGTTCTACATGTGTTACTGTTATCTAGTGGTCAGGAGTTCAATTCTTGGATCAGGTAGTGAAGCACCAGTCCAACAATTACAAATAACTGACATCACAATATATTCCAATGGACACCTGATGACCATTGGGTACTTGGTTGAAATGTTGTGTACGAGAACAAAAGTTCAAAATAATACAAAAATATCAACTTATGATTGGATTCTGCATTGCTTGTTGAATTATAGAAATTATCCAAAATCAAGGTGACAAATCTTTAAAACTGTATCATTCTCTTTCTGAACAATGTCCTTTTATTGTCCTTCTTACTAAAGTCTTCACATTCTCTTTCACACCCAGTAACCTCTTGCACCTTAGTGGCATTATTTGCTTGCTTAGATTGAAAGAAGTTGTTTTTTGTTTTTTTTTTGGATTGTTTTAGTTCAACTTGTTACCTGTCAATGATAAAAAAATCATAGCAACTGTTTTTGAGTGAACAAAATTAAAATACCAGACATAAGGCATATACAGACAATCTCAAAATATTTTAGATTGAAAATTTTTTTTTTTATTTCAGAAAGAAAAAAAAAGTGGTTAAATGGGTGGAGTGGTAGGGAAATTTATAAACAGCTTCAAAAGAAGTTATATAAAATTAAAAGAGAAAACATTGCTATCATGGAATATAGCTTTCATCAGGTGTATATATAATTCAGAAACTTCAAAGGACTAAACATCAATTACAAGACAATAAATGGTTGTTACCAAAAGGAAGAGCACAACGTGCAAATTACAAATAGGTATTACCAAAATCGAATGAGTACAACAATATCTGGGAAGGCTTTTTTTTTTTTTTAAAAACAGGACAGAAAGTGTGACACTGAAATCAAGAGACACATTGGGATAGTTAAAGATGCCTTCCAAAAGGCTAAGTATTAGGAGACAAAAATTTTGTTAGATACAAAGAAAAGTGTACTGAACTTTTATATAAGAGTCTTGAATCAAGAGAAATGTGTTTCTATAGAAGCATGCTGAGAATAGGTGAGAACTTATGACATTTTAGAGAAAATGGAAATGATAAGCACACTTATACTTGACATCAGAAAGAGAGAGTTGAAATTTCTCGGGCATATGATGAGGAAAGAAGGCTTTGAAAATTTGATACTCACAGAACATTGAAGGCAAGAAGGATAAAAGAAAACAGCATATAACCTATCTAGCAAACTTGAGTAAATGGATGGTGAAATGGGTTAGTAGAGATCCCAACAAGACAAAGTTTAAGAGCTATAAAGAACAGGAAATTGTGAAGAGCCATGATCGTGAACGTCGTGAAGGGACACGGCACATAGTAGAATAGGTTAAGTTATAAATAGGCTAAAAAGAAATAAGTACTACTTTATAGAATGATTTTTGTTCCTGTCACCATTTGATACTGTAAAGAGCAGATGAATAGAGGAAAAGAGAAAGCTATATGGAATCGGTTTTCTATTGACATTAATAGCAGGAAATCTATTCAATAAGCTCAAGAAGTGTAAGAGAGATGAATAATGAAGGAAAGGAGTGGAAGGAGGTGAGGCAAATACAGTCAATGTTTTTGGCTGTTGCTTTTAGAGAGCTTGGGTTTGAAATATTTATTCATTTGTTCTGCAAAAATGTGAATCAATTGGAGAAAGCAAAATCGACACCATAATTTAGACAAAACAGTTTTAAGGGATTTCACCATCTTTTCTTTTTTTGTTCTTCAAGAACAAGAAAGAATGTATTACACACTCAGAAAATTTCTGAATACAATATAAGATGTAGTAAGAATGTTACTACCAAATTCATTTTTCTAACAGATCATCATCATAATACAGATGGACATGAAACATTTAGTATCATGGAGTAATCAACAAAATTCTCAACAAGCAGAATTGACAAACTTCTCAAACAATAAGAAAAGGAAGAAAAAGAACAGGATAAAATAATACTAAACAATGATAGGATAAAGAACAAATAGGAAACCTTTATCAATCTAACAGGTTTCACTTTTACTAAAGCTTCATCAGAGAATGAGATACAAAGAAAAATGAAATTATGGTATTTTTATTTTTCAGTTTGATTTGCATCGGTTAAGCAGGCTTTATGTGCATTTGACACATTAAGCAGCATTCAGGTGCATAATTTATGGTGTTCTGTCTCAAGGAGAGTCGACACATTCTTTCAAAACTAAAAAAAAAAAAAAAAAAAAAAAAATTGCTTTATGTGGGTCTACCATAATTCTAGTTTGTCTATGTGGGATCCAAATGATAATGTATATTTATAAATGTGCATTTGTCTATAGTCAACCAATATCTAATTTTTTTTCTATTTTCTTAAATCAAAATTGGCATACTTTCTTTCTTTTTTTATTTTAAGAAAGGTAAAAATGCAACTTAAGCACAAACAATTGTACAATTTCTACTGAATTAAAAAGTGCTTTGTGTAGTTTCACAGTGCTCCACAGTCAGTTTGAGTCTAATTGATTCAAATTAATCAATATTATATGATTGGGAAGAGCTTACATATTCAATATCAATCCAAGCTGTAAAAATTATTTGCACCAGCTTGGTTATGTTAGTCACTTTGGTGAGTAGCTTCCAAATAATCAAAAACTCTTCCTCCTCCTGGATGCTATTAAACTCTCCTGGAGAATATTCACAGCATCACTGCACTAGGTGTGTCCGTGGTTTCTATAGCAAATAGAGTTTTTTTTTTTTTTTACAGGATAGTGATATTAGCTCTACACCTAACCATTTCTGAATTCAAACTTGTTCTTTTAAACCTTTTTTTCAATGAGATTTTTCATTTCTGATGAACACCTTTGAAAATTGATGGGGATTTGTTTGCTTTTCAGAGTTCAATGGATAGTTGTATGTGTGATGGCTGCCTGCCTACTTTCCTTTAGTATACCTGCCTGCTAATATGGCTAATTCCTGTTGCAGGTGCAATTGTGTTTCTTCAAAGCATCCCACATAGCAAATATGAGGTTTTATAGAAAAATTTTCAGCCCTAGTTACATTTTCTGGGAGAGAGTATCTAACTTTGCACAATAACAGTTTGAACAAAACTAGTATGCTCGATCCCTTGGTCAATAATGCTTAGGACTTCAGGTTAGTGAAAACATTGAGAGCTCCCAAACAGTTGCATCTATCCCAATTTGACTCCCACAGCGTGTGGTTTTCAGGCCCTTCCAAGTGGTTTTACATGCCGGAATTATTATGTCCTGGGTATGACGATAAACTACGTCCAGCAGCAAGGCCTCTGATCAGGAGGTTTTGAGGAGCATGGAACCCCCTCTTAATTGCTGGTGTTCCTAGGTCCACCCTGACCCAGGGTGGTAGCACCTGTTGGGGTTCCAGCTATGGGCAAATACTTTACCCCCAAATTGAGGTAAAAATCATTATGGAAGTGTAAAAATAGGTTTTAATACCAGAAATACTTTGTAAAAAAAAAAAAAGAAATAAAAAAAAAAAAATTATCACCAGCAATAAATTTTTGAAGGAAGGAAAAAAAACTATTACAGCAATATATTTTTGAAAAAAAAAAAAAAAAAAAAAAAAATTACCAGCAATACATTTTTTGCTATACATTTTTTTTAGGAAAAAATTACCAGCAATAAAAAATTTTGTTGGCATTAAATAACATTTATGTTGATATGCCATAAAACAAACCAAACCAAACTGGGATCGTCTCCCCAGACAACACCAAGAAGTCTTCTCTTTGACAAATGAGACATGGTAAGATTTGACTCCGAGTTCCCTGGTTAAAATGAGAAAATTTTTGTTGGTTCCAATGTCATTGGAATGGCTGTTATGAACCTCCCCCTCCCAAAATTCCTAAACAAATCCTACAAATGCATGCCGAGATTTATTCCAAACCAATAAAAATGAACCATTCTCAGTTTCATCTCGTTTTATTGTTCTTGTCTTGAAGTCAGAAAGCTGTAACCACTTAACTTTATCCCTTTTGTGTGAACACAATTCTTACTTTGTAAACTTTCTGCCTTATTACAGTTGGTTTTGCCTTGTTTTGACTTTGCACATATATTGTTTGCTTTACCACTACCACCATGATGATTTATAAGAATAAATTCAGTGCCACTTGAGATGCCAGGATTTGTCAAATAGTGTTTGCAATGTAAAAACACATACATTGGTGGGACATCACAAAATCTAGAAGCCTATATCTATGAACATAAAAGGGATCTGTGTTGTGACAACCCTTTAAACCCACTCATAATACACATGAACAAAAGTGGCCATAAGTTTGATTTTGAAAATGCCACCCTAATTAAAAAAAAAACAATTGTCGAAAATACTTTGAGGGAATCCTGATAAATATTTTACCAACCATAAACACATCAAAAACACTAAATTACATCACCAGCTTTTTTTACTAAATCCATTCTTTAAGAATATAACATGTTTATCTCCCACAACTGGTGCTTACATAAAAACATTTCCCAAATCAACATTGGTTGTAACAATAAAATGAAAGTTAATTTTTTTTTTCTTTTATTGTAGTTAAATACACTGCACAAAAAAAAAAAACAAACAAAAAAACAAAACTTTTTGGTTCATACAATTTAAAAAGAAAAATTGACAGGAAATTTCTATACTTCTAACATGTCACCTAAGTGAATAAAAAGACAAAACCAATTTGTAGAATATCTTTCAATTACATATGCAGTTATACAGGATATACAGTGTTTATAATTATGGATGGAACAAGATAGTTCTTTTGTTGCTTTTCAAATCACTAATTACAAGATGTATTGAAAACAGATAAATACAAGAAGTAGACATGGGGAGGGGGTGCTACTCAAAGAGGCAACAATGGAGGACAATCATGTAGCAGACATTGCAGTATCAGCCACCCACTATCACAGATCACCTGATCCTTGATCTTCAACGACAGGGCTGGGGGAATTATTTTGCAAACAAGACCATTCTTTTGTTGCTTCTTATAAATCCATTAACAAGACACACATATATATATATATATATATATATATATACACACACACACAGAGAATTAAGTGCACAACTTGTTACAATTAAAAAGACATAAAATATGACACCCTGGAAGCTAAGATCAAGCCAATTTTTTTTTGTTTCTGGCTTTTAGACATTTTGAACTGACATTTGTTAAATATTGACAAATAACATCGACTCTCACAATTCAGTGATCAAATATTTTATTTGCTCGTGAAAATAAAATATATGGATATTTAAAAAGACCCTCCCCCAATTTTTTTTTTTTTTTTTTTTTTTACACACAAATCTAAATGTCGACATACTGCTATTTCTATGGTAATCACGAGAAATGCTACAGTTGTTACTGCTATTATAATTACTAACATGACCTGGGGGGGGGGGTAGAGGGGTTAAGCTGTGGCTCATTCAGTAGAAATGCAGTCTTAAGATGGCACAGACTTCGGCTTAGTCGCAGGCACTTAGATCTAGGGAAAGGTCAGCCTTCAACATACAGCTATCTTATACAATGTGCTATTCAAATAACATCTGTGAAGCACCCTGCCACATATTTCAGTTTTGTACTTAAACATTATAAGGTTTAAAATTATCTATGTTGCTTTTTAGAATACAATACCATACTATCTTGATGTAAATAGTTATATTTGTAAAATATACAATAGCCACTATTAATATGCCTAATGCAGCCGTGACAATTTTTGAGAATCTTAGCAATGCGCCATGCAGAAAATTACAGCTTCTGTCCCTGGTGATGGGTTGGTAAGATTCCTTCCCACACAAGGAAGCATCCCCTCCCATCTTGCAGTAACCAAAACATATAAGCAATTAAGTATTATTACAATAAATACCACCAACACTACTGTAGAATGAGGAGGTGCTGAAAAGTTCTTGGCCAAACCAAGAAGCCTATATATATATATATATATATATATATATATACACATACATCCTCCCCTCCTATCATTTACCAGTAGGACAACTGAGGCTCATGCACAATGTAATTGTCAGGTGCTGATTGAAATCTTACTGCTGCATAATTTAAATATTGATATTTATCCTGTATTATAATTATAGCGGAGCAGTCCATTTATTTATGGTGGGGGGGTAATAAAATCTACACACAAACAAAGGTGTACATGCGTCATATTTGTCTACATATCAACATGGTTGTTATTGTAGTCATTCAAAAATGTAAATACATGTACACAGGGAAATATACATTCATACACATCTAGTCATAAAAATGTGTGATGATATATATAACACATCACAACACTTATTGGTTTTATGACTTTAGATTAAAAATGAGCTGTATGCACTTTTATCAAATGACTTCTAATGTTTAACAGCTATTTTAAAAAACTGCATCATGACACCTTTTCTAAAATTTTATTAAGCTCACAAATTTGTCTCTACCAACTCTGATGATGACAAAGTCAAAAGCTCAGTCTATATTTCTTTTACTTTTTTTTTCCAAAATTAGCATTGGATAATTCTTGACAATATTTCCTCCTTATTTGAGAAGAATCGTTTGTAATTTGGAAAAAAAGATCATTGACAAAATTTCTGCATATTTTAATGTTACTGAAAAAAACATTTGCTGCCTAAATACACAAATATACATATATATTAAAAGAAGAAATTAAATTTAGTTGTGGGGGGGAGGGTCTGATTTTGGGAAGTGAGTTGGGATGAGAACTTTTCAGCAACCTCTTGTACAAAATTGAACTAAGGCCCTTCTGTATTTAAGATTCTAGGCTGCATTAATAAGCATGTGATGATAATGTTATCCAGCAGAGATGGAGAGACGCGGTTGAATAAATCAGATTATATTAATATTCATCAATTATACACTATTTTGAAACAGTAAAAAATAAAGAAAAAAAGTTTTTCTTTCCAGGTAACACACAATTGTAGGTGCAGCCAAATGATAAGAGGAGTGGGTACAAAACTCATAAGGTTTTATGACACAAAAAAAAAAAAAAAAATATAAAAAAAATAAAACATTATATTTGGTAGACCAAGATCAAGTGACCTAAAGGAGGTATAGATTCTTGAGGTACTTTACTCCCTCACAATCTGTCTTCTCTTAGCAGAGGCCAACATATAGAAGGAAGGAAGAACACCAAGTCTATTCGCACCTGCTTATGGATCACAGACAGGCACGAAGTATTGTTACTGTTTAAGTTGAAAGAATGAAAACTGATTAAGAAATTAGAAAATCTTTCTTAGAGACAGAAGTGTCTAGTAATCATTAAAAGATAAGACAACAGAGCATATATAGGGAATATAATTCAAGAACTGTGATAGTGCCACTTTCACAGCATCAGACTGCCACAACTATTGCTAGCAACATAGCAGTTGCTGTAAGCTGAGCTAGATGAAGAAGCAGAGAAAGAAAATGCTGTATAGGCAGAGAGCAAAGCAACCAGCCAGCATGAGAGAGAGAGCAAATTGCCGATGACAATGTCGGTTCATTACTACTTTATAATCTCTGCATTTACTGCGGGTCTTGGCTGCTCGCTAAGGTATCTTGACCCGTGTTTATTATTGCCTGAACAGAGAGCCACAACATATATAGGTATTGATCTATACTCTAGCAATCAACATTTGTCTCGCTGACTGACAAGCTAAGGTTAGCCAAACTTGAGGCTACACATTGCGGCACTCTTTCAACCCTACCTTTGTCTGCACATCAAGAGAAAGAAAGCATAAAAATATCAGCACCAGATGGACCTACTGAAAGTGATGTCAATGATTTCAGTCAGTCTTTTTTTTAAAAAAAGAGAGAAAAGAAAAACGTTTATTTATCTATAACAAATATACTGATTAAGAAAAAGACAAAAAAAAAAAAATCAAGCTAATTAGAAAAAAAAAAAAAAAAAAAAAAAAAATGATAGTAATTGTGATTTTTAATTAATTAAAAAAAAAAAAGAAAAAAAGAAAAAAAGAAAAAACAGTCACTGGAGTATTACAGACTTGATAATGTTGTCATTTTCAGATTTCAGACCCAAAGCTTTCTCACACCTATTGGAGGTACACCTACCTGATTGACCATGTATTCAGGAGTGTAGCTGTACTTGCCCAATTGTGGGTTGGTGAGACTATTTAACCCATAGTTGGAGGTTTTGAATTCAGATTTGTCCTTATCCTCGATTGGTTGCCGCCAAAGGCTATAGGACCCCAGTCTGTCCTATTATTTACCCATAATTTAGAGGGAGGGAGAAGAAATGGATTCATAACTTTCCCAAGGGAAAGGTATGAATCATTTAAGTAAATATAATGAGCTCTACAGGAATTCAAATTTGGCTCTCTGATTCCTCAATCAGAACTGCAATTCATTACTTCACCATGCCTCCATCTTTTTGGAACTCTCAAGTTAATATACTTTCCAAGGCAGGGAACGCAGACACAAGAGTTGCAGCAATACCGTTACCATTTACCTTACACTTAAACAAAATGTAATTTTAAGAAACCAGCAGTTTTAGAGACTAGCCATATAAAAAGATTTTAAATAATTGCCAATGACATTTTTAGTAACTAACAAGTTTGTCATAGCAGATTGACCAATTTGTTTGTTTTCTTTGTTTTGTTTTTTTTACAGCTTATTAACCTATCACAGGTTATTTAAAGCCTGAAAATAGTTTTAGATTCTAAGAATTTTTTTTGAGATAATAGTTTAGTGATACAAGTCCTGCTAATAAACGAATTAGCCGGTAGCGGAAGAGGAGAAATCATACTTGTCCCAAGAGTATTTGCATGTAAGTAAATATGACAAAACTGACTGGAATTGGAACTCGACACTCCAATTTCAAATTCTAAGCCCTTTTCCTTTACATCACCTGTACATTCAAGCTAACAGCACCTAGTATTCCCAAGCAGTCACCCATCTAGGTACTGACCAGGTTTGACATTGCTTAACTTTGGTGATTGGATGAGAACTGGTGTTTCAACATGATATGGCTGTAAAACTAGTCATGGTAAAAACTAGCTACATTTGTATTCATGATGTCAGTATAAATAATATCATATGCAAAATAAATTAAAAGACTGAAGAAATTTAAAAGGAAACGCTGATGAAAATAAAGAGAAGCAAGAAGATTCCATTATAGTAGTTAAGTGATTTGATTTCTTCAGCAAGATGGACAACGATTAGGGGAGAAAAGATGTCAGTCACGAACAAAAGTGCACATTGACTAAAGTGGGGGGAACCTGTCAAGGTAAGGTCTAAGCGAAAAAGTCACAAAGTAGCCTTTATTTACTACATCTATTCAAATGACTAATTTCTTTCTTTTTTGCTAAAGTAAAGCAAATCTGTAATGTATAAACTCCCCTCTTAACCAAATAGAATCTTGATGGAACCAGAAGGAATGCAGATGGTAAAGAAAGAAAAAAAAAAAAAAAAAAAAAAAGAACTGGTAACTAGCAGAACAAGTTCTTGTAATTGACAAAATGAGAGTTTTCAGTTATTTGTACAATGAATGACAGTTGAGGTCATCAACAAAACAATAAATGCAAATTGTGGGTCATTTAAAGCTGAAGCAGAATTTAAGAAAGTTTATTGTAAGAATAATTATTTTTTCTTGACTCAATTACCAGTTTCTTTGAGAATGAAATTCCCCCCCCCCAAGATACAAACCCTACTATTTAACCTTTGTGTGTGTGTGTGTGTGTGTGTGTGTGTGTGTGTGTGTGTAGATTCATACCTTTCCCAAGGGGGATTTGGTACATGCGAATATAACAAACTCTACCAGTACAGAATGGAATAAAGTCTTATATAATGGGAGTGTTGAAAAATTCTTGGCCCAGTCCATCTCCTAAAACTCGTAGACTGATGTTTAGTTATTGAAAATTTGGTGCAGTGGGTCGAATAGAGAACTTTTCAGTCCCTTACCCCTCAGAGTTATGGTCGACTTCTGCTGAGGGCAATAAAATAAAAAGGAGATGTGTTTTGCTTTCATCCAAGTTATCTCAAAATTTTGGGGCTGTTGGGGTGGGAGTGGAGAGAAACAGGAGCAGCAGGCATACAAATTGCAGGAGTTCATGAGAAATTAGAACAAAATACTGTACAATGGATTTGGAATATTCTGTGAGTGGAAAACTAGGGCTGAAGGTTTGAGGCTTGCAACAAATGAAATTAAAAAGAAAAGAAAAAGGTATAAAAAAAAAAAAAAAAAAAAAAAAAAAATCAAAAAAATCAGACATTTATAGTCTTACATGCTTCGTTAACAACTGTTGGTGATGATTATTATTATTAATTGGGGAGCCTTAACAAGGAAAGAAGGTGCAGAGAATTTAACACAAGGCATGTCAAAGGCAAGAAGAGTATCAGAAGGTGGCTTCAAGTAACCTACTGAATATGCTTGAACAAAATGAAGGAAGAAGTTCTACAAAGACAAGGGGGGGGGGTCACAAAAGTAAGAACAATAAGCTGTAGAGAACCCTGACCTCACCCCAGGAGTAGTCTGGCAGGTGAAAGTGTCACCAGTTAGCATCATTTTAATATATTTCCTGATAGAAGCAAGAAGTAATAGGCCACCAAAAAGAAAGACGCGTGTCAGATCATTTACCAAAGAAGATGCCATGAACTGCATTAACCTGGTGTAGACATGGACATACATTTTTACTGAAACTGTCTTTTTCAGACATGGATGAATAAACATGTTTAAAACATTCTAAAACCAGCTACAGACGTGTTGATATGTTGACCTGGATTCTTTTTATGCCCTTCTGAGCATGAAACAAATCCAATTGTCAGCTCATATGACTGATAGAAGTGTTAGCCACTGCTCAGGCACTTCTAAGTGTCTCAGTTAACTATATCAAAAACAAACTAAAAAAAAATTGCCTGAAAATGAAATGTTTTTTCCCCAAAATAATTGATGGGGAAGGGGTTAAGAAACAAAATAGGATAAGTTTTTTTTTTTCTCGTTTAGCAATGCCATTGTTCATGAGACTATCCCAGAATTTCTTTGCACTTTTGCTGTCAGAAATTAACAGCAAATTGCTACAAAACTTTAGAATTAAAAATAGAATCTAACTTTAGCAACTAATTACCTCTAATCATTAAATGCCTTGAAATAAAACCATGTATATTTCTGTATATTAATCAAACTACTTAAAATATTATAAAAAGCATTGAGGTAATTAGTATGTCATAAACAGTAAGTTAGCAATTAAAATGTTTATCAACCACAAATATTTTGTTTGCTTGAGGAAGATCTAAAAACAGTTTCAACTATGAAAATTAAAACAAGACATTTAGTAGGCAAAGATTTCAATCTTGTAACATATTTATACAGAAATTAACAAGAATAGAGTATAACAATGTTTTAGGCAAGAAGATTCAGATCTTATATTCAGAATGGCATTTAGGAAATACCATATTGAGTTAAAAAAAGAAAAAGAAAAGAAAAGCAGCTTATGCAACATGGGGAAAAAAAAAAAAGAGCAAAGAAATAAAAGCTTCCAGATTCAGAGTCTTCTCACATCTGGGGAAAAAACCCTCCCTGATTGACCAGGTCTTCAAGGGTGTAGCTGTATTCACCACACTTGGACAATTGAAGGTTGGTGAGGCTATTTAACTCATAGTCAAAGGTTTTTGAATTGAGAGATGTCCTCCTAGACTGGTTGGCAGCCAAGGCTATAGGACACAGTTTGCCCCTGCTATTTAACACATGCCTGGTGGGTGAGAAGAGGTGAATTCATAATTTTCTCCAAAGGTATTTGCACATAAGGGAATGTAATGGACACAACAAGAATTTGAGCTCAACATCACTTACACTCCCCCTCCCCCCTCCGCCTAAACCAAAAACAACAAAAACAAAACAAGCAAACACAGTACAGATTTGTTCATATTGCTTGAGATGTAGAGATAGAGAAAACAAAAGTTAAAAAAAAAAAAAAAAGAAAGACTGATGTTATACTGTCAAGCATTCACTAGAGTTGCAGTGAGATTTAAGTGACCAACAAAAATCTTGTTCTCATCTCAAGTTTTGCTGTTATTTTAAAAGGGACAAAAAAGTGCATATTTATTGCAATAAAAAAGTGGAGGAGCAAAAAAACTAACTTTTTCTCTATATAGAGATGAGATATTCAAGTGATAGAACAACAAATTCTGGCTTCCATTGGTGGTGAGGATGAATCAGGAGTAAAGTTTTGATCAGAAAGTGGATCTTTCTCATCTGCTGATCTTATACATTTCAAATGTATTAGATCATTGAGCAAAGTTTGTGCCCAATTACAAAATTAGAAACAAAAGTTTAGATACAAAAACACAAAACAAAAACATTTATTAGTCAAGTACATAGTTGTTAAAAACAATGGAGAGTGTCTTCCATTGTTCTACAGGGTGTGATGGATAAATTGTCTAAATAATGCAAAAATGAAAACAGTTTAACAGATATATTTACCAAGATTACACAAAAATATCTTGAAATACTAAAGGGTAAATTTATTCAATAAAATCACCATTAACTTCAACCGTGACCGCCAGATGACTTCAGAATCTCCTGCAACTCTTCTAGATGGTTTCCTTGTTTAAGTTGGTGAATGCTGCCATAATCTTTGGCTTAAGTTCATGTTTGGCATTAGAAGGAGTTTTGTTGGTCTCTTGCTCAACTGTGCTCCATACATAATAATCAAGAGGTTACAACCTGGGGAGTTAGGTGGCAGGGTGGTAAGGGGTGGTGTGGTTGCAGAAATTGTCTGACAGTCATGACTGGGTTCTCCTGCTTGTGTGACATGGTGCAGAGTCCTGTTGCTTAACATTGGGTCTTCTAGCAGCTACCCTCTTGACCCAAGGCTGCACTACCTCTTCAAGGCATGATGTCGACTTCATGTTGAGTCCAAGGCCCTCACCAACAAATTCATATCTTTGTCATCACCATTAGACTCATCTAACTCTTCTCAAATCCTTGCACTGCCTGCAGATTGACACCCAAAGGCTGAAATGGATGTTGGATTTAATGGCATGTCAACTCCTATTTGGGTCATTTTATGCTGAAGCCATATTTATTTATGAATTTAAGATGGTTATAGTGTATAAAAGGTTGGGAGGCTGTTGGATTTCATAATCTACTGTATTTTTTTGGATTGCTTTTTCTTGTGATTGTTTCTGATTATATATTTTCATATCTACATCCATGCATGCATATATATGTCTATAAACACATATACACATACATATACACTATTTGAAACATCAAGTTGTTTATTTCTATTGTATTTATTTGTTCCTGTGGGGGGTGTATAAAATGGAAAGAATTGTGATGGTTTTATCTAGTGTCACTTGTGTTGCTATTGCTTGTAATTTAGTTTTAATGTGTACTTTACTCTGCAGTATGTCATTTCTAATCAATATTGACACTCCTCCATTAGCTCTATGTCCTGTATTGTGGTTGATTGTTTATAATTTTTAATTTTTAAGTTGGCATTTTCTTGTAAAAAGTTTCCTGTAAGCAGATGACGGCTGGATACAGTAGCGACATAAGTATGAATAGGTCATTGTAATTAGATTTTATTCCATGACAGTTCCATTGCAGGATCTTATGTGCCATAGTTATATTTTCATTTTTTGGGGGTATTAGGTCTATATCATTTGTCCTCTCCAGTTTTTTTTTCATCTCTTGAGTTTTTAGAAGCTTTGTCTTCAACTGCTTGTGGTGTCCTTTGGTCAGATTTTGGGTTTTGTTTTAGATTTTGTTTATATTCTTTCTCTTCTATTTCCATATATTCCATAGGTTCAAATTTATTTTCATTTGATATATTGATTCTTGATTTTGAGTTAGATCTTGATCGAGTGTTTTCTTGTTCTGTTGTCACTTTTTGTCTTTTTGTTTATTTTTCATTTTCTTGGTTTGGGTTTGGGAAGAAGAGAGTTCGCTGGAGTTTTGTTCTATGTTTTCTTTCCAGAGTTTTTTGCCTTCTGGGTTAATTCCATTTGGTTTGGGTTGTTGAGTTTTATTTTGATCCGATTTAAGTTCAATTAAAAAGGTTTTTAATTCTTCAAGGAAAGCTTTTAATTCCTTACATAAATTTGTTATTTCAGTTGTACCTTTTATTTTATCTTCATTGTTTATTTTATTTGCTTTTTGTACCATGGAGGCATAGGTGTTTTCTTTTATGTTATTTTTAACTTCCTTTCATGCTTCTGAGAAAGATATTTTTTTTTGTATTTTATTATGATTATTTCTTTTTCCTGTTTGTAGATACTACATTGTTTTGAGAGGGCAGAGTGGTTTCCCAAACAGTGAGCATAGGCTCTCATTTGGACAGTTCTCTTCTTTATGTTCTGGTTCTTTCTCACTACATTTTCCACATGTTTTTTTGTTTCGACAGGAATCTCTGTGATGCCCAAATTTGTGGCATCTATAACATTGAAGAGGGTTTGGTATGTATTGTTCTACTTTTATAATTTCATATCCAATTTTAATTGTTGTCGGAATTTGGGGGGAGTTGAAGGTTAGAATGTAGGTATTAGTTTGTATCTCTGCTTCATTTTTCTTTGTGATTCTTTTGACATTTGTAACACCTCGAGTTTGGAGTTCTATTTTTATCTCCTCTAGAGTGCACAGGGAGAGCTCCTTGCTTTTTACTACACCCTTTGAGAAATTTAGGGTTTAGTGTGGGTAGGATTTTATTTCTATTTCTTGTAGTTTTTTTTTGTCTTATTAGTGTATCTGCATATATCTTTTTTTCCACTTCCACTAGTAATGTCCCATTTTGTAGTTTTTTTTACATTTTTTGGTATGATTATATTTGATATAGTTTTTTGGATTTTAAATGGAGATATTTCTGTTAGTGCTTTGTTGTTTATTGCTTCGAGAACAATAAATCGTGGAAAGTTTTCACTATCATTTTCTGATTCAGAGTCATTATCCATATGTGGTCTCTTGGAAGATTTCTTTTTTTCCATTGATTGTTTTTTATTTTTGTTCATCATCCACGCTCCCTACCCACTGAGGAGTCCAGTATTGGGACATGACAAGGGGGAAACCCATTCGCCTTGCCATGTCGGGGCTACGTGAATGGTATACTCTCTTTGGGAGGAGTCTTTGAGCACGCGTGTTCCTTTGTTTCCATTATCCAAGTTTTACGGCTGTGAAGGTTTAGCAAGTGTGTCAGATCCTTTTTTTCTCCCAAATTGATTGACCCTCAGCCACCGCCTTCCATCACATATTTAGGGTTAAGTGTTAGTTTTGGTTGGGAAGAGGAGTGTCAGTTATAGGTTTGGGGTGGATTATATATGATGGGGCTTGACATGACCAGCCGATTGATCGGATCGGGCCCCTCCGACCGCCCGTCCAGCCCAGGTAAGGGCCAAAGTGGGTGTGTTACAGGATTGTGACCGCTTTACACCTGGGTTATAACCTGCTCAATCACCAGGATCCCGTCCCCAGACATTATGGGTCACTATCCACGGCCAACAGGTGGCCCCATTGAGGGACTTTTACCCTCTGCAGGGGGGGGGGGGTAGTCGGCGTATTCTGATGCCCCACCGACCGGGCAAAGGCTGAAATGTTTGTATTGGAGCATCTGGCAGACAGTAAAGCATGCCATTTCCAAATTTCTGGCAGAGTGAATTGCTTCAGGGTGCTCTTTTTCTCACAGTGCCCAACTGACCCTACTATACTAAGCCGCTAACAAAAGAAAAAAAAAAAAAAACGAGTGTGCGTGAAATTAAAATTATAAAGTGGTAACAATTTGCCCATCATACCCTGTACGAGATTGTTGATGTCATTTTCATAGAAACCTCGTGTTTTTATCCATACTAGAATTGGAGCTCGACTCTCCGATACAGAACTTAATTATAGTTAACTTAATCTTCAATAGGCCATATCACATGGTAACATCAGTTCCCATACAACAGTTAAGCAATGTTTAGCCTGATTAGTACCTAGATGGGTGATCACTAGGGAATAACAGGTACTGCAAGTTTGAATGTGCAGGTGGTGTAGTGGATAACAGCTTGCAATTGTTAATGGGAGAGCAGAGTTCCAATTCATTATACTGATTTATGCACAAGTATCTTTGGGAAAGGTATGAAACCATCTCTTCTCCCCCAGCTATGGGTTAATTAGTAAGATATGCATCACTAAATCATTACCCCCCAACAAAAAAAAAAACTTACAATCTAAAAATAGATTCTGGCTTTAAATAAGCTGCAATGAGTTGTTAAACTACAGAAAAATCAAGCAATAAAAAAATTTAACTCCAATAACTTTCAAATTACAGACTTTGAAAAATTTAAGGCAGTTAATGTTTTAAGGTGAAATATTGTGTCCACTGAAGACTCAAAGTGATGATTACAAGATAAAGAATATGAAGTTGTTTCTCGTAGATTAAAAGGACATAATTGTAGCAACTAAGCAATTCTCCAGAAAGTTCATATTTGAAAAGTCAATCTGTTAAGTAATTATTTCCAGGTTTATAGAATGCATGAATAAATATGGTGAAATTTTATGAATGCTGTCAATCCATTTTATTACATGCTTGGTGCTGCTTTGATTAAAAAACCCAAGAATTCAGTTCATTTTCTCCAAGTGATTTCTACAGATGGCATTTTGCATCAAAGCAACATTAACATAAAATTATATTTCAAAACACACATCATGCAAGAGTCATTTTAGTGTTATTTAAAAATTGGTTTTATTTGGAGCACTACAGATCAAGTTTCAAGCTACTTAAATTAGAACCAGGCACCGAGTACCTTTAAACCTAAGCTGAGCCTTTAACTGCTGCTAGTATTGAAATGGGTGGAGAGATGAGCATTACAAAAGCAAGTAGAGAAATTATGACTGTTCCGGGTAAGGCTTGGTTATCACTCTTTCTACTTTTGAAAGAATGAGAGATGTAAAAGCAAACAAAAATAAATTTTATAATATTGTTCATAAAGGACAAGCAGAGTACTGTCAAGAAATAATAATTACATGTCTTTTTCAGCACAAGCCACACCTCATAAAAATTATGTGTGTGTGTGTATATATATAACTTAAATTATATATTCAAGTTTCTGATATTACTTTTCATAAGGTATAAGAGCCAAGTTTTCTTTTTCAATCATTTTATTAAATTTTTTTTCCCTATTTAGAAACTAAAAAAAAAAAAAAAAAAAAACCTATATTCATCCTACTGTTTCTGAGGTTTGTATAAACATACTGCAATATGTTAACTAATTTCTATTTGAACATTTTTTGTCCTATTTCAGATTTGTCCTTAATTATAAAGAATAATCTTCCTTGACTGAAGTATTTTTCTTTTAATTTATTCCATGTATACATTTTATATTAAAATAAAAGCTATACAAATAACCTAACATTGAACGTGTTCGAAGCTCACTTGAATAAAACTTGCCACTGAAAGTGTCAATAGAAGAGAAGCCAAAAGAAACAGGCCATTCATTGACAGCACTGGCAGGGACACAAACTCATTCACTAGTTGTGATGTTGAAAGCAGAATTGAAACTCAAAGAGAAAAAAATTTTTTTCAAAAATCCTATTAAAAGAAAGGATAAAATCTGTTTCGACAATTACAATTTATGACAGCTGAATGTTGGAAGAATCAATGAAATATTAAAAGAGTATATTATGAATGGACCTTACCATTTTTATTATCATCATCATCATTATTATTAACTATTTCATTAAATTTTGTGACATCAATATTTAATTTGGACTCATAAAAACTGACAACTAAATATCCGTAAATTTAAAAAGGAAAAGGCAACTTCTGTGGTAGCCATAAATCAGAGACCAAACATTTCTTAATTTCAGAGTCTGCAGAAAGAAAAGGTTCTTTTACTCTTAAAGAATGGAAAAGTTTGGGAATGCTGGTATCAATATAAATAAAAGCAGAAGTCAATTGTTTTTGTATTACCATCTCCTTTTAAAAACACAGACAAAACATGAATTTCTACAGACATTCCCTACATAAGCAGAAAACAAAATATCCAATGAACTTGTGTGCAACTAAAACCTTCAATTTTGATTTGATAAAAAGTTTTAATAAAAAGCAAACATTCAAAGAATCATTGAAAGAGCCATTATTTATGAATCCCGTGATATACAACCAAAATATAACATTTTTTCAGATTAATACTAAAACAATTAGATAAAAAATAAATTAAATTGTGAAATTAGTTAAAATTTAAACTATAAATGATACAGGTAACTTTAAAAATGGCTCAGACCAATAATGGGGGCTGTTTTCTTAGTACACTTGTCTGCCTGGGTGGCTAGCTAATCCCTGTTGCAGACACCTGCCCAGACACATTTGTGTTTCTTCAGCTATATAACCAACCTGTACTTCATACTGCCATTATGCTGAGAAGACCCCATAGTTACAGTTTCTGGGAGAGGCTACATTACAATATGGCATGATCAGTAGTTGAACAATCAAATCCTTGGTTGCAAAGAGTTGTGACATTATTATATTTACAGCACAACCATCGACAGTTTCTGAACTGTGTTTTTCTGCACAATTGTCAAGGCTTAAGTCAAAACCCGTGGTAGAGTTTTACAGGAAATTCCCACTGGCAATGCTCACTGAGGTCGTCTTTCCAGGTCAGTATTATCATGAAGACAGTCTTAAAAAAAAAAAAAATCAGCCAGATTAAGATCTGAATTTGTGGCTCATGTTCAAAATACTAATGTTCTAACCATTCAGCTAGACACCAATTTTCCAAAACCCTCCCATGAAGTTCACCTAATATTTTGCTTCCTATCATTGATGAACAAATACAAACGATAATGGGATGATAAATCAAACGTCTATCTTTGCAAATTTGTGGTTCAGAAAAAAGGTGGGGGGGGAAATCCTTTGGAGTAGAATAAAAGAAACAATATCACAACAGAGGATGAGCATTTTTTTTGAAACTGCAATTTGATAGCTCCATATTAACTGATGGAAATTGGAAATTTCTGCCACAGTTCAGGAGTTAATGACTCAATAACCATACAGACAAAAAAAAAAAAAAAAAAAAAAAATGAGGATGAAATTATTTTAAATTCTGATTTAAGTAAATGTCATGTGGCCTTCTACTTTTATACTTTCAATTGGTTAAGAATTATTCCACTGATAGCAAAATGTTTCAATGATTAAATCCAAAGAAAAAGAAAAAAAAAAAAAAAAAAGAAAAAAAAAGTCAATGAGGATAAAAGTACTGCCTTACATATTCATTTTCTAAATTAAATTTTAAGATAAAGAAAGAAAAATGTTTTAAGGAAATAATTTTTACTGAAACCAAAGAAATGCAGATACTTACATTCTTGCTTGAATGTGAAATATTCTGTTAGATGCCGACATTCATGGTTTCCTCTGAGCAAAAAAAATGTGTTTGGATATAAGATCTTCAGGGCCCATAAATATAAAACACACTGAAAAGAAAAAAAAAAAAAAGTAACAATTAAAAAACAAATAATTTACCAATTTCATGCTTGATAATTTTCATTCTCCACATTCAAGATTTCCTCATAATCATTGCTGTTAATTGCTTTTCCGAAAATATAACCCAAAGGAGCTGAATAACTGGTGTTTTATCTCGTTTTCATTTACAGAGAAACTAGAAAGTGGTAAAAAGAAATTATAGGCCATAAAAAAAAAAAAAAAAAAAAAAAAAAAAAAAAAAAACTTAACTAAATGGTCTCAAATCAATGTTGAATCCTTAATTTAAAAAAACAAAAACAAACTCTTATTAAAGATTTGGCAGTTCAATTGATAAAATCCACTAAAAATAATTAGTACTAAAGTCATCATACCTGAATATTGAAATTACATTTAATTGTACATAGCTTCACAAACACTGGGTCGTACTAAAAAATTACAACCTTGAATATAATACAATCCTGTATTACAGCCATACCTATGAAAACGCATACCATAGAATCCATTATAATCTCAATGTTGTACATATATTTCACTAAAATATTTAATTTTTCATTATATTAAATAGAAATGTTTGGCCATTTCATGTTTTTCCTCCTAATTTCCATTTAAAAACTTATTTTCAAATTTTTGGGGAAAGATGCTATCTAGACATACCTAGCAATACATTTTAAGGTGTTAATTAATCTATCATACTTTTCTGTTTGATATGGCATTATTAGATTTCTATATATTAATAAAGTATGAAAATAAAAAAAATAATGTCTTTCATTAAGAACAAAGGGAGAAACAAATATGGCCGACAGATCAAAAACCTTTTGTAAACAATTGTTATTAACACCTGCCCACCTTGTGTTTCATTACAACGAGTATATTTGCAGCTTCAAATAAGAGGTTCTTTTAAGCAGAGTAAAAATTTCCAAAAACGTGTACTTGTACATAATATGACCATCATTTTTTTCCCCTTAATTTTCGTTAAATATTTTTTGTATTAGGCACAAGAAAACATGGTAACTCATAAGAAATCTGTGTGTGTGTGTGCCCTACTTAAAACTTCATCAATGGAGAGGGTTAAAAAAAAATAAAAATAAAAATAAAAAAAAAGAAGCTAAAATTCATGATAGGCAAAAAGAAAGTATTCCTGATTCAAAATAACATTTCTAGTTCATTTATATTGAGTGAAAGACTTTGTGGGTGGTGAGGGTAGCAGCCAATGTTAAAGACGTTTATAATGCAACCAAAAATTGCCAAATTCCAAACAATATCATGGCAAAGCCACTGAACTTTGATAAGTATAACAATTTTCACAATTGTACAAAGGTGAATTAAAAAAAAGAAAAAGAAGAGCTTGAATTATGAATTAAAAACTTAGATATGTGTAGGTTAGGCTAAGTTCTTAGCCTAACCAAAGAGAGATTAAAAAAAAATAAAATTGGTAAGATTTTTGGAAGTGAACCAGGCTGAGAATTTTTCAGTAGTCTCCTCATAGAAGTTCAGCAAGATAAATGTAAGCAACACCACTTGATTTACCGATCGCAATACTAAAAACATTTATGACTAAGTTTGCTGCCATACATGAAAGATAAACCTAAAATCTAATAAGCTCTTTGATAAGATCCAAAGAAGAATCAGCAATATTATTGGTCCTGATCTGGTGGCTCAGCTCCACACACTTCTCCACCACTGTAAGGTTGCCTATGTCTTTTCTATAAATACTTTCATGGTAATTGTTTGGATGAGATCTTCACTATAGTACCTAGACTTTTTGAATTTAATCAGAGCACTACACTGGCGTCGAGCTGGATAGATGTAGCCGTAAATTCTATACTAACAGTTTCTTCTCTTGCACTTCTCACTCGTGGAAATCCCTTCCGGCTCCATGCTTTCCAGCCAACTTTAATCTGTAAAAATTTAAATTTAATCGCTATCTACTGTCCACATGATTACTATCTTCTCTTTCTGCTCATCATTAAAAAAAAAAAAAAAAAAAAAAAAAAAAAAAAAAAAAAGGTCAATCACTACTATTTTTTTTTTTTTAAAATTGATCCTCGCTCTGTATAAGTGCAACAGAGAAAGGTATACACAAACACACTCACATGACTGCACACACGCAAATATAACTTTTATTGACTGGAAGTGGAAATGGTGTTTATATATCAAAGTACAATTTGGGTTAAGAGGTGTGTTTACCAATGAGAAACACGATCTCAGGCAGGAGGCGATGTTTTAAATCTGGGTCAGCAGAAAAAAAACAATTTAAAAAAATGATTTAAATAAAATTTATCGGTTAAAAATTGAAATAGAGCTTACTCAGGCTATGAGATATTTGGTTTTGTTTAACAGTAATTGTTTTGATTAAAAAGTTGAATCAATATTTAGATATCCCAAAGTATAATTTTGGGGAAGCGAGAAGAACTCGTGATGGAGATAAAATAAATAGTTGGAGAATCGGTTTACATGTCAAGAGATAGTTTTTGGCACTCATGATAATCGCGTACCAGGCCAAGGGTCGATTCATGATCAAACAGATTTATCTATATAAACCAGCGTAGTTATGCTGAAGAAGAGGCCAGACGGTTGAGCGAGACAGAAGAGGCCAGACAGGAGAGACCACAATCAGTCGGCATATTTCCGTCATGTGCGTGAGCACCTGCAGGCAACCATTACGGGTCGTGGTGCTACAAAAAGACGGGAGAGAGACTCGGAGAACGAGACCGTCATCAAGAGAATCACAAGAGATTTATGGGAGAATTAGAGAAGGAAGACTGCCCCCTATTCTGAGAAGTCTGCATGAGACTGACTACTAGTCATAAACCTACCCCAGGCGATTCAATACGCGTTTATCACACACAAACCCCCTCTCTGTTGGGAATTCACTGGATGCATTGTCTTTTTCTTTTCTCATTTATGTTAAATGTTTTTATTCTCCCTGTAACCTCTGTTCTGATGTTATCTTCTTATATAAAAGACGTCAATCATTCCCCCATTGTTGTCTGGCTTCTGCAGATATTTCGTGTTTTATTTTGCCACATTCTAAACTTCCTGCCGCCAACTCTCACAGCCGTGTCCATATCCCCAGTTGACCGTGAATGTATGGACAATACCTCGCTTACTGGATCTAAAAACTAACACAGCATGGGCAGCAAGCAGGACTGGACCAGTTGACTGGTGGAAATAATCTACAGGTACTTAGGGAGTGTACAGTCAGTTACCCCGAGTTCGGTTCGGACCTAGTGGACACCTCAACCCAAAGAGGAAGACGCCGGAGGTTGAGGGGCTGGGGGATGAAAGTGATAGATAAGGCCCAAGAGCCAATCGAATTAGAGGGTTACAATTTATGATGATATGTAGGGAAGGTAACAATTAACCCCAGTCTTGAACAGGTTAAGATTGTAGTAATCTAGGAAGCATCTTCTTGGTAGTTAGTTCCACAAGGTGCTGGTGTGTGGGAAGAAGCTGCTTGAGTGGGATATGAAGAGAATGAGGGTGGTTAGCTACAATGGGCATGGCATGGCAGGTCTTAGAACTGATGAAAATGAGGAATGTAGTTTGCCCAAGCACCTTCCATGGAAAAATGGACAGAGTAGAAAGATACTTGTGACATTTTGTCTGTGAGAAGGGGGTTGTAGGGTGGGAAATAATTCATCACCCACAAGGACAGAGACATTTTTGGACTATGGACTGGAAAGTGAAGACTGGGCACCTCTTGCCCATATATGCTATTTTTGTCTTGATTTGGCTGTTGCAAAGATAGAGGATAGCAGGAGGAGTCAGGTACTTCCTTGAGCGGTACAGAGGCCCAACCATTTCCCCACTATCTTCAGTGATAGATTGTTATGTATGAGTTCCACTTTAGGTCTGGATTGAGCTTAAGTTCAAACCGGCACTCAAGGCCATCCTGAGAGAACACCTGTTCATTGCAATAGGTGAAAATTCAATGTCCAATCGGAAATGATGGAACAACACTGGTTTGATTTTTGAGGTCTTGAACTTGACCAATAGTATTATTAAACAAACAAAATGATTGACGTAAATCTTCCAACACTTTAAGAGCATGATTTGTATGGAGACATGCGTGAACATAATTACAGAGATTTAAGTATATATAAAAAAAAAAAAATTTTCAAAAGAATAGTCAGTTAGGGAAAGCAGTAGTTATAAACTTAAAGAGAAAAGAAAAGAAAAAAAAGAGCAAAGTAATTAATTATTTGAAACCAGAAAATATGTATCAATAAAGGAGGAAAAGGCTACTTAGCATGGTTTTCTACAGACACCTACCCCACTTAAAAGGGCTATGAAAATTAGAGATAATCTAGGTTACAATCCATTTAAAAAGACTAAGTATGGCAGATAAGAAAAGCAATATTTTATTGAATGGCTAAGGCTCAACAAGATCAACAACTTTAACAAGACAGTAGACTGAAATCTAAAGTAGCATGCACCCCTCCTATTAAAGCATGCGTGCACATGTGTGTGTGTGGGGGGCGTGTACCCATGCACATCTAAAGAAATCTTATCTTTAATTTGTATCTCAAAGTATCTTTTGGTACAATTCTAATGGAGTAGTGACCCCAACTGAGTCATGTTGGTGTACAAAATGTGTGATGATCTGAGGTGTTGGAAGACTTGAGTGGAGGAGTAGAGATATGAGATGGAGAAAAACATGGGGGCGTGTTTATTTAGGTTGGGATCTGATGGGTAAGGTTTGGCTTATAGATCTTAATTTGAGCTTATAGGGTACTTGGAAGGAAGGCATTGTTGATTTGTTTAATGGCATATCAACTCCTTATAGGTCATTTAATGTTGAAATTTAATTTTCTTGGGAGCTTTGAAGTAATAAAAATATATGTTATTCTGAATTCACAATTGAAAGCATGGTAGATGATACTCAGCTTTTCTGCATATACACGTTTGGAGGGACATGATTATAAGTGATGCTGATGTGTTTTGATGAAGTTAAATTTTGCAATAGAGTTTAATTTAACAAACTGGAAATTGGATTAATGTCATGAAAGTGGTTCATGCTGGTTGATTTTGTTGAGCAGCATACCAACATCTCTATGGGTTATTAAATGCCAAAATCTAAATATTTGGAACACAATTTTATGGCTTCAACTACAGATAAAATGAATTGCTGGTTATGTGGTGTTGGGCTTTTTTATATAAAAATGTATTGCTGGTATTTTTACTATTAAATATCCTTTTATACTTTCATAGTGTTTTTTTTTTATGGTGGGGGCACTATTTCCCCATGTAACGGATAATGGCTCAGAATTAGAAATTCTAGTGGTGCACAAATACTTTTGGGAAAAGTTTGAGTCTAGCTCTTCTTTCCCCAGCTATGGATTAATTAATAGTAAATCATTATCTCCCATGACCCAATTCTTACAATATAAGAATACTTTCTGGCTTTAAATACCCTGCAAAAGGTTAAGCCATAAAAAACAGTTCTGTAGATTTTCAAACTTGGACCTGTAAGAGCTTACAAATTAAAGATTTTGCTGAATTTGAAAATTTTCACTGGAGAAAATTAAGATTATTTATTCAATCTATATAACAAATGCGAATGTCTGTGTGCCACTATATCACACTTTTTCAATTGAAGGGACAACTTTCAGTAACTCATGTTACAGAAATTTTGGATTACCAAGTTTTCATTACTGCGGTTGTTTTTTGTAACAAATTTTTTTTACGATAATTTTTATAACTTAGAAATAAATTTGGGAATAATCAAAATTAATTGTGAAATCCATTGAAATTAATTGTTTGTACAGAAAGTAAGGACCTATGCACATTAAATTCTTTAAATTAAGTGGTGTTGGAAAAATTATTGTTGAACTTTAAAAAAAGTTAAGCTTAAATATTAATGCAATACTTAAAAAGCAGTAAGCCTCGCAAAAAAGAAATCTCCACCAGCAGAGGACCAGATTGCAATCAAAAGAGCCAAAGGCTGCAGCAAGGGAAAGAAAGTCCTGTGCAAATGAACAAAAAAAAACTGAATTTCCAATCATGAGCCCTCCACAGGACCTAGCTTGATTGCATCATGATAGGGTGGCTTTTAATCTACTTTAGAATAAATTAAATTCATAATGGAAAAATATTTAATTCAAACATTATGCTGAAATTGTATAATGAATGGGAAATTGCATACAAGCTCAAAAATATTGTAATGTTTAATTTCAAGAATTAAAATTCCTAAGTGCATCAAGACTAAGATGCAAGTAAAAATAATAAAATGGGAAGCTGGGTTAAAAACTTGCATCTCACACATGCACATTTACATTCCAAAATGAACCTTATTATTTTTGTCATACTGACACTGACCACCCATTGTTATGTTGGTAAATATATTCAACAAATGTGTTGAGTCATTTTTTTTATTTTTTTTATTCTGGCATTTTATCATAGAACATCAGACACAAGAGTTGCATATAAAGTTCCAATCGGTGTCCAGCTGTGATAATATTTATAGTCAAAAGAATGGAAATCTAAAAATGAGTTGCCCATCTAGGAAATTTTTTTTTTTTTTTTTTTAAAGTTTATTTATTCCCCCTTTATAAAAAAAATAAAAATGAAGATTTTGTTACAAATTGTTTTAATTAGAAAAAACAAAACAATTGGCTGGTTATTTTTGGAATGGAGAATTTTTATTCAATACCAATTTCCTTAGACTAATGTTCTCAACTCAGTTGTTATTGTTATAATGCTTTGTCTGTTGTGAGTTCAGTAACTATTTAGGATAGCACAAGAAAAAAAAAAAAAGTCATATACTTTGATTCAAAATAAAGAAAAGCAAATTAATAAGAAAGAATAGATGATATTCTCCAACATGTACAGTGGAATGAGAACAAGCTGCACCCACAGATGAAATAAAGGATTCAGAAATTACCTGAAGAAGGCTGGAGAATTCAATAACCAAAACTTGGAGGCTACAAGAACCAAGATAGAGACACTAGTCAAAGTAAATCTGTGTTGGCAAAAATGAGGTGATATTCTGCAAGTAATACCTCTTTCTAATTTTGTTATTATTTTCACATTGTCAAAGTTTTGAAGCAAAAATCTGTTTGGCAATATTTATCTTGGAGTAAAAATCAAAAGACTGCCTGACTTAATTAAATGATTTTCTCATACTTTGTCTGGGACAGTCACATGCAATTGTACATTTCTTGTATAAAATTACCATTAATTAAAACATTTCAAATACACAGAAAAGTAAGATCATTGTCATACAAAAACGTTTTGTTGGTAACAACAAAAATATGAAAACTCAACCCCATATATTAGAATTTAAGTTGCAACAAGTCTAACAAACATTTCAGTGTGTGTGCGTATGTACAGACTTAAAAAAAAATATCAACAAAGGTTTAATTTATTAGGTGTTTTTGTTTTTTTAATCTAATTTTCTGATTGAATTTTACCTTTAGTTAAATTATTTAAAAATGTCAAATTTATCTTTGAAGCAGAAATTGACAACAATTTATAAAACCTAATAGATTCTCAACTTTTAAACAATTGCCAAATGAATTGCTAAATTTAAGCAATGTGCCTGCATAATTTTGTGTGCGGCTCAACAAATCTGATACAAACACTTTCAGAGATTTTTTTTTGAGTGGTATGTGTATTTCAAGGTAGCTTTAGTGCTGATTCAAAATGAGTGTTAAGGTGACTGGGATGGAGGGGAAGCCTCCAAAAGTCCTGAACTCATCTACGTTGTTGAAAATCTATTGGAGTCAGTCAAAAGAATCTGTCAAGAGATCCCTACAGAAAGCCTAAAAATGAATCCTGGGTGCACTGCTGCAAAATGAGTGCCATTGGTACTGAGATGGCTGCATATGTTTCTATGGAAACAACTTTGAATGGGAAGGTGTTCAAATTTAGATAAGATACAAAAGATATTGCTTACTGGAGTAATAGTGTACTTTTTCAGACACTGCCTGGGAACTTTCCAATATTACTGTGTGTGTGTGTGTGTGTGTGTGTACTACATGTGTATATATATATATATATATATATATATATGTGTGTGTGTGTGTGTGTGACAACATGCTAGCATTGCCTATTTTAATCAAGAAATTAAAAGCCAGACTGAATGAATGAACAAGTGGATTTCAAATCCGGTTTTAAGGTTGATTTCTAAAGATCCTAAAATAAACAGCTGTTATTCTGTCATATGAACCCCCCCCCCAAAAAAAAACATAAATGAGAAGTTTCATTTTAACTACAATCAAATTCAAAAGTAGTTGACTTCACAGCAGAATCTTAATGCTCTTTCTGAAGTTGGTTAAATGACAAAAAAAAAAAAAAAAAAAAAAAAAAAGTGGTTCACTATCCCTATATGTTTTGTAAAATCAATTGCTTGATCTGGTGCAGTTTATTTGTAGAAATTTTTTTTTTCCCCCCCCATCTGTTAATGCACACAATTTTCATCTTAACACAAAAAAAACTTTCACCTTCAAAAAGGCAAACATTGAGCTACTATATTCTAAAAACTAACAAAATACAGTTGACTACATTTTCTCCTGTCTGAATTTCTGGGATGAGCAGTTATCATTTACATACAAACTATTGCCACTTTTGTTGTTATGCTTTGGCCTTTGTGCTCTCCTCATTACCATTCCCATGCTCTTCATGTCCTCAAATTAGTAATCTTGCTTTGGTGGTTACCGTGTTGTCTTTTACTTTTGGTAGCAACCACTAACCTTGTTGATAATTTAGCCTGTGTGTTGTCTTGTATCTCACAGAACACATTTTCTTTATTTTATTTTGTCAACAGTTCTTTCTTTGCTGACATCATGTCTTTTTCAACTTGACCAACAAGGGCTCAGTCTCTTCATGGTGGGGATTCTTCAACTTCCCTTGTTTTTAAATTCTCAATATTCCAAAAGTTGCCATATTTTGCTGTTGCTTTTCCAAAAAGGAACCAACTGTAATTAGGATCATAGAATCAATGTGAACGATACTTTCCTTAGCTGCATAGTAAGTGCTTCCCCAGGACTACATACAGTTTTGAATTCAGAGATTAGCTTCTAGTCTGGTTGCTACCTAAGGCTATAGAACCCAGTCTATCCTGCTATTTATCCATAGCTTTGGGTTGGAGGGGGGGGGAGAAGATATGCATTTGAATTTATACCTTTCTCAAGGGTATTCATATGTAAGTGAATGTAATAAATTGGAATTCAAAATGACTCTCTAATTTTGCAATCTGAGCCGCAATCCATTACTCCATTGTGCCTACAGTTCTCTTTATTACACATCTTTCTTTGTATTAATCATTCTTTTTAAAACAGATCTATTTCCCTTTATTAATCTTTCCCCGGGGTGACATTATTGCTTTCTGCCATCAAGTGCCTCATATTTTATTTATTTAATGTACTACTTTTAAATAGGGAAAACAGTTTTTGTATTGAAACAAATTAAAAAATTTCAGAGAATGTCATTCAGAGAGAGAAGAGGGAGGGCAGAGGGAGAAATTCTTCAACAAGTGGTAGTGTGAATACATTGTGCATCATTTAATTACTGGGCAAAGACAACACTATTATCTTAAAAGGTGTTGAAAGTAAGTTTTATCTTCACTCAGTGATCCATAAATATGGTCTTGTGGCAGAACCTCAACCAACATTTGAATTATTGTCTGGGGAGAAAATACAGCAATGGGTTTTGATATCAATTTAGATTTGCCTGCAAATGAAAAACATCATCTGCAGGTGCCATTCCATTTCACTCTTAGCTGTTCTCTCTTCTGATCAATTAGCTGTAAATGGAGTCAGTTGCTCACAATTCTTACAAATGCTTTCTGACCAACTTTGCAGTCCAGTAAATTAAAAACATTTTTTCATTTTTGCAAAATTATCAAACATTAAATGGGATCAAATGCATCAGATCATTGAACTGATGCTTAAATAAGCACCTGTCAGTGTTACCTGTTCAAATTATCGGCAATACTGAAAGTGAAAGAGCGAGCATCAGCACAAATGAGAGTGCGTCAGAGAGAGACCTTCTCCACAATTGAAGTTGTATCTCAAGCTTGGATATTGTTAGCATTTTCAAACAAAAGAAAACAGCAACTAGGCAACAGTCTGGAAGGGAAATGAAAGAAAGAAAATGAATCCTTTCAACCCTTTCATTAAACGGTGCTATGAGACACTGCAGATTCAATCATTTTTGTATAATGAACAAATATCGAAGCTGGACTTGTTGACTCAATTGTATACAAGGAGATAGTATTTTGCATCTCTTATAAAAACGAACAAAAGTATTTGGCATCAATTTGTCAGCAAATTGTGAAGTGCTTATTAAAAAGGTTTCAAACCTTGTCTTGCTTCAGAACATTGCAACCCTCTTGCTGCTTTATTGCTATTTCCATAGCGTATGTTCTGATAATACTTAGACTCACCACGCTTATGTACACAAGGATAAATCAACCCTGTTCTCTTTGGCTTTCAGTAGCAAGTAGTTCAAAAACTGCTGTTTTGTGGAACAGATTCCCGGCAGGATGTTTTCCCAATTGCTACATTCTTGAATTCTGTATGTCTAGGATTAACTGTTATCTTTCCTGCATAGCTGCATGGATTTCACTTCTTGCCTTTTCTTAAGCTCATACAAACCCACATAGTAGCACTAACTCAAGTGATTCTATAGTCAGCATTACAGAAAAAGAAAAAACATTTTAGTTTGATTCAATGCTTATTAATAAATGTCATTCATAAGAAACGGATGGATAAACAGATCTATTTAATTTCTTCAGAGAAAAAGTAAATTATTTGGATGATCCCAATTAGAAGCCAGAAGTATTTCAGTTACTGCAGTTTCAATTCCAGCAAATGAACAAACTAACCCCACCACCAAAAAAAATTAGGAAATGCACAGATTCACACATGTAAAATCTTAATTCTATGACTCAAGAACAGCATGAAAGAATGCTTGATAAGTTACTGAAATAGAGATTTGCAATGTAAAAAAAACAAAACAAAAAAAAAAAAAAGAAAAAAAAAAAAAGATATTTGGTAGTTTTATACCTGAATTTCTTTAAAGTTTCAGAAAGAAATAATTCAAGTATCAACACTGGAGTCGTCAATATCAGGAGAGAATTTATATATAAAATTCTGTGACTTCCTTTAATCTGTCCATCACATTGACTGGTTGAAACCAAATTTTGCAGTGAAGTGCAAACAGGTAAGGAGATACAAAGTATAGTTGGTTTTACTAGAGTGCTTAACTTTTCATTCATTTTATTTGGAAAAATTAAGTTTTATTTAATATACAAAATACTCCCACTAACTTAAAAACAATTTAATGATTAAAATAATTATTTAATAAAAATGCAATATTGTTTTTGAATATCTCTTAAGTTTTTATATATACAAGAATCCAGTTTCCAGTTCCAAATCATAAGGCCAAATGCTCCAAAACATTGGAATTTGACTCCAGAAAGAAATATTTATACATGGCCAGTTGTATGCTCAAGAGTAAGAAATCCTAAGAATTTATTCTTCGCTATTAAAAAGACAAAAACGAAATTTCCTTAAAAAAAATATTGTTCATCATGAAGTCCTGTAAAATTAAAGAAATTATTAAACCGCAAAGTAAGGTTTTTGTCAAAGTATTTTTCTAAACAAATCAGCTTTTTCAAATTTTATTGATTCGTTTGGAAAACTGAACAAAGTCTGTAAATTTCAACAAAAATGTTAGTTATAACTTTAACAATAATTCTAGTATTCAAAATGATAGTTTTGAATATTTACAGCATCATTTATGTTCCATTTGTTTAAACACAGCCATTAAGATTTTTTTTTTATCACTTTATATCAATGAAAATGACAAAGATTATGTAGTCTGATTTTTGCACAAATAAAGTATTGTGGGGGAAGATGGAGGACTGCTTAATAACTGCATTTAAAACAAAAAAAAAAAAAAAAAAAAAACCTCCAAAAAACTTATAACAACTTACATTTTAAATACATATGCATTTTTAATTTCACTAAAAACTAAATCACTTTACGTAAATTTATAGAGATTCACTTAGGAACCATTTTAGTTTGTTCAGGCAAAATGCTTCGGGTCATAGGGATACTACACAAAACTTTTGCAGTGATAGCAATAGTGTAC
Organism: Acanthosepion lycidas; assembly: GCA_963932145.1. NCBI lineage: Eukaryota > Metazoa > Mollusca > Cephalopoda > Sepiida > Sepiidae > Acanthosepion > Acanthosepion lycidas. The sequence goes on from OZ010615.1 coordinate 59,388,141, forward strand.
GTCTTGGGTAAGACAGCCTGAATAAGGCCAACACTGAAATTCAAACTCAGCTCTCCAATTCCTTAATCTGAGCTGTTATCCATTACTCCACTGTGGCTGCTATTGAATTAGTTTAAAATTCATTCTTGGTAGACATCCAGAAATTTTGAGAAACTCATTTAATAATTTAAGTAATATTTCTTTTATATTATCAACAAAACACATACACAGTGTGTGTGTGTGTGTGTGTGTGTGTGTGTGTGTGTGTGTGTGTGCATGATAAAAGCAAATGTCAGTGTGTCACACTTTTTCAAATTTACTCCTAGGTTGTAGCCCAATATATACCATTTTGGAATCAGGCTGACTGTGAGTAAATTACAAACATTCTAGGCCGTATCAGAACCTGCAATCCTGAGATTTGGTATCCCCAAGTTTTCCTTATTGCAATTGTTTGATTTTTTTTTTTTTTTTTTTTTTTTTATCTGCTATTTTGTGACAAAATTTTTGTAGGATACCAATTTTTATAACTTGAGAATAAATTTGGGAATAATCAAAATTAATTGTGAAATCCAGTGAAAGTCACTCATGAAATAAAAATAATTGTTTGCATAGAAAGTAAGGATCTTGTCTTTAAATTATGTGGCGATAGAATTATCGTTGAACTTTTAAATGGTAAGCTTAAATATTAATGCAATACTTAAATACAGCGATCAATTATGAGTTCTTCTGTAGTTTATTATTGGTTATCGCATCTACTCCTCCTTACCTATTCTGATGAAGGCCCAATCAAGAGCTCTCTGCAGGAGCTAGCTTAGATGCCACTTGATATATAAAATGGCTGGCTACCCACATTGACCAGCTAAAAGATGGAAGACAATGGAAAAAAAGTGTCAGCAAATGTTCCTATTGCTATATCCAGAGATCCTCACTATTGCCCAATGTCTGCAGGTCATTAGTGGGACTGAGGTGTCACATACAACACAAAAAAACAAATGTGACTGCTGGAATCAATGAGAGAGTCCATCATATATATATATCAATAGGTAAACCAATAAAATGTTTGAGCAGGATTTGGCATGGAAGCTGGAATGAAAAGAATGTTCTCTTGTCCTTTGGTTTTAGAAATATTTTTGTGTCTTTTGTAGAGTAATGACATTTTCTTTGTGGTTGTTTAAATGAAAAAACTGTTTTTCAGTCACTTTGTAGAGAAATAAAAGGAGTCCAATTTAAATCTTTATAGATGTAATGGAAGTTGCTGATAATAGATCATAAAGTCATCAGCAAGTTGAGATCTGAGGACCTCAGAAAATCCATTGATGAAAATCAACTAAGCATGGGATTTGAAATTTTACACCCAACTGTCATTCAATAAATGACTTTACTAATTTATTTCTGCTGATGTCTTTTTCAATATTTAACTGCAATGTTCAAAGAACATCAAGGGGAAAGCCATTCAAAATAATTGGATACTTCTAAGCATACAGGCCATTTATTTAGGGAAATAAAAAAAAATATTTCAAGCAGAGAATTTTTAGGGGACACAAAAAAGACCTGGCCAACATTACTGACACTAATATGGTAAAGTAAGCACTAATTAATATTTTTTCACCCCACTGGGCCTGAAGTCTGATTTTTTATGACCAATGCAAAAGTTTAGATGTGAGGATTTCAAAGAAAGTACTTGCTGTCCAGAAATGTACACAAGTTATAACAAATATCCCCCCCCCCACACTGTTTGGTACAACTCCAAGTTTCTTGCACACACCAATCTTCAGGTATCGATTGAAAACTGACTATTGTAAAATATTAAACCTCCTGTTAAGACAGTGGAGCAGCCCATTTAAAACACACACAAATTACATCGATTAAAAAAAAAAAAAAAAAAAAAAAAAAAGTCTTATTTTACATCTAACACTTATTACCACCAGCCAGCCAGCCCTCTCTCTCTCTCTCTCTATATATATATATATATATATATATATATATACACACACACACACACACACACAAAAGAAAAAACAATAAGATATATAAATCTGGCGCTCTTATATTTTTAAGATTACAAAATATTGTTTGTTTTTTTTTTTTTGCTACACAGTTCTAACCACGTTTCAAAAATGGAAGCTAAAAGCTTTGAATTTAATTTTGTAATTAAATTAAAAACATTAGTTCTATTTCATCCTCATGTGAATTTTGGAGTAACTTATTTTAAAATTTACTGAGTTTTAAAGGCATGGCAAAAATTCATAATTCACTGTTTCCAAGGATACAGAGAAATCCATTCATCCAGACAAGGGGTGGTTGTGTGTTCATTTTCATTAACTTTTGTTGTATCAGTTATTAGTTACATTCGAAAAAGGAGTAACGTTTAGGTAGGGGTAGAGATATATTTTTCAACAAATTCTGACATCCGTTAAATGCATGTCATCTGGATTTTTTTTTTTTTTTTAATTTTATTGTTAACTTCAAAATAGATAAAATTAGAAATAAAAACTGAGGATAAACAAAAAATATGTAACTGTAGAAACCCTCTACAAAATAAATGTTGCATGGAAACATTAGTATACCAATGCAATATCTCTTCTACTGAAAATCCTGAAAACATAAAAATATATATAGGTTGCACAAGCCAAGAGTTCAAAAAAAGGTTCAACCAACATCAAAGTTCATTTAGGATAAATAAATATAAAAATCAAATATTTCTCTCAAAGTACTTTTGGCACCTAAAAGAATCCAATAAAACACCTACAGTAAAATGAAATTAATATGAAAAGCTAGAAGATGTAGGCCATTAAATGACCCATGTCCTTTGTACATACATGGGTAACTATATATTACTAAGTTTATAAAAAATAAAAGCTTACTAAATCAGATAAATGAATTAGCTATTTTTTGCTGTCATTGTCACAAATTTTACTTAAATAATATTTAAATATAAAATTTAAAAAAATGTGACCTGGTAATATACATACTTATACTTTATATGAAAAAATAATTTTACATACTGTAAGTAATTCTAATACATTTACTTGTTTTAAAAAGAAATATAGTCTTTTAAAGATTAAAAGTGAAAATATTTTAAAATTGTAGTTAAATAAAACATATTCTAACCTAAACATCCCCAAAAAATCTTTAAGTATACAAATAGAAAAATGTCAAGAATTTTTTGCCGTTAATAAAATTTAAAAAAAAAATCCAGATGACATGCATTTAACGGATGTCAGAATTTGTTGAAAAATATATCTACCCCTACCTAAACGTAACCCCTTTTTTGAATGTAACTAATAACTGATACAACAAAAGTTAATGAAAATGAACACACAACCACCCCTTGTCTGGATGAATGGATTTCTCTGTATCCTTGGAAACAGTGAATTATGAATTTTTGCCATGCCTTTAAAACTCAGTAAATTTTAAAATAAGTTACTCCAAAATCCGCTTGAGGATGAAATAGAACTAATGTTTTTAATTTAATTACAAAATTAAATTCAAAGCTTTTAGCTCCCATTTTTGAAACATGGTTAGAACTGTGTAGCGAAAGAACATTTTAAATCAGCTAATTTAATATATATATATTTACTGAAAGGGTAAGTATGGTTAAGTATATGAGTGAGCAATGTATACAAATACATATGAATACTCTATAATGTAAGAACAAAAGCAGTGCTTAATGTTAAGTAACAGAGTTTATTTAATAAATATATTAAGAAATATACATAATATCTTACATTAATTGCACAACTCTGAGTTTCATGCCAAAGCAATTTTCAAGTGCTGGAATTATATATATATATATATATATATATATAAATAAAATAAACTCAGCTAGCAACATTGATTGTCTCGCTTCATTCTCGTCTATGTGCATGGTTACAATATTCAAATAAATTAATAATTTATAAGATTTTTTATAAAGAGCTGTCAAATTTGATTCAAAGAAGAAAGTATGTGTACTGATTAACCAAAACTTGGTTCAGGATCTACGATCCATGATACAAGTATTTGCCTTACTTTAACAAGTGGCATAAACTACATTTATTGCTTGTTTTTCCATAAATACTTCAAGTGCAGCAGTTGTTAATTTAGGAATAATCAGATGCAGGAAAGGAAAACAGAAATGCGTCTCTTGAGACGCTGCGGCGAGAAAAGTGCATCCGTTTGTCATAGCCTGACAGGAAGATTGCCTGGAAACAGCAACGACTCCTTATGTTAGAAACATTTGCAGGATGCCAATCTGCAACACAGGTTATTGGAATGCTGCCAAAACTGGCTGCATTTATACATGCACGCATTTGGAAATGTTCATAACTTGAGTTGTTTTATAGCCACAATTTTTTTTTTGTCAAAGCCATTATCAGACAAATAATTGTTAGGTAGGCTTGATTTATTTGGGAAGGATATTAGAATAATCCAGAATGTATACTGGGACCAAACAGCCTGTGTACAGATAGAAAAGTATTAATTCAGTAAATACACAAAAAATAGAAAGCGGTGTGACAAAAGGCTGTGTCTTCTTGGATTTATTCAACCATTACAATGAAGCAATTCTGAGAGAATTAGAAGTTCTACCAGAATTCATTATTGATGGTGACAACCTTAACATAAGACATGCAGATGATACAGCGTTGATAGCAGACATGGAAAGGAAACTACAAAAACTCCTGCAGAAGATAGTAAAGGAAATCAAAAAGAAAAAGATTAACCACAAATTGTAAGAAGACAGAATGCATGGTCATTAGCAAAAGGGACAGCCCAACATGCAAATTACAAATTGGGGATACCAAAATCAAGCAAGTACAAAAATTGAACAGTAGATGGAAAGTGTGACATGGAAATTCGAAAGATTTAAAGAAAATGGAAACAAAAAGATGACTGATATTTAATATTAGAAAGAGACAATTAAAATTTCTAAGGTGCATAAGGAAAGAGGGTTTTGAAAATGTATCACTCACAAGACATCTTGAAGGCAAGAGGAACAGTGGAAAGAAATGCATAACCTACTTAAAAAGCAAGTGTAAAGAGTTGGTAGAACAGGGATTAGGAGAGATAGCAAAAAAGAATCTTAAGGACAGGAAGTTGTGGAGAGACATGTTTGGCCACATTCTGAAGGGATACGGTACATAAATGTTGTAGTAGTTAGGATTCTCGGGAAAATACCTGGATGATACAAAATTTTTTGCCTCAAGCCATATTCAATCAAATAAACCTGATCCTGTGAGAGTAGTGGCGGCAGGGTATGGAGACTACAGTTTAAAGATTGAATGGATTAAAATAAATATTTATTTTCTAATATTTCAATGGAGGATTATTATGTAACTAACATTAATAAGTGAAAGAAAAAAAAAAAAATTTGGATTTCAGGATGGTTATGGAATAATAGTGAAAAATTTTGTCAGGAGCCCTGGCTGTGATGACAGGTAAAATTGTCAACACTGATGTCAACAGAATTGTTCAAAAGAATCTGATCAAGACAGAGACCCAATTTCCATAGTTTTAATTAAATCTTGATGTTAAGCAATTACAGGGTGCAATGTGTAAATTGTCGCCATTTTATATTTTTAATTTTGCACATGTGCATTGTTTTTGATTTTGTTGACTGCAGTATAGTAGGGTTAAGTTGGACACTTTGAGAAAAGAGCACCATGATGTAATTCACACTGCCAGAAATTTGGAAATGGCATGCTGTACAGCTTGGCATTCATACCGGAAGCTCCAATACAAACACTTCAGAGTATTTGGGTGTCAATCTGAGGACAGTGCAAAGGATTTAGAAAGAGTTGCACAAGTCTAATGGTGAAGACGGTGTTATACCACCATTCATTTTTCAACAATGCCTCAGACTCAACACACAGACCTACATCAAGTGCCTTGAGGAGGTAGTGCTACCTTGAGGATGGCTGCTGGAAGACCATATGTCTGGCAACAGGACTCTGCATCATGCTATACAAGCAGGAGAAGTCCGTCATGGCTGTTAGATAATTTTTGCAACCACATCACCCTGCACATCTGGCCACCTAACCCCCTCAGACTGCAACCTTCTTGATTATTGTGCATGGGGCACAGTTGAACAAGAGACCAACAAAACTCCTTATAACACCAAAGATGAACTGAAAGCAAGGATTATGACAATATTCACCAAAATTAAACAAGGTGACTGTCCAGAAGAAATTCTGACAAATCTGGAGGCCATGATTGCAGCCAACGGCAATTTTATTGAATATATTTATTGTTTAGTATTTAAAGATATTTTTTGTGTAATTTTGGTAAATATAGCTGTTAAAATGAGATGTCAGTATCATTTTTGCATCATGTAGAGGACAATTTATCTATCACACACCTTGTACATTCATTATTTTTTGTTTTTCTTAATCACTTGAAAATTCAAGTATTGTTTGAACATTTCCCCAAGTGATAACTGCTATATCTTATCTGAAAGTAGAGGTTCTAAGATTTTCACAACGGGTCTAACATTGAACTCTAAGTATTTGTGAAGTTTGAATTTAATCAAAACTCCATGTTCAATTGTCTATATTTAGATGATCAGTTTTGGATAATTCCCTTTGAAATCATAAGTGACAGACAGGCATAACTTGTGTCTTAAACATAAATTGTTCCCGTATGATCTCCCAAGTTAAGCAATGTTGTGCCTGGTCAGTACTTAGATGATCAACCGGATACTGTAATGGATAATGGCTCAGAATTGTTAATTGGAAAGCCAAGTTCCAATTGGGTTCGTTATATTCACTTATGTGCTAACACTTCAGAAAGACATGCAAATTTTCCAAGCACAATTTAGATGTGGCACAAAACAAACTATAGGGGCACCTGTGAAGATCAAACTCGCTATTCAGCTGTAACAGATCTAGTGAGAAACTTACTAACCATTACACCACATAGTTCTTCTCCCCACTCAGCTATGGGTTAATTAGTACGACTTTTATCACTAAACCATTATCTAAGGGGAAAAAAAATCTTACAATCTAAAAATATTTTCTGGCTTTAAATAACTTGCAAAGGTTTGATAAGCTGTAGAAAACAAATCAATCAATGAAATACTGATTAGCTATACAAGTATGTCTTAGATTTATTTACATACTCTGAATATAAATGTATAGAATTTTGTGGCCAAAAAGTGAGAGTTCAGTTTACATATTGATTGTAATATAAAGTTGATCATGCATTTTATATCCATATTCAGAATTTCTTGTTTATCAAATTCTGATTAGGTATGAATCCATCTCTCCTCACTCTGCTATGGGTTAATGAGTAAGATTTGTATCACTATAAAAAAAATTCAAAACAAAAAAAATCTTGTAATCTAAAAATATTTTCTGGCTTTAAATAACCTGCAAAATGTTGATAAACTGTAAAAAAACAAATCAAACAAAAAAAGACCTATATTAAAATTAGAGATACAGCAAAAAATGGCAGACTTGAGTTTGACTGGTTTCATTGCTTTAACCCAAAGACTAATTCAGAGGATTTATCTAAATGTTTTGCAAAGAATTGGAGAGTAATTTTCTTGCCCTTCAAGTCTCCGCACCCCTGATTCCCCAGGGGAAAAACATAACCCCATTAAAAAGCCATACGAGTGAAATTTTCAATAACTATATATATATACTAGTGGTGGTTGTGGCAGTATTAATAGCAGTTGCAAAATATAAGTTTGCGTATCATTCGAAATATGAGTGTGAAAAGCCAGCCACATGAGGGGGGTAAGCATCTGATGGTATAAAAATAACCATTGCAGGTGATGTGTGGGCGGGCAGCAGGGAAAGAAGAGGCAATTTGGCAGAGAAACTTACTTTCTTCCAAGTCAATTGCTGCTACCAAGCATTTCTTCTATTCTTTGATGCCAGACAAAATAAACCAAAAAAGATGATTGACTTCTAATATATATCCCCCCCCCACCCACACACTCATGCATCACTCTTAAAAATATGGAAATTGATAACTGATTATGAAAGAGAGAACAGAACAGGAACCAATCTTAAACTTTCAAAACACACAGCACAGGTAATAGATTTGTTGGTATATAATCCAGGTGGATCCTAGTAATAACATTAAAACTGATCCACAGAGCTCAATGTCTTTATTATAACAAAGCATATATATATATATATATATATATATATATATAGAGAGAGAGAGAGAGATAACAATTGTGGATAAATAATTAGATATTAGCAACCATATATACATGAGGTAAGCAAATAAATATTTGCTCAATTTAAAGTGTAAACAAAATAGTGCTCAATGTATTTCGATGGAGCTAAGAAGTATATATTAATAAATACGTATATATTCCATGTTTGAAGTGCAACTTAAAGTTTTGCTGTTCTACTAAATCATCAGACCCAAATTATTACTTTTAATAATAATTTGTACTTGAGGAGTTGGTAGAACAAAACTAAATTGCACTTTGAACGTAAGGTGTGAGAGTGTGTATGTCTCTCTCTCTCTCTCTATATATATATATATATATATATATATATATATATATATATATATATATATATATACACACTACATTGATTGCACAACTTTGACTTTCATGCCTTCTGCACTTGTCAGGTGCAAATTTTGGGGGTTAACACTGGTTATTTAATATTTCTGGTTATTGCGAGATATTTTAGGGTGGATTATTATTGTTACTAATTATTTAAATGAATTGGAGTTTAATTTCGGATTTGAATTAAGGCCCAGATTAACATTTAAGATTGAAAATAAGAATTATAAATTCTAATTTAAAAACAGATGCTGTAGTTATCAAAAGGGAAAAAAAAAAAACATTTGGAAATCAAGGGAGATTATGAATTTTCATACAAAAAATAGTTAAGAAATTATTAATATTAATAAATTGAATAAAAGTAATGATATTAATAAGAATAAAATATGGAGTGATAAAATAAAATTAATATACTAATAAAAATAATACACATTAATGAAAATAAAATAACTGGTGTTAACCCCAAAAATATGTACTTGACAAATGCAGAAAGCATGAAACTCCAAGTTGCACAATCAATGTCATGTATTATGTATATATTTTTTTTTAATTATTAATAGCTGTTATTTAACATTGAAAACTGTTTTTTTTTTTTTAACCACTATATATATATATATATATATATATATATATATATATATATATATATAAAAACACTTGTTCGTACATTTACCTATATTTATCAATTTAAGATTATCTATATATCTCCAAGCATTATTTTTAATTTGAACTCATATTAGAGGAGATGCGCCATTTATTTTAAACAGTATTTCATTTACTGGTCTGTGTAACTGACAAAACTTAAAGAACTGTGCCTCCAGCAGGATTCAAACCCATGATCTCTTTTGCAGGAGAAAGCCAGCAATTTTTTTTTTAGTACACAGAATAGTAGATAAAATAAATACAGTTTAAAATAAACTGAACATCTACTCAAATATGGATATCTGCTAAAAATGTTTGAAGAAATAAAAGTGTTGGATTAAAAAATAAAATTCATTAATTCTTTAGAAATTTTGCTTTGTTCATGAAACCAAGCAGATATGCGTTTCAAGAAAAATACAAGTAAGTGAGTTTGTTTTAAAGGCAAAATAAAAGCTTGCTTCATTGTAAAGCGTTTTGTAGCCAAGTGGTAAAATCATGTTGGATCAAATGGTGATACCTCCTGTAAAGCAGGACAGAGGTTCCAATCCTTTATTTTCTCTAGTAAGCAAGCTGGTAGAGGAAAAATACTGCTCAAAATAAATTAACTGAGCATCTACTCAAAAACTAAAAAGACGTTAAAAGTAATAAAAATGTTAGATAAAAAAAAACATACATATATATATATTTTCTGTTATTATACATTATTTTTATAGATAAAAATATTTAAGTAAACGCTTTGTTTATAATAAACAGTATTAATAACATTTATCAGCCTGAATGTCAGAGAAATATCATAGAAAATGTGTGTCCTCTGACAGGAACTGAACCTGGATCCTACAGAGGACTGTCATTTGGCCTGATGTGCTATTCTGGTTAGCGACAGAGGAGGCATCTGGTTAGCAAAGTCAAATTACTGTTTTTTTGTTTTTTTTTCTTGGTCCCCTCATTTGTCAGAAAATATATTCTTATCTCCAATATGAATCAAGGTTTTGGGAGCTGGTTTTGGAAGTAGGGCTGAAAGTTGGGGTAAAAATCAGAAAAGAGATTGGAACGTGAACTTGGAAAATATTGTAGTAGTGGTTCTCAAATTAAATTCTAATTCACTTTTTTTATTAAGATTCGAATGTTTAGGCTGGTAGACATCAATTACACTGCAAAAATAAATAAAATAGATATCCACTAAATATAACATTTACATTTTAATATATTTTCTGTTTATACATTATTTTTATAGATACAAGTATTTAAGTAAATGCCATTTATAATAAACAGTATTAACAACATTTACCAGTCTGAATGTCAGAGAAATATAGAAAATATGTGTTCTCCAACAGGAATCAAACCTGTATCCTACATGGAACTGTCACTTGGCCTGATGTGCTATACTATTTAGCTACAGAGGAAGCGTTCAGTTAGCAAGATCAAATTACTGTTTTTAAACAAATTCCTCATGATTTTTTTCCCCCAATAATCATATCTGCTTGAGGTGTATCTTAATGTAAACAAATGACAACATATGAAATGGACTAAGTTCGACAATTATTTGAATATATTTTCTGTTATTTTTGTAGATGCAAATATTTCTTAGACATTCAGGCAGGTAAATTTAGTTAATACTGTTTATTATAAATAGAGCATTTACTTAAATATTTGTGTCTATAAAAATAACATATAAACAGAAATTATATTAAAATAATTATTGGACTTGGTCCATTTCATAATACACATGCACACAATAAAAAGGCGGGGGGGGGGTGGCACAGTGAGAGAAGGTAGAATAGAGAGGAAGTATTTTTGTTTAGTTTTAATCAGCTGATTTCTACACAGGTAATTCCCAAGCTAAAATTACAATTTTTACTCCCAATTTAAAACAGGACTGGCGTTAAATGGCAATGAAATGAATCATGTTAATGATAAAATCTGGCTGGGCCTCTACCCAATTCCTTCAGGTGTTAAAGAACAAAAAAAAAAAAAAAAAAAAAAAATCCAAATAATGTTGACATATGGAGAAAAGAACAAATAATTTGCCATGGAAGGAAACAAAATTAACTTTGCAAATACAAGAATAATCCAAACTTTCAACTTACTAAATGAATTCACATTTTCGCTTTGCCTAAACACAAAACACACTGAACAATTTTTTTAAAAAAGCTAATGTTCACTCAATAGAATGCCCAAGAACCACTCAAAGTAGAGGTTTACTGAAGGTGGTTGTTGCATGAGAGGTCAAAATAGGCTGTAAGAAGTGCAGTTTATGAGGATAGGAGGTTAATAATAGTTAACCTTAAACTTGAACAAGTTTGTAGTGGTCCAGAAAGCAGTTCAAGTGGAAGTTCTTTCTTACTAATGGAATATAAAAGGGAATGAAGGTGGTTCCCTATTGTGGACACGGCATGCCAAGTGCTAGCTGTGAGGGTTAGGACTAGTTGAACTAAAGAATTCAGTTCGTCTGAACATTTTCTATGAAAATAATGATCAAGTAGCAAGAGGCTAGCAACATTTCGTCTATCGGAAAAAGAATTGTAGGGTGGAAAACATGTGCCTCAAATATATATATATTTTTTTTTTTTTTTTTTAAATCAGGAAATGTTTGATTAATTATTGTGAAAATTTGATTGATTTAATATCTTAACATATGGGAAGCATTTTGCTTTTTTATATGTATCAATTTTAGTTTAAATGTTCTTAAAATTGTCATTTCAATTGTTTTTATGATTTAATTCCTTGGCAGAAAAGAAATTCTGTGATGGGGTTTAAAAAAAAAAAAAAAAAAAAAAAAAAAAAAAAAAAAAAAAAAAGGAAAAGAGTTTTTTTTTTTAGAACTCATTAATGAAAATGAGTAAGTTTGATTAAAATTTTAAATGTTTGAATGAGAAAAAAAAAAAAAAAAAAAAAAAAAAAAAAATTTTCTATTTACACTATTAGGTTGGTGCAAAAATAATGTCGTTTTCTCACATAGTAACATGTGAGAAAACGACATTATTTTTGCACCAACCTAATATATTGTTCTAACTGTTCTCATCTTTGTCACATTCACAATGTTTTGGCCATTGTATGCTCTGGCCTTCTTCAGGTGATATACGTTGGAATTTTGAACCAAACGCTTTATTTCGTCCTCCAGGGCAGATTATTCAGAAAGCCAGAGAAGTAGAACAATCTAAATAAGTCATTAACCTTAATCAAGTTTGTAGTGGTCCAGAAAGCAGTTCAAGTGGAATACAGACAGAAGAAAGACTCTTTTTATCCAGTATAAAAGATGCTCCCAAGCAAAAAAATTCAAATTTGAACCAAAAGAAAAAAAGAAAAAGAAAAAGAAAAAGAAAAAAAAAAAAAAAGTAAAAAAAAGACTAAAAAGGAATGAGAACTTATCAGTTTTCAACTAAAGATTAATCCAGATAGAAATATAACAAGCATACATAAACTGGGCATTTATTCATAATTCATTTCTTTATTTGTTACGAGAAGACAAGTATATGAATGCAAACCAGATTGAAGGGTTTTTTTTTTTTTTTTTTTTTTTTTTTTAAATCAGTTCACCCCCAAGCAAGGTAATAATGCCACTAAGATGCAAGAGGCGACTAGGAGTGAAAGAGAATGCGACTACTTTAGAAGAAACTGGAAAACTCAATCCTAAGCGGGGAAACAAGGGATAAATATTTACAACTGTTCCAAAAGACCAGAGTGAACCTATCTACACCTATTAGGAAAATATATATATATATATATATATATATATTCTGAAAATACCTTACCCAGGGTACTTGGAGAAATATTCCATTTTAATCCTAGGGGTCATATTGGCAGATTCGAACAATCATCTAGTGGACACAAATGATGCCGTTAAAATAGTGGGCTGCATGCAATGTTCTATCTGTCAATGTGTATATCGTACAGTAAACTATTTAAAAATATCAAACAATTTCTTAAAATTAAAAACAATAATTATAACATTCTGCATTTATAAAAGGAAACATTGGAAAGTTAGAATCTAATAAATTCTTTGATGCCTATTTTAACAAAATAAGCAACTAATTTCAAGGAATATGTGCAGTATATATTGCATCGAAACATGGAATTAAAAAAAAAAGTAATGGACACTGTAAAGAAAGTGATTGGCTCAAGAATCTTATTGATTTATTGATTGTGTATAAGTCCCAAGAAACAAAAGGAAAATGAACATAGAATAGGCTGTGCTTGAGATTGTTTCACTCAACACCACAAATAGCTACAAAACCAAAAAATTAACCTGAAAACTAGAGTCATGCTCTTAAATAGCCTCATCAGATCAAGATGTTCATATGGATTCAGTGCATGGCACCAAATCCATTCAGAAATATCTAATCTGTCAAATGTATACAACGGCTTTCTAAAATCAACAGTTAAAAATGGTTTTGAGTGAGTGTTCCTGTGGATCTTTGCAAAGATCATACTTCTTTGAGGCTTTTGAACTGGAACTACAGAATCACAACCAAAGAACTGTATCAAATAATGGAAACCATGTCACTTGAAGACTACCAACAACAATAACAACTAAAATATATAGCACATCTAATTCAAAGAGAAAATCTGGCAGAGATATTGATGTTCCACATTACTTCAAATAAAAGGTTAAGAAGGAACCTTGTGTCCTTGATTTGTATTTGAGCAGAGATTTCCTGCTTCAGGAGGTCAAACCTTGCAAGAAGAGAATCAATATTCTACACAAATGTCCTGCATTTTGAGGGCAGGAGAAATTTTTTAATTCAATACAAAGGGTGGTAACCTAGTTACAATCTTTTAGGTTGCAACAGCTACACCTGTAATCTGAAAATTAATTCTGATTACATGTAAAAGCATTTTGCAAATCAGAAAGCCATAAGGAATTGATATTATAAAGCATAGGTTGAATCGTAAAAGCTGAAAAACGGTGTTTATTACTATATTTCCTGTATGCTAAGACAGTACAAGTGGTAAGACACACCCTATAATCAGCTAGGTATCTGATGGAAAAAATATTTGAGGATTTAATAGCTTACTGCACTAGCAAGTCCAAGTCACTGACTCAACGGGTTAATGTTTCTTCTGTCACAACAAATTATCACATTTTGGACTGATTATTAAAAATTTGTTGTTATGAATTAAATGTTATGAAATTTAACTGTCGGTTTGCATTACATGGATGGGGTTTTCAAAGATAGTGTATGGCAAGCAGAGATGAACGAAAGTTACACTACTGGTAGGAAGCTACCTACTGGTCATCAATACTAGCCAAAAAAAACAAAAAAAAAAAAACAAAAAAAAAAAACAGTATCACTATGCAAGGCAACAAAGCCACTAAGACACAAGGAGTTATTAGGTGTGTCAGAATTAGAAAACAGAAACATTATTAATGAGCAGGAAGAGAAAAGAGTAATCAGGAAGACAGTAATTGATATTGCATTTCAATTTTTCAGATTAAAGTTGGCTGGAAAGCATGGAGCTGGAAAGGAGTTCCAAAAACAAGAAATGCAAGAAAAGAAACTGTTGGCATAGAACTTGCAGCTACATCTAGCCAGATCAACTCTGAATTGACGAGATCTCGATGCCAGTCTGACAATGCGCTTAAATTCAAAAGTCTAGGTACCATAAAGATCTCATCTGAACTTACCATGAAAGTATTTATAGAAAAGACAGAGAAGCAACCTTACGGAGGTGGGAAAGTGACAGACCAGGGCCAATAATATTGCCGATTATTCTTTGGATTTTATCAAGGAGCTCAAGGTAAATACCAGGGACACTGGACCATATGTGGCAGCAAAATTCTAAGCCTGGATGAATGGTAGACTTAAAGATATGCAAGATAGATTCTGGAGAGAAAAATTGTCTTGCACAGTGAACCAACTCTCTTAGCAACAGAAACTGGCAATGGATTCAATATAGTCTTTCCACTTCATGTCAGCTGAGAACATTAGCATGAAAATTAGCCAGGAGGTTAGCATCAGTCATCGTGATGGTAGGCAGAGAGGAAAGTTTCAGATGACTAATGGAGAGAAGCTTAGTTTTGGAGGCATTAAAATTAACAAGCCATCTTTTACTCCAGTTAACGATAGACTCGAGATCATTTTGGACATTGGCTGCAATGAGATATATAGTATTTATTACATATGAATGATAATTGTTGGCTTATATTATATGTTTGGGGTTTGTGATTGCTTGTATCACCTAGCTGGGGCATGTGAGGATTGGCAAACTCCTCTCTACAACTTGACCATTTCAGGGTACCTTTTGAGGGCATTTATCAAGCAGTCACTCATCTCAGTACTGATCAAGCTTGATGTTGCTTCACTTGAAAGAAATAATTCAGAACAAAGGTTTATACCAGAAAGGATGCTATAAAGAAAAAACTAATTATTGAGGTAATCATCTAAAGCAGGGGCTGGTAACTTATGGCACACGTGCCACGCCAAGCAATTTCCAATGTCATGTAGCTGCAAATGACATTGTGAAGTCTGAACAAATAACTACTACAACGCAAAGATATTTAGCTGTTTCAATTTTAGTATATACTAAAAGATATATACTATATAAAATATATTGTAGAACAGGTATATTGACCATGACTTGTATAAAAATATGTATGCTGTTGGCACACTGGATGTTTTTAAAACCATAAGTCAGAACATAGTCAGCAAAAGGTTGCTGACCCCTGATCTAAAGTTTCCTGTCTGAATTTCTCGGATGAGGAGTTATTTGCAATTAGACTAATGTCCCTATCTTCGTTGTTATCACAATGTTTTGGCTGTTGTACTTCCTGGCCTACTTCAGGTTATGGTCTAAATGGGTAACCAAGGAATTTTGAATGGAACCCTTTATTTAGTCATCAGAAGCAAATTACTTTCATTCTGCTGTCTTTCTTGAGGGTGGAAGGTGGGTATGCACCTTGTAAATGTAATAGATTACAGTTGAATGAAGATATTGATGCTTTCCTATTCAGTGTGACTAGAGTGACACTTGGGCCTTGTATAGGTGAATATCATTGTATCAATTTAAATTTTCTGAATATATATTCTAAAATTCCCCATAAAAGGAATATATATATATATATATATATATATATGTATGCATGAAGGTTTCATTAAATAACAGACAAATTTTGTCTATTTTAAGTAAGTTCCTTTTATATTGTCTGATAAGTTTAATAACATTATCATTGAAAGATAAAAGGAAATCACCATATTGATTCATGTTTTAATCCTATCTAAGCTTTTGGCTTACATAAGCCATTATCAAAGATGACAATTACATTTCAATATATCAAACAATACACAGACGAAACAATATTGATTGTCTGTTTTTGTTGCATGAAAAATTTCAAAGCAACGACAAATTAGTGTATACAAGACATGGAAGAAAAATATATATATATATATATATATATATATATATAGCTTCAAGAATTTTTAGTTTTTGTTCATTGTTTTCATGTTTAAGTATAGTTGTATTTTCAACAAGGATTTTCCAGAATTGTGTATGCGGCCAGGAACGTTGTTTTAAATGCCTAAAAATGTTAGAATTATCATTCAAATGTAGAGTCAAGCGAGTTTGTGGTGTGACCAACAAATATTATTTAATCCATTGGAGATCCAATCTCCCAAAGGGCACTTGAATTTGTAAACTATCTTGGTTTTTTGCAAATCACTAATGGGGAGGGGGGAAGAATCATTGTGAATAATTAAGTTGGATATACTAGATTTAGTGTAGTATATGATTAACCTAATTTTTTTGCAAGGATCTGTTGTAGATATATTAGTATTTACTAATTTTTTTAGTATATTTTCATCTTGTTTATAATTAGTATGCATTTGACTAAGATATAGGAGATTAATGTGTTTGGGATTAGCTTAGATAGGATTAAAACATGTATCAATATGGTGATTTCCTTTCGTCTTTCAATGATAATGTTATTAAGCTTATCAGACAATATGAATAGACAAAACTTGTATATATTAATGAAACATGCATGAATCAAAAATTGCTGCCTAAATATATATATATATATATATATGTGAGTGTGTGTAAAAGAAAAAAGAAAAGAAAAAAGAAAATCCAGCACAGAACATATTTCCAATAAGTTTTCCTCCAGGTCAATAGAACTGCCATCTTGAAGATATTTAAAAAAAAAAAAAAAAAAAAAAAAAAAAAAAAAAGAAAAAAGAAAGAAAAAAAAAATTAAAAAGAAAAAAAGTCACTGCCAAATGCTGCAGTCATCCTTTCATCTTTTGGGAGGTGGCTCAGCATTGCCACTAACTACCATAATATTGCATGCTTTATTATAATATTTAGGTTTCTTATCTGGAAATGAAATGGGATTGGTCTCAAAGAATTTCTCTTATATGAAACAAAAATAACTAGGGGGAAAAAAAAAAAAAAAAAGAAAAAGAAAAAAAGAAGCACCCCCCCCCCCTAAAAAAAAACAAACAAACCTGCACTCCCACACAAATCCTGATTCTGCATGAGTGTCATGCCTCATTTGGTCAAAATTGTTGCAAAAAAAAAAAAAAAAAAAAAACAAAAAAAAAACAAAAAAAAAAAAAACAAACTAAAACAAACAACAAACCTGGGATGGAATCTACATTTCAAGAGCAAAAGCTTTGCACATTTAAATTTTCTGGAATATATCTTCTGAATTTCCCAGAAAAGAAAATCCATTTGGTTATGCAATTTTACCACAAACCAATTTGTTATTAGTAAACACTAATTTGAAATTTTGCACTGAAGACAGTTTTTTTTATTTTTATTATTATTATTATTATTATTATTTTATTCAAGAAGCATTTTTTTAAAAAATGTTTACCCAATACAAGGCCCAAGAGCTACAACGTTACTGTGTGGCATTGTACGAGTAATAAAAGGCAAGTGAAGTCCATGAGATCATGCAGGAAAGGCAATAGACTGACAAGACTGCAGTGACTGGAAAAACACCTGCTGCTGGGAGTCTGCTTCACAAAGCAGCAGTTGTTGGGAATAAAAGCTGTCCGAGTGAAACATACTTCTTACTAATGGAACACTAAGGGAATGAAAATGATTCCAGTTGCAAAAGGTCAGGGCTGGTGAGACCAAGAATGTAGTACATCAAAACGCCTGCCATGGAAATAGCAATAGTGTAGTGAGAGGTTTGTGATGTTTTGTCTGTGGGAAAAGGGGCTGTAGGGTAGAAAATACGTTTTCTCACGTAAAGGGTACGATGGATAAATTTCTCAAAAGTGAAAATAACACTGACATTTCATTTTAACAGATATATTTACCAAAATTACACAAAAATATCTTTAAATACTCAAGAGTAAATTTATTTAAAAAAAAAAAAAAAAAAAAAAAAAAAAAAAAAAAATCGTTATGGTTTTAACAACACCCTCCAGACGACTTTGGAATCATCATCTGCATCTCTTCTAGATTGTCTCCTTATTTAAGCTGGTGAATGCTAACATAATCATTGCCTTCAGTTCATCTTTGGTGTTACAGTGAGTTTTGTTGGTTTCTTGCCCAACTGTGTACCTCACATAATAATCAAGGGGGGTTGCAGTTTGGGGAGTTAAGTCGCCAGATGTAAGGGGTGATGTGGTTGCAGAAATTGTCTAACAGGCAAGACTGGGTTCTGTTTGTGTGGCATCGTGCAGAGTCCTGTTGCCAGACATGTGGTTTTCCAGCAGCCACCATCTAGACCCAGGACAGCACTACCTCCTCAAAGCACTTGATGCAGGCCCTGTATAACACCACCCTCACTGATGATCACTTCAATCATCTTTGTAATCATCATTAGACTCATCCAACTCTTTCCGAATCCTCTGCACTGTCCTCAGATTGACAACCAAATGGTCTGAAATGTTCATATTGGAGCTTCCAGAATGAATGCCAAGCAATACTGCATGCCATTTCCAAATAGCTGGTGGAATGGTGTCATGTTCCTCTTTTTCTCAAAGACGGTGCCCAACTGACCCTACTACACTGTGCAGTTGACAAAACCATAAAGAAATGCACATGTGCAAAATTAAAAATATAAAATGGTAACCATTTACGGATTGCACCCTGTAAATATGACAAAAATAAGCTGTTCTAAGAGGCGAGAATTTGTAAAATGTTTTATTGATGTTAGTTAAAATGTATAGCAATTGAAAACACATGCCAGAAATAGTCAAATGTCTATTGGCAGACATTTTTATTAAATCTACAGAAGTCATTTTGATACTTAAATATTAGAAAATGATTTGGTCAATTTATAGTGTTACAAATTTTCCTTAAGTATACAATATGAAAGAAACATTGAAGTTTTAAATTTTTTAATAGGTCACATTTTTAAAGATTTTAATTGAATGAAATATGTTGAAAATGTTGAAATTAAGATCAAATTGTATAGCAAGCACCTGTTAATGAAACTGTTTGTGAGGGGGGCTACTGAAAAGTTCCTAGACCTGGTTTTCATACGGGGAAATAAAAATCTTACCGTTTTTTTTTATTATTATTATTTACAGAAGTTTGTTTATTGAATTTGGTCTTCGATTAAACTTTTTGCTTATAGAAATATGCTTCAGTTTATTTATTTAATAATTAGTTATGATTATTTACATTATTTGGACTATTGTCCTCATCTTTTATTTTTATCATATCATTTCAAGCCCTCCAGCATTCATCAGGTGTATATATCGATCTGAGTAATCTACAGGAAATTCAAAGCCCATCATGTGTTAAAAAACTATAGAATAACCCATGTAAATGTATATGTGTACTAATAGAGAGAAAGAGAGAAAAAAAAAAAAAAAAAAAATAGAAAAAAAAGAAAAAGATTTTCAATAATATATATTATTTGGAATGCACCTTTTGAGTCGGACAATCTTGGAAAGGTGGTGGGAAATGTCATCCTGACATATGGTGAAAACAGTGCATTTGGCAAAAGAGGTCGAGAACCGCTGGTCCAATAAGGAAATAAAAAGAATTTTCAGTTTTAAAAAAATAACTGCTATTCAAAATGTTAGTCACCCTCCCTTTTTGGGGGGGAGGGTTTTTCAAAGTTGGCCTTTTAAAGTTACTTAGAATATCTTGTCATCAATATGTACAACATTATAATCAAATTAAATTATTTAGAAAGTGAGGATTTGTCGGTGATATTTATTCAAACAGTAATAAACCATAAAAATTAGAGTTAAAATGCAGGTATTAAATTACTATGAGGCTTATATATGAACAGATTTTCAGACTGTTTACCCAAACAGACTAAGTGAGCTAAATTAACTGATTGTTTTATGAAGACAACATGCAAGTCAACACAGTGACAAGATAGCTTTCCTTAAATCCTATAAAATGGAAAGAGATCTGAGAAAATAACTAGGTACAAAGATATCATCTAGAGATTAGCAAAAAAGAGAGAAACAAATTAACATTCATTAATATTAATGAATTGGTGAAAGCAATGATGATGAATAAAAGAGTAGGCAGGTCTGAAATGATTGACTTCTGAACACAACTTTACAGGCTCTAGAACCACAAGAGTGCGGGGGGGGAAAAAAAAAAAAAAAAAAAAAAGGGTGTCTGCTGCTTAGAATTACCAAAGTCTAAAAACTAAGAATCATTGTTTTCCACTGACAAAGTGGAAAGATCATATTGAAATAAATTGCTAAAAAAGTTGGGTCACTGTGTTGTGACAATTTTTCTCACCAGAAAATGTCTTGCATATTTATAAGTCTACTATTTGTTCATGCTTTGAATATTGTTACCATATCTGGCTTAGTGCACCTGCTATATATTTTGAGATTCTTGATAAAATCCAAAGAAGAATCTGCAATGTTATTGGTCCTGACATGACATCTTGGCTTCAGTCACTTTCCAACTGTTATAATGTAGCTTCCCTGTGCCTTTTCTGTAAATACTTTCATGGTAATTGTTCTGATGAACTTTCCTCTATGGTACCTAGACTTTATGAATTTAATCACAGTACTAAGTTGGCAGCAAAGTCTCCTTATTTTACAGTTGAAATGGCAAGAAGTCACTTTAAGTTTGATGCTAACAGTTTCTTCTCTCACGTTTCGCTTGTGGAACTCCCTTCCAGCTCCATGCTTCCCAGTCAACTTTGATCTTCAAAAATTTAAATGCAATCTCAATCATTATCTTCCATCTTGATTTTTCTTATTTTGTTATTCTATCTCCTTAATAAGGTTTTCTTTCTCATTGTTTTACTCAGTTAATGATTCTCAGCCTCTTAAGTGTACAGTGAAATACTGTCATGGGATACATTTGTGAAATATATATATATATATATATATATATATATATATGCGTATGTGTGTGTGTGAGTGAGGGGAAGGTGTAATGGTACAGTGTTAGTATTTGAAAAAATGAATAAGCATTAAACTCATTTTTTTTCAAGTAATTCTTCTTGTTATTCTTTGATCATGTTATTGAAATAAAGTAAGTTCACATTTGTGCATTTATTTTTTTTTTTAAATCTATGGTTTTATTCTGTAACATTTAAACATATATCCTTTAAAGATTTTGTTAAATGTGCTGTAATATTTTCATTTGCTCCTAAGTATGCTGTTGCACAAAAAGGTTGAGAAACACTGCAGTAACTCCTTGTATCTTAGTGGTTGTATTTGGGGCGAAATGATTTTTAAAAAATTCTGAGTGATTACATGAGAAATTTAAGCAGAAAAAGAAACAGGTTGGGAAAGAAATATACAAATATCAAACCTGTCAATATTTCTGAGAAGGCTGGAGCATACAATGGCCAAAAGGTTGTGAATATGGCAATGAAGTAAACTGTACAAAAAGTAGACCAATAGGCAGAGCCTGCCTACATTTCTGAGATGAGGTATTATGTACACTATTTACATTGTTTGGACTATTGTCCGAATCTTTGTTGCCATATTTATCACAACATTTTGGCAGATGTATGTTCCGGCGTTTTTCAGGTGGTTGGAATGTCGGACTGAACCCTTTATTTCGCTCACTGGGATAGACTGTTCTAGTTTCACATGCCATGTCTAATGGATATCAGTTATCAGTTATCTCCTGTTAATTCCCCTCTCAAAGTTCTCCACCACCTTAACCAGGTATTGAACTCGCACTCTTTGGGTTTTGTCACATGGATTTCACCAACACCTTTGTCCTTAAGGACACACGGCACAGTGGATAAAGACGTTAGCAAGCAAAATAAAGGGTTCAGTTTGACATTCCAACCACCTGAAGAAGGCCGGAGTATACGACTGAAATGTTGTGATAAATATGTCAACAAAGATGAAGACGAAAGTCCTAAGAATGTAGTAATTTTCCAAGCATAGCTTAGATGTGGCACAAGGCCGAAATTAGGGGACACCCAGTGGGGATTGAACTCACTACCGAGTCGTAATTGTTCTAGTGAGTCAAGCATGCTAACCATTACACCGCCTCAAGGAAAGTCCTAACAATGTATTGTAGTGTACAATAGGCAGAGGCTCAACAAATCTAATTTCTTTGGAAATCAGGGAACAGCAATATATCAAGTCACAGATAAAAAAAAAAAAAAAAAAAAAAAAAAAAAGGATGCGCATGGCTTCTGAAAAGTTCTTGGCCTGACCAAAAAAAGAAAATGATAAAAAGCCCTTAACACCAAAGATGAGGAGGGGAACCTAATATTTGATCAGATTTTAGGAAGGCTGAAAACTTTGTATTCTAATTGCATTAAAACTAAGACAGGTTGACTGCAACTAACTCCTCCAGTTTCTAAGGACATACATTCTTTCGAGCTCATGATAATTAAACACTTTCATGATCATGGATCAACTTAGACAACTTTACAAAATTTGCCTGCTGTTAACATTATATATATATATACATATATATATATTTATTCAAGACACTGTAAAAAGGTCAGTCCTTCATGCTTGTGCTTATAAACTAAGTAGAGCTATTTCCAAATAGCATACAATATAACCTATTTTGTGATCTATTTTTATTATGTTGAGGGTATCAATTAGCTTTGGCTACATTGCAGAAAGTTGGATTGAAACCAAAATGGAAGTGAATATAAGAAATTCTCAACAGTATCTAAATTTTAATTAGTAATGCACACTCAAATTTTTATATTTTTAAAATTTGATGTAATGTATATAAAAGATTTTTTTTAATAGAACTCATTGAAAAACAAAAAAATGCTTTTAGAATTTTTTAAATTCATTGAGTGGTTGCAGAGTTATTCAGATTTTTTGCTTGGGCCAAATAAGGAATTGCTGTACTAGATAAAACTATAGAAAGCTAAAATCAGGATTTCAAATAAAATAAATAACAAAAACACACACGTTTGTAGATAAAATCAATTTTCCCCACTATCACTGAATATAAATTTGTGAAACTTCACATAGTAGTAGTTTTCAATATATGGAATAATATGGTACTATTCCCAACTACATTAGATGTTAAGGTCATCCAATATGAGTAGGTCAACATAAGGACCACAATAATTCACTTGAAATGAGAAATATTCTAAAAAACACATCTTCCAGTAATGACCATGTTATTTTTGCATAAAATGAACAGAAGAAGCAAATAAACCATTGAAACCTCATAAACCCATTTACCTCACTTTAGTTCTATAATAATTGTATTGCTTATTGTTTCTAATTAAAAAAAAAACAAAACTATCAGAATCAGAACCATGTACATTTGCAGAAAGTTTAATATCTCAGAATTTTTTTCCCCAAATTTCCGATTCTTTTGAAGAAGGCCATTTGTATATTCCAGGACGAAAGCAATCTGCTGTCAAATCTCTTATGATTCCTACAGAATAAAATGTTCCATGACCTTTTGTTGTTAACTTGGAAATTTTGATAAATATTGAACAATATTATCAATAGCCAGGGTTGTGGAATTTGTTAAAAACATTTTGAAATTGACTTAGCTCATTAATATTCAATTCAGACTCCTTAGAGCCTTTTGAAAGACTTGACCTACGCTTGTTTAAAAAATATTAAAAATAACTTAATAGAAACCAACAAATGAATTAAATAAAAAAAATTTGAAACTTCTTAAAAATTCACATTTTCTCTTCAAGGGGGGGGGGGAAAGAAAAAGAAAAAAAAAAAAAAATCAGTCAAGTAACAACGACTGCTGCTGTGTCCATTAAGTTATTACAAACTGAAGACAGCAAGTTTTATTTTCTTATTTTAGAAGTTTATCTTCGACATTGTTAAAAAAAACAAAAAAAACACAAAATGTACGCACATATATAGTTTATTTTATTCTCTTTCCAACCAAGGAAATATTTCAAAGATTTTCTTAAAAAATAAATTTCTACTCAAACAATGAAGATAACATGTTTTCGCTTTTAAAATGCATTGTTTACAAAGTTTGAAGGAAGGAGAAATTACATATTTTTTTTAGTCATTTTGAAGCTGAAGTTTCCAAACTTCAAAACAATTCTTCAGTGAAGATTATAGGAATATTTTTATAGCAAAAGATGTAAGAAAATGTTATTTGCCAACATCATGTTATTTAAATGATAGCTTAACTTAATTCCAAAATATTTACAGTTAAATTCAACAGAGTGCAGCTGCATTTTGCAATTATCAAATGGAGTTATAATTTAATATGGATTGAAAATTGATCTAAGTTCTATTTCGTTAAAAAATTTCAAAAATATTCAAAGACGTTTCACCAGAATATTATTTTGAAATTAGGGTGTCCCTATGAACAGTATAAACTGAAATATGACAAAACACTAAAATGAGTGTTACAGCAGTTTTTATTTCACTACTAAATAATAACTATTGTGTTTATTTTATATATTTTTGTATTATATTAAAGATCTACTGCTATGCTATTAAATGATATAGGTTTGACTCTAATACTATGGTTGGCTGCAAACTTATAATTTTATGACAGAGAGCATGCCACAAAATTGCAATTTTTCTTTTTGATGTTTTTATTTGTGAGTGTGCATTGCTATAAGCAAATAGATTTGTTTCTCCCCATTTTCCCCTCAAAAACAGGCCAGCAAAGCTATATAAAAGCAGCAGTGATTTTTTTTTTTTTTGACAGCTTAAAAATAGGATTTTGGTTGGTTTTGTTGTTTTGCAGCCTATCAGCCCCTCATGGGTCATTTAAAGCCAAGTAATTCATTCTCCCTTCTGTGGAATTATTTCAAATCAGAATGGTAAATAATAATAATAATAATAATAAAAAAAAAAAAAAAAAAAAAAACATTTTCTGGGGATCTGTGATGTGTCAGATCCAGTAGATTTAAGAATATTTTGAAAACTGGGAGAAGAGAAACATGACATGTCCAAGACTCATCATGCCACTTATATAGTAGCAAATCACCCATATTCCATTGGCAAGAAGTTCCATTTAGACAGCTTCTTCCTGTGAATCACTGCCCTGTGGAATAGACTCCTAAGACGAGGTGCCCCCCCACCCCAATTGCTACAATCTTAACCTGTTCAAGTCCAGAGTCAACCGTTATCTTCCCCTTCTATACGTATGAACTGCCCCTTAATGTAACCCTCTACCTCGAGTGGCACCCGGTCCTTGTACATGGTGAACCTTACTGTTGATAAAAGAAAAAAAAAAAAAAAAAAAAAAAAAAAAGTGTTCGACTTAATCAAATGCAAAACTGCTCAAGTCTTAAAGAGTTTGAAAACATGAAAATTTCTCTATTTTTCAGGATTCATTTAATGCATCTTCTAGGATTGCAGATTTTATAAGAACATTAATATAATTGGTTTTAGCACAATCCAACAGTGACTGAAATAGTTTTGCCATGCTGGTGAATTTAGTAAATGAATTTATTGCAAAAATATTTCTATCCAAGAGCATGAGATTGGAATTCTGCTTATCTCTAGTGAAAAACACGACTTAAAAGTGACATGTCGAACAAATAACTGAAAACTATATAAATTAGTGGGGGGGAAAAAAAGAAAACAAAAACAAACAAAAAAAAAAAAAAAAAAAAAAACAACTTGGGTAGAAAGCTGTTTGGCAAAATATGAAAGAGAAATATGAGGAGCAGGCATTATGCTCGATGCCCAGAATGTCATGTCATTTGTGTGGTAATTTACAAGAAATTTTTTTATTTTCTTTATTCCTCTATCTTCTTTTGCTAAATAGTGATCATGTGTAAATAGTAAAAATTGTATGTAAAGTAGTAGACCCAGTGTCTCCCATTGCAGCCAGGTAGCAGTTGAAGTACATAGCTGGCAAACGGTATAAATAGGTGCGACCTGTATCCGATTACAATATGGTTGGCTCTTGAACAGAAGCCAAAACTCGTCTAGATTAGCTAATTCTTTCTTGGTAGGCAACAGGATGACTATCTTTAGTAAGAGTGGCAGCAGAGGCAGTTGAAACACAGACAAAAGTATTTTAGCATTATTTTTAAATCCAGAGAAATCATCTCTTTATGAAGATCATTAAAATCCGTTAAAATAAATAAGACGTCATTATTTTTTTTTGAGAGTAAAAGGCTCATTATAGGTGCGTGGAATAAAAAAAGTCACAGAAAAAGTGAATAAATAACTGAAAAAAGAAAAAAAAAAAAAAAGTTGTCCATCCAATGTCAAAGAAATTTAGGCTTATTTATTCTTGTGACAGATACCAAATTTTCATCTTTGTCTTTACAAATTGAGATCAAATATTTTCACCCAAGTCAAAGGGGGCATGATTTGATTTTAAATTTATCAAATAAAATGAACAATTAATGTAAAGAAATTTTTGCAGAAAATGTGTATCATTTACATTAGAAATTATATAAAATAAATTAAAAAGAGAACCCCCCCCATGAAATGACGTTAGAAATGTAATAAAATTGTCATTGTGTAAATTCTAGAAAAAGGTGAAGATCAATTTATCAAACTTTAAATATTTGGAATTTTCATGTATAAAGGATTTTTAAAAACAAAAAGGCACACAAAATATACAACTACAAAAGATAACATTAATAACAATGAACTAGATAAAAAAAACAAAAAAAAAACTGACATATAAGACTCCTTAACGTCTATGCAAAAAAAAAAAAAAAAAAAAAAAAAAAAAAATATTGAGAGAGAGAGAGAGACCTAAAATTTAACTTATCTTTATTTGTAAATTTCCATTCAAAAATTCTAAAAACAATTACAACTACACCCAAAAATATTATGGATATGATGAGAACCCAAAATATCCCCAACAATAATTCTGAAGTGTATATATATATATATATATATATATATATATAGTGGTTAGAAATTTTCCTTTCTGACCATGAGACCCAAGTCTCACCATGGTCGATTTGTCAGGAAGGAGACTTCCTGATGTTATCGATCTGGAGGGGGAGACAATCCCAGCATGCGGCACCTTTGGAAAGGTGCCAGAAAACCATATCATGGGTTGACCCAAGCCTTGCGAGTGAAATTGGGTAAACAGAAAAATTGGGGGGGGTCATCAATAGATGTGTTAGCATGAAGTCACAAGTCATCATGACCGAGGGTTTGAGAGTGCAAACCTTATTCAGATTGTTGATCAAGCTAGATAACACACTCTTTCCCAGAAAATGTGGGTGTTGAACAAACACAAATGTGCCTGAGCAAGCATCTGCAATAGACAGGTATCCTTGAATATGAGCTGCCAGCTATATATATATATATATATATATATATATATATATATATATATATATATATAAAAACCAAATAGCCAAATATAGGTGAGTGTTCATATACAAATTGCACCCGACAAATGCAGAACATATGAAACTTAAGAGTTGTGCAATCAGTGTAAGTTTTTTATATATATATATATATATATATATTATATATATATATAAAAAACACACACGTACATATGTACGCGTGTGTGAACATTAAAGTCAACAGTCTTTTATATCTATATAGACTATCTCTGAGCACTTTATCCCATAAATATAGCACACCTTAAAACTATATATATATATATATATATATATATATATATATATATATATATGAAGAAATATAGTTTTAAGGTGTGATATATATATATATATATATAATTAACAAATTGATCTATTAATTATCACTTGCTCTGTTTATTACATCGAGCTCTCAGGATTTATATCCTCCCTGGAATTATCTATACGGATTACCAATTAACTTTAGTTACTTTTACACACACGCACGTGTAAAAACTAGTTTCTTCACTATTAAAAAGTCTCAAATCAGTCTTTTTGTCTAGAAGTTGTAAATCAATGCAAGTCATGAAGTAGCAAAAATTTTCGAAATGTAGAGAGAGGCCTACATTTGTTTGTAAGTACACAAGTTGGTCAAATCAAGTTTTATAGACACTTGTTTGTTTGATTATAAAGTTTCATATTCTACTCTGTTATTCTCTTCAAATATTATTTCAAGGAAGCATTTCAGTTCTACTCATTGATGTAACGAATGCTGTTTACAAATATAATCTTCCAGTAAAGACCACATATGTCTAAGTGTCTCTATATCCATTTGTAAGATTAAATCTTGAGTAAGAAATGGGTTTTAGCAAAGAAGAGATTTACTTCATTTTACATATGTTAGTTTTGAACTTTGAGATTTTCACAATTTGGCAAAAAGACCAGGGTAGACTGTGTGACATTGTTGGGTTATTATGTTAAAGTTGCATGCATGCACACACAAAAAACCAAAAAAGACATAGGCAAACATTTTAAATACTGGCAAAAAATCTGTTTAAAATGGTAGAGTAAATAATACAGGTAGTTCATAAAGTCTCTTTACAATTTAAAAAATATATTACAAAGGCAATTGATGACATATCTTAATCAGATTTGTTCTATGTACTCAGTTTTTTCAAAGTTTCAAAGTTTTTAATCACATTGTGTATTTCAGGTATCCTGCTGATAAAAGAGGTACTGTTAAATAAACCCCTAAAAATGGCTACTTTTCAAAAAAAAGACAATATTTGTCATGGTTTATTGAAACAAAATTGGATATGCAGACTCAGCAAAATTACAGAAAGATATCTCCAGTGTAAAGCCGTCAAGTTGGTTTTATGGATGCCTTTGGTTTGTTGGTTTGTTTGGGTTTTATGGCATATCAACCACTGTGGGTTATTTAATGCCAAATCCAGTTTATATGAATTTTAAATGCCTATTTTGTATGGAATAAAAACACGTATAGCTGGCAACATTATTTTTCCGAAAACATTATCTGAGGCCTTGCTGTTAGACGTAGTTTATCGCCGTACCCAGGACGCAGATGTAGTTTATCGTCATACCCAGGACGTGTGTAAGACTTGGAAAAACTAGGAGATCACTATTTGCCCATAGCTGGGACCCTAACAGGTGCTACCACCCCGGGTCAAGGTAGACCTGGGAACACCAGCAATTAAGAGGTGGTTCCACGCTTCTCAAAACCTCCTGATCAGAGGCCTTGCTGTTGATTGCAGTTTAATGTCATACCCAGGACGCCTCATTGGTGTGTGTGTGTGTGGGGGGGTCTTACCCCTCTACAGAGGTGCAGTCGGCGTATTCTAAAGCCCCAGCCGACATGGCCGGTGGATGGATGCCTTTGTTATTTTTGAAACCATAACATGTCATCATAGAAGAGCCAGTTCGAATAACACAGCATTTCTCCTGCAATTGAAGCAAATTACTGCATCAATCTTTCGTTCAAAGAAAGGTATTTACTTCAGTTCACTGGATTGCCTTGCATGACGTGCAAAGGCTTTGTAAGTATCTCTTTACTCATAGGATCAACCACGAGAAATGGATGAGCTGAGAACATGCAGGGTGTCCATAATGTCTCTTTACAATTTAAAAATATTTTACAAAGGCAAATGAATCGCAAACATTTTCAGATCAGTGGGCTGGGAGGGATGGCCGAATTCTGTGGTCACCTTGTTCATCAGATATCACACCCCTAGACTCCTTTCTATGGGTTATGTTAAAGTTATAGTGTATCCATCAAAGATGAGGGACAGCACTGATATAAAGCAAAAGATCACTGATGCCATTGCCACCACTGATGAGGACATGCTACAGCGAGCATGGCAAGAAATTGTGGAAAACCTGCAATATTTTAGAGAGAGTATTTAATGCACTGTCAGCCAGTGTACTGGACTCGATAGATGTTGGCTCTGTAAGGCAATCACTGGTAACAAAGACATTTTTAGAAATTAGAACAAATTGTATTCTTATCATAACAGAAGAAAAATGAGCTACTTACCTCTATGCTAAAATATCCTCTGTCTACATAATCTCCTAAAAAGAGGTAACGTGTTGTTGCAGGTGGGCCGCCAACTTCAAATAACTTCATTAAGTCATAAAATTGTCCATGAATATCACCACAGACTGGAAAGATGATAAAAAAATATCTTGGTTAAAAAAAAAAAAAAACAAAAAAAAAAAACAAAAAAAAAAAACAAAAACAAAAAAAACAAACAAAAAAAAAAACCCAAAACAAAGAAAAGAAACAAAAAAAAAAACCCAAAACAAAGAAAAGAAATAACAAAAACAAAACAATTTGAAAAAGAAAGCTAAATTATGGTTCAGTTTTATTTGTTAATAACTAAAAAGCTGCATTCTGTGTGAACTTTTAAGCTAAAAGTAAAAGGACCTCTGGTCCAGTGTAGAACACAGCAATGATAATTTTGAAGAAATAACTTTGAATTCCTCAAATTCACTCGATGGAACTTCAAAACCTCACTTTAATTCTGATTTGGGCTAGAAGTCCAATTTTGGCCAAAAGATTGATTTGGGCTGAAATTCCAATTCAGGCCGAAAATTGAATTCTTCAAATCACAAAATCCATGGAACTTCAAAACCTCACCTCATGAAACCTCTCACTTTGATTCTGATACCTTGGCATTTTGAAGATAAAAAATTGATTTCCTCAATTCACGAAGTTGGAGATATTTTAAACTAAATTTAGCAGAAAATGCTTTAAATTCAAAGTTTTTGCGTTACTTTAAATGGAATATAAATTAAAAACTTAAAATCAGTAATTTTTATCAGTTACTTTAAAATTGGAGTTTTTAACTGTTTCCTCTTTATCTGGACATAAATCTTAATAATGAAAGTTCAGGCACCAGATGAAGGTCGGATTTTCAACACAGAGATCATCTTGATTCCAAAAAGGTATAATATGTTTATGTAGAGCAAGTGTGGTGCGAGTTAGAATGGTTTCAGACAGACAGAATTTGCTGTGTATTAATTTAGATGTGATAAAGTACACATTAAATATTGTAGACATTTAATGTCTCTTTAGATAAATGCATACTTGACTCACAGTTTACATAATCTAGAAATCGAAGTTTAGGATGGATGTACATCGTGACTAGAAAGACAAAATCATTTAATAAAGTTTGTAGAAGCTAGTTTTAAGTCTATTAATTCAAAATTATTATTATTTTCTTTTTTTTTAAAAATAAAATTCTCTCAAAGCAGAAATTTGGCTAGAGTACACAAATTTACTTTAGTTTTCTCATGAAAAAAGAATTGTACATTTTTCATATTTTTGTAAAAGTTATGAATTTAGGTTATAAAAATAGGACATCAAAGCTAATAGACCAAATGCATAACAAGAGAAACTGACATAGCAGAATGAAAAAAAAAAGTATCAGAATTGAATAGGCTGGCTTACAAAAAGGAGTTATTTTAATATTAAATCTAATACCAATGGTATTTGTTCGTAGAACTTAAAATGGGATCATATTACAAGACATAGAACAGATGTTAACCACTGGTTAAGAAAAAAAAAAAAAAAAAAAAAAAAAAAAATTTCTTTTTTTTTTTTTAATCATTTCACTCCAAGCAAAGGCAATAATGCCACTAAGATGCAAGGGGTTACTAGGGATGAAAGAAAATGAAAAGAGATGGAACCAGAAATGCAGTCCTAAACAGAAAACAAGGTATAAACCTCTAATCCTGTTCAAAAGATCATGGAGGAGTGTAAACTGGGAAATAGGCAAATCTATCTACTGCTATTAAATTACAAATTATATTTTACAAAATTAAGTTGCGCAAGTGAAAAATCATTTATTGTATATAAGACATATCACACACACAAAATATTTTTTTTTAAATTTATAAACTTCACAGGTGTGTTTTGAGCTCTTCTTTTAAATGATCTTATCTTCAAAAATGTAATAAATGGCACAAAGTTAATTTTTTATTGAATTCACATGTGCTCGTTTAAATTGAGATTTATGTGCTAAACAGAAGTCAGCATTGCCCAATTCATCTGGAAGAAATAGTGTTTGTTGTAATGATCAGTAAACAGACTCATCTACACTTATTCACAGGATCATACAAGCCTGCAAATTTAAGCCAATGCCATTAAAAGACACCAAAATCCAACTAAAATTACAACCCTCGTGCCATCCCCGGGAATAGAATGCAATAGCAACAGAGCTAGTAGAAACCAAATGCAAATTAGCATTACTTATTTACACTTGCTAAATTATTTGCTGTATTTTATTTTAGTAGCAAGACGAATACTTTAAAAATCAGGAAAAACAAATACAGTTACAAAATATTTAAGAAAACAAATCAAATGTTAAATTTATATTGCTGGTTCTTGAGAGAATCTTGCTTTAATAAAAAGAAAAATGTTATTTCCAAAGACAAAAATGTATAAAAAGTGCTTTAAATCCCAAGATCATCTACAGTAAATTTATGTCTCAATCCTCACAACATTTCATATTTCTTGGCAGAGCTTCTATTATTGCACTGTGTGATTAAATATGAATGAAAAAGACAATAGTCTGAATAATGTAAATAAATGCACATAATACCTCATCTCAGAAATATAGACAGATACGAAAAGGAAAATGTAACTAAATGAAATTGACTAGACAGCGCCGCTTTAGTGTGTATCCTACCCATCAGTGTGTCCCATCACTACATTTGTAACCTACACTAACGTAAGGGGAAAAGCGAAAATGGAAGGAGGGATGCCATTTATTGTATTATAAAATTAAAAAAAAAAAAAAAAAAAAAAAAAAAAAAAAAAATTAAGTTTAACAATCTCATAAGTAATATGATTTTGATTAGAATAGTACACCTGTCTTCTAGACTAGCTAACTAATCCCAGTTGCAGATGCCCACCCAGGCACATTTATGACTTTTTAATATTCAGAACCAACTTGCAGTTTATAACTATACTGAGCAGACAGTTACAGTTTCTGGGAAAGAGAGCATGATCAAGGAGTTCAACAATACCAATTTGGTCACAATGACTTGTGAATTCATTGCTAGTGTAACCATTGATGGCTTCTGAAATTTTGTTTCTCCAGTTTGACACACAAGATTAGATCAATGCATGGTATAGTCTTCCAATAGTGCTGCATGCTGGGATTTTTCTCCTCTGATTGATATTTTCAAGAAGCCATCTCCTTGACAAACAGACCATGGTGATATTCAAATCAAGATCTCATTGGAGGAATGCTGACGTTCTAACGATTTCACCACACAAAGAAGGGGATGCTAAAACATACTCAGCCTCCCCAAAATTCCATTCCTGCCAATAAAAAGTCTGATACTTGGAAAAATTTTCTATATCAATTCCAATCGTCAGGAGGCTTTAGCAACTTACTACCATTTATCTCAATTTATCATTATCTTTATACTAAGTTTTATGCAATTAATTTATGTACTAGTTATTGTGTGTGTATATATATATATATATATATATATATATATATATATATATATATATATATACATACATGAACTTGAATCCTGCAGGACAGGATCACTAACAACAAAGTCCTCCTCTGTGTAAAGATAGAGAACCTAAAACCCATCATAATTTGCCACCAACTCTGATGTGCTGGACACCTCGTCTGAATGCTAGACATCCACCTACTTGAACAAATCCTCTTTGCAGAGCTTGCATCTGACAAGAGACTATGTGGAGCCCTACATTGTCGATTCAAGGATGAGCTCAAAAATGTCTTGCTGAGAAATCAAACTGGTCAATTAGGAGATGGAAGTTGCAGGAAAAAAAAAAAAAAAAACAAACCCCAAAACAGATGGAGAAGAGTCCATGAAAATAAAAACATCCTTCAAAAACACCAGAAGACAAATAGAAGCAGCGAAGAGAGCCTAAAGAAAAGGCTAGAGCTCTCCACTCCCTGAACCCTCCTACCATTGAATAGGTGGCTGAGGATGTCTCTTAAGATCCAACATAGGACTTATTTCACAGAGAAGGAATGTTGATGAACACCCCAATACTCAGCAATGAGTTCTGACAATGATGTGTGTGTGTGTATATATATATATATATATATATATATATATATAGTAAATAATACCAGAAGTAATTCTTATACCAAAGAAATGATCCACATTCAAAACAATATCCTTTGTTAGAGTGGAAAGAACATTTTTAGAATTTGTGAAGATGAAAATTTATCAGAAAATGCCAAGCACAAGATAACAGTCAGTGTCATAAAAAACTTCCAAGTATGTTAAAAACTAAAAGACATGATTTGTTTCTAGGACCTGTACCACAACTAAAGTGGTTAATTTTGAAAAAAAAAAAAAAAAAAAAAATTATGTCCTTTACAAATGATTCTACATGACATCACCTATATTTGTTATGCATATTTAAACTACAATTAATTTATCTCTACAAATGCAAAGATGAAGCTAATAAAAATGTTTCTCTGCACTGATAACATTGACGTACCGTACCTGGATAAGGAGTAGAAATGGTCAAAAGTACTCAAACAAAACATTATTAATTTGGAAGGTTTCTCCACCGAGTTGATTACAAAAGAAAAGAAAAAAAAGAAAACCCACACAATACATGACATCCTAACAATGCTAACATAATCAATACTGTTTCTTTCAGTTTTGTAAATACTTTGATAACAAAGAATCTCTGTTCTAGTTTTGTAGCACAAATATTGAGAGAATGGCTCTTTCATTCACTAGCAGCAATCAGTGTACAGTTATATTTCCAGCTAAAATTATTGTGTCAACTTGGTTTCCCCGTCAATGAAAATGGAACAAAATAGAAATAGATGAAATTCTATCCTTCTGCGAATTCTCGATCTCTAAAAATAACGTAAACAATAAAGGAACAATTTCAAATCTCTTGACAGTCCGAAACATTACAAACCCATCTAGTTTGAGAATTTTTCTAACATTTCTTTTCATTGGAATTTTAATTCCTAGGAACTTTGGACTTGAAGTGTACGTGTTTTACACCTGGGCATTAGTGTTCTTATCTCTCCACAGCTTCCTGTCTTGTTGCTCAAAGAAATAATAAAATCCAAACTTAGAAAAAAAAAAAAAAAAAAAAAAAAAATGCAGCATTCATTTATTTAAAATGTTTTTTGTTTATTTAATGTTAATGGGATAAGCATAAAGTAAACTGACGTCAGTGTTCACTAGTTTTGATTTAATTGAACAGAAGTTCTTGTAGCGCCATGTTAGTAAACAACTGATGAGAAGACAAGGCTAAATTACTTTTCATAACTTTATTCATTTCTGAACTCCTTCAAATGAACTGAATTGACCAAAGTGAGGGTATGTGGTTGCAATCTTTATAAACGCATTTTGTCGAGATAGGAGCCCACTCCACCCTTCCCTTGCCATCCAGTTGTCTTGAATGTGTATATCCCAAGTTCAGATGGATTGATTTCTTGCCCATGTTGATGGGCCAACCTTGAGGCCCAATTCTGCACTTGGTTATTATGGGATCACATTCTAAGTCAACTCTCTAATTCATCTAATCTCTTTCAATGTTATGAGGCACCAATGCCAGCTACAAAACTTGCTTTGATATGCCTTAGGGTGAGCTCAGTATATGTTGGGGTCACCACATATTAAAGATTCCTGATGGATATATGCAGATGATACCAAAATGTATGGGCACACCTATAATTATCTTGATGCTCAATGCCTGGCAGTTAATCTTTCCTCTATCTCGCACAGCTCACTGGAGTTGGGTGGGGGATAACTGGTATCATTTAACACATCCAAAACAAAACCCTAGTAGCATTTAATCACCATTGAGCAGACCCTAAACCTGCAACAATCCTGAGGAGTGGTCATTCCCTGAAAGAGACTCCTTGCCTTGAATGTCTAGTGGATCTAAAGCTTACTCCTGATCTCAAGTGAAATGTGTACGTTTGTGTTATCGCAAAAAAGATGGATCAGTTCATTGTATCACTCCAGAAAATCCTAACATCCGATATCATGATCTATCATTATAAGAGGCAGATCAGACTGAGAACAGAGTATGGCTGCCATTTCTGGGACAGTGCTGCCCAATCCTCACTGTCCAGCCTTAAGAGAATTCCAAAAAACAGCTGTGGCCTTGTAGATGATGAATTATTATTCACCCTGGGATCCTTATCCTACAGACAAAACATTTATAGCTAGGACCCTCCACCAGGCCATGCTTGCAGTGGCAAACAATCCCTTTTCTCTTCATGTGTTCCTTTGATAAAAAAAACTTTCCCAGATCTGCTACTTTGCAGACCCCTGAGGGAATGCTTACTAATAACTACAATCTCAGTTTAGGGTAGGGTTACCCAACAGTGGGTGATTTTAACTGTTGGGAGAGTGATGAGCAAGTGAACAGAAACTGGTGGACAACTGTAAATTTTGGTGGGTGATATAAAATTTTGAGTATTAAAATGGTATTTCAATATAAGCTACCTGAAAAAAAAAAAAAAAAAAAAAAAAAATTCAAAAAGAGATAAAGAAAATGTATAAAAAACCCCCAAAAAGCAAAAGGCTAAGTGGGAATAAATGGGTCACATTCCGAGATAAGATAGAAATATTTCCGAAAACAATGAATATTTTTTATATTTTCTATAGAGGAGGGTCATTAACATTCAAATAATTCTTCAGACATAACATTTGATTTATATCCAGAAAAAAAAAAAAAAAAAAAAAAAAAAAAAAAAAAGTTAAGGGAGGGCGATTGGGGAATTTTTATTAGTTGCTAGTAGTGTATAGTTTATAATTTTTATAATGAACAAAAATTGTTGTCTTTTTGTCAACATATATAAAGCTAATCCTAACAATAAAATTAATATCAAAATCAATTTTTTTTTCTCCAAAAATGTATAGTTATCGCAACATCAAAATTCCCATGTTTCAAAACTGAAACCAATTTAAATTCAATCATATAAATTTAAAATACAAAGTTCCATTCCATTATCAAGCAATGCTAATAACTTTTTGAAATTGATTCACTTAATTTATCAGTCCAGACAAATTTGATATTTTGAAATGTTGCTGTCGAGGAAAATTCCATCTTTATTTTATGGGTGTTAACTTATTTAGAAAACTAATGTTATTCTTAGCATTGCTTGATAATGGAATGGAACTTTGTATTTTAAGCTTAATTTGTATGATTGAATTTAAATTGAGGTTTCAGTTTTCAAACATGGGAATTCCAGTATTGCAATGATTATATAAAACAAAAAAAAAACAAAAAACAACATTATGCTCTACTGTTGTATTGAGCACCATTTTTTTTTTTAAATAAATGCTAAGAACTGAATTATAAACCTCATTGTTCTTTCCTATTATTTTAATTATATATATGTGTGTGTGTGTGTGTGTGTGTGTGTGTGTGTGTGTGTGTGTGTGTGTGTGTGTGTGTGTGTGTGTGTGTGTTCAATAGTCAAGTTTGCTTTCATTTGTTCTTTAATACTGTATGCAACTACTGCATAAGTCAGCATTATTTGTTATCTCCCTTTGGTATCTTTTTTTTTTTTACTACATCATAAAATCAGTTTATGAACCAGTAACAAACTTTTACAATTTTGGTATGCATTTAAATATTTACTATACAGGTGGGCAGTGGAAAATTTTTCCATGTGACAGTGTCAAAAGTGGTTTTATAAAGTTCCCTGCTAGAAATTTCTCATGGAGTCAGTGTCCGTGCTTGGGCAGAGCATTTGGGATTTATAGCAATCAAATCAAGACATTATCCAAGAATAATCAGGATTATAAGGATTTACTGAGTGTAGCTTAGTCGTAGCACAAAGCTGGAAGTATGAAACATCCAGTGATGACCCACTACTCAGTCATAAATGATCTAGTGAGACAAGCTCAAAGTCAAAGTGCCCAAATAATCAACCTTCAACAGTGCATTATTCGCTACTTTCCATTCCACTTCATTGTTTTTCAAGGCTCCTCTACTGCACTGCTACACTCATGGTCATTTTCTGTTGCCTTAGCAGGATATGACAACACAACTGAAAAATTCAAACATGCTATGATTCCTATCCCCCCCCCACTTGGCAGGATAAAATTTTTGCTTTGCAAATAAAATCACAATTTAAGAGTTGAAAACCATTTACACGAGTTTGTTTATATTAGTCACTTTGATGTGTGCCTTCCATTTGGAAGGCAATGGGAAGTGAACCCACTGGACTGGATTGGTCTCTTGAGTATGAATTGAAAATGATTTGTTAAAAAAATTTTTGTTAACAAGCACTGAAAATGGGATTCTTTACACTAAATTAGAACACAAGAAACAAAAGCAAAATGAATCTATTCTGCCAGCCTGCCTTCATCTAAAGGTGATGCTATATTTATGATGGGATCAAATGGAGTCCTCTACTGATTCAAATAAAGTACTGCTCCCAGTTAGATTAGATGAAGGCAGCAATTGACAGCTGAATAGTGCCTGCCTAAAATTATCTAAGAGAAAGACCATAATATTCCATCAGGATAACACTAGACCATATGAATGAGAATTATCTTTAAGGGGTGTGACCTAGATGAATGTAAAGGTATCCAGAGTTATATTTTTGCAATGAAAGATTAACCTGAGAGAGCAGAATTATTAAGTTGTCTGAAATATGGTAGAAGACAGAATAAAATGGTGAATATATTATCCAATAAAATTGAAAATAAAAATATTTTTATCTTAATGGAGATATATATATATATATATATATATATATATAACAAACTCATTGTTTAGCCTTTATTTACACTATTTACATGCAAACTAGTGTCTGAATATTGATGTTATCACTTGGGATTCACAATTATGAGCTCCCATAACTCATCAGAGTTATAGGGGTATAAGTAGTGTGTCTAGGGCAAGATAGCCTGATGGAGCCCAACCTTCTCCAGGACTGTTTTGAAATCAGTTTTCTTTCTAAACTGGTTGCCACCCAATGCTATAGAACCAAGTCTGTCCTATTTTACCCATAGCTGGGGTTCTTGAGATTAGGTTGAAGAAAACATTCATCAACAGAGGTTGACCTAAATGTCAGACTCAAAACAGTATTAGATTAGCTTACAAGGGAGATAAGTTCTCTTAATCAAGCAACCTACTGCATGCAGGTGTCATAATGTGGTAACCATGTTATACCTTGACCGAAATCTACGCAGAATCAACCAGACTTTGGAAGAGCTGAATACTGGTGAACAAACCAAGAGATGAAATTCACAATTTACACACAAGTCATCTACTCAAACAATCATCCACTACAGTAACATTTTGTGCATGCATATATAAGGAGCCAGGCAAACCTACCTAGTTTTCATCTAAACGAATCTTCAGGGCTTTAGGTGCAACTTAGGTAGGTGTGCCTGGCTCCTCAGGATTATTCTAGTTTATCACTCTACTTAGCATATTGAGCACTCTGCGTTGTCGTATTTTTACTCATTTTGGAGGTGAAACACTTGACGATTGTTTTGCCTTGTTTTAATGTTCTTGGTTCTTTCTTTATTTCCAATTTTTTCTAGGGTACCGATTTGGTCTACTGCAAGTTAAGCTATCTGAGGTTTTTCCAAACAAGTACTACAGTGTGTGTATATATATATATATATATATATATATATATATATATATATATATATATGTGTGTGTGTGCATGTGTGATACCTGAAGCTATTCTTATTCAAAGGAAATGATCCATTTTCAAAACAATGTGTTTTGTTAAAGCAGAGAGTACATTGAAGAACATATTTGACAGACATTTGGTCTGTAACGATACTAAGTTAGCTTATAGGATATGAAATTAGTAAATACTAAAGCCTTCAAATAGTTTAACACATGGCTCAGTTATAACAAATTTAGTATAGGAGAAAAGTTGAATATAGAATAGCCTGTGCCAGAAGTAGTTTTGCCCAACACTGCAAATTGCTTCAAAATCAACCTGAAAACTTGAATAATGTTCTTAAATAGCTTTGTCAGATAAAAACTTTCATATGAATGTCATTCATGGTGCCAAACTCATTCAGAAATATCTAAATTGTCAGTTGTATACAACCGCTTCCCAAGATCAATCATTAAAAATGTCCAAGTGAAGCCTGGAGGTGTCTTGGCAAAGATCATTGTTCATTTGAACATTGTAGACTGGTGCTACAGAATCACAAACAAAGGACTGTACCAAATAACAGAAATCAAATCACTTGAGGACTATCAACAGCTAAAATGGATAGCATATGTAACTTGAAGAGAAAATAATGATAATCAAGATGTCAACATTCCACACTACTTCAAACAAAAAGTTAGGAAGGAAACCCCATCTATACTGGAACAAGTGATAAAAATTAGTGGACTTGAGAAAGCTATTTTCCTGAAAAAAAAAAAAAAAAAAAAAATCTTTAAGAGAAAGATTTTATAAATTTAGCAATACTAGCTGCTCAGTCAATGAATGCCAAATGTTTCCTTGTAGGTAAACAGCTAAGATTACCATTATTATAATACAAGGAGGATGATATTTGTGTAATTTGTCAGCCTACTGGATGCAGACATGTTACTTTAGTAAACAAATCAGACCTTGACCAGAATCCAAGGGTGTTCAAAAAGAGGCATCAGGACAAGCTCTTGTTTGGGGGTGGGGTGGGGGGTGTTTGAGAGACAACATCAGATGTCGATGTAAAAGAAAATGGTTTCACTAATAGGCACCTATTCTTCATTCCATGTCAGAACATTTACCATAGTACTACACCGACATCCACTAGGTTAACTGATTATGAGAAAATATCTCTTTATATTACAAGCTAACATTGTACTGTTTTGGAGCAGGCGCCTAGATTGACCAATGTCAACAAATATATTTTGTTCAACCTAATTCTAGTTGATAACAAAAGATGAGGATTTATTGATTGCTGATCCGTTTTACCAGCATATCACACTGTGGGTTATTTAATGCTGAAACTGGATTTTTATTCAGGAATATTTCAGAACACATCAAAGTGGTCGTGAGGTTTTAAAATTGTTTTCAAAATATCACAAGTTATATAGTTCAGGGGGTATTTTAAAACCAAAGTTATATGGTTCAACATGCATACTCTAGTTTCTATAAAAGTTGAAAGTATTTTATTTTCTTCAGATATCCTATTATTTGGGCAGGAGGTACATTTTTGAAGAGTATGTTAAGATTTTGAGCTTGGTAATAGTTGCTACGTATTTTTTGTACTTCTTACATTCTATCAAGATATGTTTGACTGTGAAAAATTGGTTGCAGTGGTTACATTGAGGTGTAGTTTCTGCCTTGAGCATGTATGTGTGTGTCAAGTGTGTGTGTCCAATTCTTATTCTGTTGAGCTCTATGTCTTGTCTGTGATCAGCTAATAGCTCTATATTCTCCTTTCTTATCGCCAGCTGATGTTCATATAGTTTATTGTTTCAGAACATGTCCCAAATTGCTTGCCATTCTCTCTTGATGTCTTGCGTAAGTTTGTTTTTATAATCTGTATATGGGAATTTGTTGTTGGTTATTTCCATTTTCATTGTGTCTTTTGCCAGGCTTTTGTAGGCTTCATGATTTTCCTTTAATGCCCATATGGTTAGAAATCCAAGCCAATATTATTGGCTTGTGCTTTATTAAAGGACGGCAAACTTCTAAGATTTCTTGAATATGGGAATGATTTGTTATTTTCTTTAATTGCTGTTGAACTATACAGGAAATTTATAATCTAACTCACTATCTTTTGAATCTATCA
Source organism: Acanthosepion lycidas (assembly GCA_963932145.1). Lineage (NCBI taxonomy): Eukaryota > Metazoa > Mollusca > Cephalopoda > Sepiida > Sepiidae > Acanthosepion > Acanthosepion lycidas. The sequence goes on from OZ010615.1 coordinate 59,430,143, forward strand.
TTTTAAGAGTCATTTTTATGGTTAAAAAGATGGTGATATCAGTATGCATGTAAATAGTGCAAATGATAACTCCTCATCCCAGAAATTTAGACAGAAATAATTGTTCAGTCATTTAAACAATTCCTTTCACTTTTTTCTGAAATATTTTCAGAGATTATTTTTTAATTATTAAACTAAATTGATCTTCTGTAAGTTTTCCTTTTGCCAAATGTATTTGTTTTCTTTATTCACAATAATAATAAAACAATAGAGTTCTTATAAAATGGAACTGATGAATATTTTAATGAAATCTTTCTCTTTAAAATTTTGATGAGGAGAACTTTAGTGATTCTATTTCATTGAACTGATTGTACTTGATAAGCACAGTAAACATGATACAAGTCAGCATGTTCTTTTAAACAATGAAATAGAAATGGATGACTAAACTAAACAAAAGAAATTATTTCTGAAGTGTTGCTAAAATTGAACATTCAGTAAATATCAAAGTTCCAAGTCAAAGGTCAGAAAAGATCATGACTGGATTAAAATTTTAAAATGGCAGGCTAAGTGGAGAGAGTTGAGGTAATATGGATCACAACTTGGCATTTGTTAAATCGCAAGAAGAGTTCAAATGTAATAGCCAAAATAACTAAGAATGTATTTTTGGTTTTCTATAGATTCTATTGCAGGCTGGAGGGATTAGGTTGTCAGTGGATTTCCATTGAACTGGATTCTTGGGTAGAAACAAAATTGAGAAAATCTAGTAGATGTTTAAGCCTTTCTATCATTCAAGCAATACAACTCAAATGTAAAACAAAAATTAAAAGCCTCTTAATATTTTAAAAGTAAAAATAGCAAGTTTATTTTTTGATTTCTGAATTTCTGGGATATTTTTTATTTTTTTTGTTTAATGGCATATCAACTCCTTATGGGTTATTTAATACCAAAATTTAATTTCCAGGGGAGCTTTGAAGTAATAAAAATATGATATACTTTCATAATTGAATACATGGTAATTGATACTCAGCTTTTGTGCATATACAGGCTTGTGGAAACAATTACTAGATGTGGTGAGATGTGTGTTTTAAGTTGTAGTCTTGTTGAAGGTATATCTTGGAATACAGTTTGATTTCTTAAAAGAAAAAAAAAAAAAAAGAATTGTAGGATATTATATGGATTAATTTAATATATTTTATTGTTATACATTATTTATATAGACACAAATATTTAAGTAAATGCTCTGTTTATAATAAACAGTATTAACATTTACCAGCCTGAATGAGAAATTTCATGCAAAATATGCATCCTCTGACAGGAATCAAACCTCTATCCTACACGGAACTGTTATATTGCCTGATGTGCTATACCAGTTAAGCTACGAAGGAAGCATCTGGTTAGCAAGGTCGATTTACTGCTTTTAAAGGCTAAATATTGTAAATATTTGTTTCTATATAAACAATAAAACATTAAAACAATTGTCGGACTTGGTCCATTTCAAAATATACGGATTAACAATGAAATTTTTTCATGTTGCTAGTTGTTTGACTTTGTTGAGTGGTATATCAACACCTCTATGGGTTATTTAATGCTGAAATATAAATATTTTGAACACAGTTTTATGGATTCAACTAAAAGTATTTTAAAGGTTTCAACTGCAGATAAAATGTTTTATTGGGCATTTTGCTATAAAATGTATTGTTGGTAATTCTATAAAATTTTATAGTTGGTCATTTTACTATAAATAGGTATTGCTGGTAATTTTACAATATAAAAATTTATTACAGGTAATTTTACTATAAAAATGTACGTTTTTATAATGTTTTGTTTTTGCTATTTGCCCATAGCTGGTACCCTAACAGGTGCTACAACCCTGAGTCAGGATGGACCTGGGAAAAAAAGCAATTATGGGGTGATTCCATGATAATCAAAACCTCCCAATCAGATGCTTTGCTGCAGGATATAGTCCAGGGATGAGTTATTTATGCTATCTACATGCAGACTATTATCCTCATCTTTGTTGTTATATTTCAGCCATTGTGTCCTCTGGCCTTCATCAGGTGTATATTGACCTGGGTAACTTGCAGAGAATTCTGAACTGAACCCTTTAGCTAACCTATGGGTGTAGACTGTTCTTGTTCCACTGCCCATATCTAGGGATATCTCGTCTAGTTCTTATTTTTAGCAGTGTTCAGTTTTTCCTTGCCCTGTTTCCATTGTCATTGAATTAAATTTTTATTAATTCCAAGTACACGCGAGTTCAAGCCCTGAACTCACAATTACTATCTAACCAAATTCACGAACCAATGCTTTAATCCACCAAGTTATTTTCCCATAGGACATACAGCTAGTGAAGGACAGACGGCACAAAGGCTGAAACATTATGATAAACAGGAGGACAATAGTCAATGTCCATAGTTTAAATATTAGGGTTTTTTCTTTTGTTTGTTATAAAGTTTATTAGTAGGCATCCATTTATCTAGCAAGATAATGGTAGTGCCCTGTTTGGTCAAATTTCAGTCATGGTGTGGCTTAACAGATCAATCTTTGTGTGGAAGTCTCTTCTACAGATGTGCCAGACAAAGCTGGAATGAAGGTTTGAGATTGTTCTCTAGTTCCTGCAAGGTCTAATTTCCAACAGTTGGTTTCACCCTTCAAGACTTCTCCTTGAACAGGATGGCACCAGTTGCTCCCAGTTACTAGAATCAATGCCTGTTAGTTTCAGGTTCCTCTTGTAAATGTCCTAATAATGTTTTAAGAATTTACTTCATGTGAAAGCCTTATGCAATACACTCAGGAAAACATTTTCTATAGCCTAGGCTTTAATTATTTCCTTTAAAAGAAAAAAAAAGAAAAAAGTGCTTAAAATCACCTATATAAAAAAAAAAAAAAAAAAAAAAAAAAAAAAAAAAAAAAATAAATCACCAAATCTTAAAGTCAGTCTTTGCAAACTTTATTGTGAGTTTAACAAAATTGATTCACCAATACAGGAACAAATAGTTGTTCATTAATTTGCAGGTACCAACTACAACCCCCCCCCCCACTTAGTAATAGTCACAGTTGGTGCTAACTAAATTGAACATATTCCCAGGTTTTCTTTTAAGTTAGAAACCAACTTAAACACCAAATACTTATTCTTGTACCTACACTTGCTAATAAGCCTAGTTATTATTTATGTTTATTAAGTAAGTCTTGTTCAAGAATGGTAAGAATGTTCAATTTCTCCTCCAAATATAAAGCCACATTACCTGGAACTGTTATGCTTAAAAAAAAAAAAAAAAAAAAATTTCCATTCAATGATAGAGGACTGATTGAATCTATCCTTGTTCTCCCATATACAATTGAGGCAGTAATTGTGTTGCTGGTGTAGCATTTAACAATCAGCTTTCACAGTGGCTTGACAAACCACATACTCCACAAAGCATTTACTGCCAACAGGATATTTAGTTCCGGTCTACAGTTAGAGGGAAGGGTGGCTTGTATTTTTTATTCATGTTTACTTATGATTTATGTCAGTAAATATGAATTATGCCATTATAATTTCTGATAATCTGCAGCCATATTATTAGGGTAACTAATTTACTATTAATGCATTTCTATTAAATATTTTTTTACAATATGACATTTAAAAGAAGTGGTTGTGAAAGAAATTCATGAGATTTATCAACACCTTGGTTTTTTTTTTTTTTTTTAACACATACAAACATATATAAGGTATATTTAGGCAGCAAGTATGCATCCAAACAAGTTTGATTAAAAAGAAGCAAAAAGATTGGTCTGTTAATGCTTTTTAATCAAGTGTGTGTGTGTGTGTGTATATATATATATATATATATATGCAAATGTAAGTGTGTCACACTTTTTCAACTTTACTCCTCAAGGCTGTAGCCCATCATATAATATTTTGGAATCAGGACAACTCCATGAGCAAATTAAAAACATTCCAGACTGGATCCAAATCCTGAAATCTTCGATTTCCAAGTTTTCATTACTATGACTGTATTGGCGATTTTTTTTTTTTAACGGGATTTTTAGTGAAAATTTTTTTTTTGTACGACGATTTTTAGAACTTGGAAATAAATTTGGGAATAAATGAAATTAATTGCAAAATCCAGCAAAAGTCATCCATAAAATAAAAGTAATTGTTTGTATGTAAAGTAAGGACCTACATACATTAAACTGTCTTTAAAGAAGAATTATTATTATTATTGAACTTTTAAAAGGTAAGCTTAAATATAAATGCAGTGATAAATTTTGGGTACTTCTGTAGTTTATTGTTGTCTATTGCATATGGCAGCCGTATACCTTGTAAAAAGAAATCTGTCAAATGAGGACCAGATTGCAATCAAAACAGCCAAGGCTGCAGCAAGGGAAAGAAAGTCCTGTGCAAATGAAAACCGAAATCAAATGGCAGCCAGGAGAGCTTCCAGTCCTAAGAATATGCAAAAACATAGGGATTCTCAAACTCCTGAACAAGTTGAAGGCCCAATCAAATGCTCTCCACAGGAGATAGCTTAAATGCCACCTGATAGGGCAGCTTTTAAGGTATATATATATATATATATATAGATATATATATATATATACACACACACACAGAGTCAGTCAGTCAATTATTTATTTTTATTACTTAAACATTATTTTTAGTGGATACCCATATTGGAGTAGAAATTGCTTATTTATTAAACAGTATATTTATTTTCACCTCCTGGCTTGAATATTTGAGAAATTTTATTAGGAGAAAAAAATCTACACTCCATCAGGATCAGAACAGGTGTTCCTCTAGGGGAAACCATTATTAGATCCGACATGCTTTGGACTTCTCGGGAATGGAAAGTGTTGATGGCCAAACAAAGTCATATAGTGCCTTTAAACAGGTTTTTCTCAGATTCTTGAAATCTGAATATCTGCTGTTTTGTATCCTAATGTAAACAAAGCAATTTCTAAAGAAAACAGAAAGTAATGCATTTTTTTTTTTTTTTTTTAATTACTTATTTTTAGTGGATACTTGTATTTGATTAGATGCTCTGCTATATATATATATATATATATATATATATATATATATATATATATATATATAGTATGGGAAAACTATATAAATTTTTATAAAAGAATTTTTGGGGGTGGGGAACAAAAAATAACCTATGAGAAAGGGGAAAGAAGTTTTTGCATGATGCTTTTGTCCTTTTGATTTCATTGGACTAGAATGATGTTTATGTTGATGTGGCTACACATGAACATGAAGAGGAGGACACTGAAAATTTTAAAATTTAAATTTTTTTTTTCTTTAAATACATGTTTGAAGTTACTGTGCAAGTCAAATAAATCTCAATTACTCAAAGTTCTGAACCAATATTTGCCAAATTTAAACTTGTCCAGTTCCACCCTCAGTAAAATATTTAAATTTTCTGCCATTTTTTAGTCATTTGGAATTTATAAAAATGAACTGACTGAAGTTAGTATGTAGATTAAACTATTGATTAGCTTAAGACCTCCAAAATCTAATAAAAACTTCCTTTTTGTCTATATGTTGAAATATGGATAAAGAAAAGGGACTAACAACTGATGAAAAACAGAAAATAAAGTTATCACGTGACATTGGAGGAATCAAAGGAACTTTGCAGAGATCATTGAATGATAAAGAAGGCTGTTGAAAATATAAGTTGAGAATGCAAAGTAAAGGAAAAGGCTTTAAGAACTTGCTTCCTTGAGATGAATGTAAACTAAAGCAAGTTATAGCTAAACAACCTCTTTTGACTAATGGTTAGATCTTTAAAAATGTTGGAATTGAGGAAGTCAAGGACAAAAAGTGTAGAATAGTTTGTGAATTGGGATCTGTAAAAAAAAAAAAAAAAAAAAAAAAATCTATAAAGCAAATCCTTTCACTAAAAAGCAAACATTTTAAAGTGGCAAAACTGGGTCAAGAAAATACATGAAAATTGACTTTTCTAAAATAATTAAAATAATATATAATAAAACAAATCAAGTGACCTGATGAATGAGCCAAAGGATGGATTTTATCCAATTCAAATGTGTGTGGCTAAAAGAAGGCAACAAAGAGGCATTAGTGTTATGATATGGGTTGGAATTGTTGACCGAACAATTATTGGACCATTCAAAGTCGATGAAGGAGTTAAAATGAACAGTGCTAACTATTGCAATTTTTATGAACAGGACCTTTTTTGCATGGTGCCAGTTACAGTCTCGCAGTTTCAAAATGTGTATTTCTGCACGACAATGCTCCTTCCCATGTATCTAAGATTACCTGCAAGTTCTTTGAGCATAAAAAATTTACAGAAGAGAAAATAATGGAATGGCCACTATCAAGTCCTGATCTGAATTCGACCAAAAATCTATGGTCAATTGTGAAGATGAAATTATATGAAGGTGGCAAACAATATAACAGTAAAGCAGACATTTGGGAAGCAATTAAAACTATCAGGTTGGAAATTGAATCTACTGAAGTAAGAAAAAAATTGACAAAAATCAATGGACCACAGATTGCTGGCTGTTATTGAGAAGGGTCACAATATTAAAATGTAAAGGATTCAAAGACTTATCATATGTGTTTGTTATTTGTTCTATTATAGGTCTTGATCAATTTTTGATGATTTTATTGAAGTAAAATGCAATTATTTGGTTTAGCCTAATAACTTCAAATGGCAGTTTTTTGGAATACATCAAATAACTTTGATAAAACATTGACATTAACTAATATATTTTTTTTTTTTTTTTTAACTCTAGCTTTGTTTTGACATATAAATTGTTTAAAATTTGACTTTTTTTTCCAAACCAAATCTGTATTATTGAAGTTTATACGATTTGCTTAACTTCGGATAGGGTGTAGTCTAGCTGGTTTAATCGTTTCTTTTTCTTCATGTTTTCATCACTTTTATTAAATATCCCACTTTGTGATAAATAAATTTGCCACGAAACAGAAATGTAAACTTATTGGCATCAGAAAACTTCCAGACTAGAGTCTCCTGGTTGTTCCAGACTCCATAACTGATCCACCAATATACAAGATCTAATGGACTGTTTATCAATGGTTCTCCTGGAGGAGGTTATGAACATTTAACCCATCATTTTCTTACTGGGGATTTGTTGCCCTGAAAAGCCCATCATGTTGAACCAGCACTTGACTGGCCTTGAGACATGTGTGACACTCAAAAATCTCTGTTCAATTGAAAGAATGAAAACATTGATTTAGATCCATTGATCAAGTTTGTCAGTTGTCAAAGACTGCAAATCCATTCCAACATCATAAATGTGTAATGATGGAAGATGAACAGGTAATGCAAAACCTATTGGCAGGCAGATTCAATAGGAAGGGGTGGGGTAGCAGTGAGCATTCAAGTGCACAGGCTTTTTTCTCAATCAATTATAAGCCATAAAAATCTGGTAATTTTTCTGGTACCACCTCTAAAACTTTATAATGCTTAACTGATAATATTAACACATGCCAAATCAGGAGAAACTGAATGCAGTCATCATAATGTTAAAAAATTTATTTACACAAATATGGAGTATGATATCAACAAAGTGATTTATTTGTAGGACAATTCTGGAGAGGAGACTACATAAATATCTAATAAGTGTTGACAGTTATAAGATAGCCATGTTGAAAACATTCCAGGTCCCTGCACTCTAGGAGAGAGAGATAAGGAAGTAGTTTTGCACAATACCTCAAGTTGCTACAAAACCAAAACATTAAACTAAAAACTAGAGTTATGTTCTTAAATAGCTTCATCAAATTGAGATTTTAATATGGCTGTCATGCATGCCACCAAACCCATTCAGATATATATTAATTGCCAGCTGTATGCAACTGCTTTCTAAGATCAATGGTTAAGAATGACTTTGAGCAAGTTAAGCCTGTGGATCTTTGTGAAGACTATCCATGTCTGAACCTTGTGGATTGGCATTATAGAATCACAAAGAACTGCGACAACTAAAAATGAATATCATATATAACTCTAAGAGAAAATAATGACAATTGAGATTCAAATAAAAGGTTATGAAGGACCCCCCCAAATCAGTACTGTAAAGAGCTATAACAGCTACTGGACTTGAGAAACTTATTTTCCTGAAAAATTGTTTTAAGAGAAAGATTTTATAAATTTCAACCAACAGCAGTACTGGCTGCCGAGTCAATGAATGCCAAATGTTTCCTTATAAGGAAATGGTTAATGGTGTCTACTGAGAGAAAAATAAAAAATACAAATAGTTGCAGGTTTTTTTCTGAAACCGAGAGAAATTAAAAATAAAACCATTCTGTCCATTATGATTTTAAGATGAATTAAATATTAACAAAATGGGCTTGTAAAATTCCAGATAAAAATTTGCTCATCAGTTAGATGTAACTATTTTCTTAAAATTTGTTATGGTTTTTAAATTGCTTAATTCTGAACTACTGGTTCAAATCCTGATCTGAGTAGCTTTTTCTGAATTTAGAGTGGATATGATTATGTTCAAGGAAGTTGTGGAGAGCCATAACCATACAGGTCTTGCAAATCACAATCCAAAGTGCTGCTTTGTGCTAAAAATACAAATTATATGTTGAAAATATGGATTTAATCTGACAATTACTGAATAAGGAACACATGGGAAATATTAAGGAATATAGCCAACATACAATAAACAGTTGTCAAACATTTCCTTATATTAGCTATTCATAAAAAAGAATGCAAGATCCATACATTTGCAGATGATATAACCAAACCAAATATGCATTTCACTTTCAAGATTTGTCCAATTATACACAATTTGAATACACCCTTAAAAATAAGGTTTCAGAAATTCAACATACACACAGATGCTATGAAATATGCATGGTGTTCCATACAATCACTAAAAATGAAACAGAAATTAAAAACTAAAATGTAACTCATTCCATGGATACAATTTTTGAGGAAGCTAAATGAATAACATGTTAAATTTATAAAGATTTCCTTTTTGTTTAGTGGCTGTGCAGGTGGTGTAACAGATAATGGCTTGTGATGAGAAATGGCAAGCAGAGTTCAAAATCCAGTCGGGTTTGTCACATTCACCTTGCAAAAAGGTATGATTTCACCTCCCCCCCAGGTATGGGTTAAATAGTAGGAGTGGTATGGGTGGGGAGGAACCAGTTTTTCTTAAGAAATTGAGAATGCAATATTCACCCAAAAAAAAAAAAAAAAAAAAAAATAAAGAAAAAAAAATTATTCTTACAATTGGAAATATGTTTTGTTTTTAAATAACCCACACACACTTCTGCCAACAAGATCGGTATTTCCTTTATTTTGCAATCAAGTCCAAGGTCTTTTACACTAAAGCAGTCTGATCTGTGTTACAATCAGATTCCTGCTAAGGTCTATTAAGTATTAATAAAAAAAGTTTATTAATGACAAGAACAAAATTACAGAAGTAGTCCTGATTATCTCAGGTCAAGAATTCCAGCTGTCTTCTAGCAAATTGAAAACAAATAGCAAAACAAATATACTTCTATTGGCCAATTCCTTATGCAAATTGTAAGGACCAAGATTTTAAAACTGGTTTCATGAAAACATCTTTCAAAACTCAGCTTACAGAATGCAGCAGTTAATTTTTGGAATAAAAGCACAGGGTAGGATGCAACCTTGAGCTACTATAGAATTTCTTTTCAAAGAGCTTTTAAAAAAAAGTTTTAAAAGAAAGAAAATACAAAAAAAAAAATCAATAACAAAGTTGGTTGGAAGAAAATGTGCAACTGATTTGTGTAAAAGAGGATTCTGACAGTGATGTTTTGTATTTTCTGGAGGGTAAAGGCATCAATGTTAATGGCTAAGCAAATTGGCTACAGGCAAAATAATTTTATCGGAAGGCACCAAAAATGCAGCAGCAGCTTTCATTAATTTGTTTACGTTGATAAGTAGTAGCATCCCCAACCAAGACATTTTATATTTTATATAATGTGATACCAAGAGTTATTCAAAAGATTTCTCACATAAATTAATGAATAGTTTAGGATATTGAATCTTTCTTTAAACTGAACAATAAATTGTCAACGTGTCTCTGAACATATGAACAACAAAAGATGCCGAAAGAACTACTGGGTTATTTGATGTAAGATTAAATTTATACGGGACAGATTACGAAAAAAAAAAATTAGAATTCTATAAATCTACAATGAAATGGACTAAGTCCAACAACTCCAGCCAAGTCACCAGTATTCTACTCAAAATCAACTTTTATTTCCTGTCTTACAAGTGTTCAATGTGGCCACCACCAGCAGCATGGGCCACATCAATGCAATAAGAGAATTCCTCCGAGTTGCATAATCCACAGAGTTGATTGTTACTGTTATTTGAGGTTTAAGGTCATCAAGGTTAGTGTGCAGCAGTAGAACATAAATGCAATTGTTTATGTATCCTAACGGGGGTGGGGGTGGGAGGGAGATCACACACGGTGAGGTTTGGGTATCTCTCTGGCCAAGCACAAAGAGCAAGAAGGTTTCAAATGTAGACGTCTTCTTAGCACATATGCCAGATAGTGGATTGAGAGATCGCAAGCTCATGGCTAGCTCAATTTGTAGACTTTTTTTTTTTTTTTTTTTAAGGCATTTCACCCCAAACAGATTGGGAGTGCCACTAGCATGCAAGGGGTTACAGAGGGCAGAGAACAATAGTGAAGAGGCGTGTTCGGGGAGAGGATAAAGAGAAGGATGCCCTGGGGGGGGGGGAACAAGTTCAAGGTATCAGAAGATGTTGATTGAATATTTGAAGATTATTGTTATCAGGGAAGCAAGTATGAGGAAAAGAATGAGGAAAAGAATTCCACAGACAGGAAGTGCAAGAGAAGCTGTTGTAGAAGTGACGGTTACATTTAACTGTTTTGACAGTGAAAGGGTGGGATCGAGATGCCAACCTAGTAGCTCGCTTAAATTCATACAGTCTGGGAACCAGAGAAAGCAACTCGTTGGAACAGTTGCTGTGAAAATACTTATAGAAGAGATAGAGGGAAGCCGTGGCACATCTGTGAGAAAGTGACTGTAGACTAGATGTCAGATCAGGACCTATCACATTGCATATCCATCTCTGGATTTTGTTGAGGACCTCATGACTTACAGCAGGGGCACCAGACCATATATGACAACAATATTCTATGCAAGGACAGTTGATTTATAGATTTGAAGGAAGGACTAAAACGAGAAAAGCTTTCTGGCATGACACAAATAACCAACTTTACTTGCGGTAGATGAAGCTGTTGAGTCAATCTCATATCAGTGGACAGCATGAAACCAAGCAGGTGCAACAAGGTGTTCTTGTAGAGTTGGGCATCAGCTATTCTGATAGGAGAGAGTGTTCTCGGTGGTGGGTAAATGAGAGCAGTTTCAATTTGGAGGCATTGAAGTTTACAAGCCATTTCCTGCTTCAGTCAACTATAGATTGGAAGTCCTTTTTGAGATCGGTGGCCAGATTAGTTTTGTCAATGATACCAGATTTACTATTTGGGAACTGATGACATCGGGAAGGTTGTTAATGAAGATCGGGAACTGTATAGGATCAAAGATAGAGCCTTGGGGAACACTGGTGTTTGTGATAAAGGAGCTGGACGAGAACCTCCGACACTCATGGTCGTCCTGGATTTTTTCCTTTACACAAATACCAACTACTGAAACTGTTTAAATTACTATCAAATGTTCTTAGGAGAGAGTAGAATAATGTTCTGTTGCCTTTCGAAAAACACTTTGCACAGTGACAACCATATTTGTTTTTTGCAAATTTGAGAATGCAGAACACCTTTTTGGGGGGTAAACCAACAACTGAACATTGCCAGTGATACGACGCAAATACAGCATCCGTGTGGCAGCCATTCAAAACTTAGAAAACTCCTTTCAAATAATCACCGACTCATTCCATGATGATGCTTGAGAAATGAAGCAATGAGTTATAAAATCTGTTCATTCTTTTAAAATGAAATCCTGTATTTTCTGTTCATGTGTTATTTTAATAGATACAATTCATTTAACTAAATGATCTGTTTTTTTTTTTTTTTTTTTTTTTTTTTAATTAAAACTATTAATTACATTTACTGGCCTGAATGTTCGAGAAAGTTGGAGAATGCATATTTTCTACAAAATTTCTTGAACATTCAAGCCGGTAAATGTAATATTTTTTAATAATAATAAAAAAAAAGCATTTACTTAAATTGTGTCTGAAAGTAACGTATAAACAGAAAATATGTTAAATAATTGTTGGACTTTCATTTCATTGTATATTGTCATTGCTTATGTTAAGATATGTTCCGTGAGCAGATATGATTGAGAAAAATTGTCACAATCTCTCAAAACATTAATTTGGCTAACCAGACACTTCTCTATAGATAAGTGGTATAGCACGTCAGATCAAATTATGGTTCTGTGTAGGACAGAGGTTTGATTCCTGTTGGAGAACGCATATTTTCCTTAAACATTCAGGCTGGTAAATTTAATACCGTTTAATTGGAAAAAAAAAAAAAAAAAAAAAAATCTTGCATCTATTAAAATAATGTATAAACAGAAATTTCTATAAATGTTTATGGGAAAATAATATCAATTTTTATAGAGCAAGAACAATTTTAGGGAATTCTATGACAGTCAAAAAAGTTTGTTTGACAAGTTTTGTTCTTTAAGAGGCAATCAAACTGTGTTGAAGTGACTGCACATGTGCATGAAAGAGTGGGCACTAAAAATTGAAAAATTTCCCAAACTGAACCCATTATTTAATCTACAAGAGCAGACTTCTCGTCCCACAGACCATGTCTAGGGATATCTCGTCCACTTATTTTTAGTACTGCTCAGTTATTACACACCCTGTTTCCAATGATTCCAAGTACACGCTAACCTGGCCAGGGATTGAACTCACAATTACTGTCACCAAATTCACAAACCAATGTTTTAATCCTCTAGGCCATTAAACTGTGGGATAATTCTGTAGAGAATATAGACAGACAGACACTCAGTTTCTTGAGACTTCATTTACTAATAGACACCAACAGTAAAATCAATTAGTGCAATAATGTTCATCTGAGATGCAAGAACAGTAATAGGAAATTGCAATGAACCATTATCAAAGTACTTGTTTATAACGGAAAATCTTTACGAGTGGGAGATGGCGGTGGAAGTCAACATTCCCGTCAATCCTGCAACAACAAGATTCTCTTTAAAGTGTGTCAAAATCCTTCTGAAACACCCTTCGTTAATAACATTGGCTGTTCAGCTTTAACATTGAGGGTGAGTATCAGTATTGCATTCACTGCAAACCTATTTGATGTGCCATCATTGTCGAGATGCAAAGCCATGCTATAACTGACACTACAAGAAAACTGATCGCTAGAGCTGATCAGTGATAAGGCAATTATGTGCCATTGCCAAATCTTACAGGAATCACCTCTTGACCTCATTTGCCTCCTTTCAAATGTGGTGAACAGGTAAAATTAGGAGTAGGAGTAATTACTTGATTACATCCAATACTCCAAAATAAACGACTCAAGTGATTTAAGATTTTATCACGAGAATGGCCTGAAAATATAGCAACATAATTATTGTTCCATTTGCACAATTAAGATTGAATTGTTTTTCACAGCTTATAAAAAATAAAAAAATAAGAAATAAAACTTGAACATACAGTCTGCTGTGGTAGAGGTAGTTTTGCCCAACACTGTAAATTGCTATGAAACTAAAAACATCAAGCTGAAATCTCAAGTCATGTACTTAAATAGCCTCATCAGATATGAGACTTTCATATGGATTCCAGGCATGGTGCCAAACCTGTTCAGAAATATCTAAACTGTCAGCTGGATACAACCACTTCCTAAGATCGGTGGTGAAAAAAAAAAAAAGAGGCTTTGAGAAAAAGCCTGTGAGTCATGGCAAAGATCATCCTTTTTTTTGAACATTGTGGACTGGTGCTATGGAATCACAAACAAAGAATTCAACCAAATAGCAGAAACAGCATCATTTGAAAACTACCAACAGCAGCAAGCAAATAAAATGGATAGCACATGTAACTCTAAGAGAAAATAATGGTATAGTCAATGTTAACATTCCACACCATTTCAAATAGAAGATTCAGAAGGTCCATCAATAATGGAAAGAGTGATAAATGCTACTGCACTTGGAGAAACCCGTTTCCCTAAGAACAGGCTTTAAGAAATGGCTGCTCAGTCAATGAATGCCAAATGTTTCCTTATAGGGAAACTGATAATATAACCATCAACCTTTTGCAACTTATTTAAAGCCAGAAAATATTTTTAGATTTAAACAATTTTATTCAGAGATAATCCTGCTAATTAACTCCTAGTTGGAAGGAGAAAAGGTGGATTCATACCTTTCACAAAGGCATTTGTGAATTAAGTGAATATAACAAACCTGACTGGAATTGGAACTCTGCTTCGATTTCCAATACCATGTCTGCAAATCCAAGCTTACAGCACCTGGTATGCCCAAGTGGTCATATGCTAGATGTTGCTTATCATTGGTAAATGTATGAGAACTAGTGTTTCAGCATGATATGGCCATAAGCCTTGCATAATTAGGAAGGATCTGTTAGAGATCAACAGATTAATGAGCAGGGGAACCAATTTTTGCAACAAATTAGATTATTGCTGTCAAATGATTCCGACATATGATAAAAAAATAAAAAAAAAATATGCTGGATTCACAATGATACAAAGAATCAGAATTAACAGCAACAGTTCAAGGTTTTAGCAAATATTTTTTTTAATATTAAAAATTGGCAGAATTTTAATAAACGGAAAAAGAAAAAAGTTATGATTTAAACAAAAATATTTATATGGAATTGGCAATCCATTTTTTTTTTTTTTTTTTAATTATTTATGGTTCTAGCTAATATATTTCTGGCACAGATTTTTTTTTTTTTTCAAACTCTGTGACCATTTTTTTTTTTTTTTTTTTCACAATACAACGCATTCAAATTCTTTTCTCAATTCCGAGAGAGTACAGCTTATAATCTATGTTAGAAAAGAAATTCAAAGGATTACTGATGGGATCGGATATGTTTAGATGATTTTCTTCTTCGTTGTTTATTTTGTCTATTGCAATGCATGGGTGCTCTCTTGGTGCCATACGAGATGTATGCTTGGTTGATAATGTCTTTTTTCGATTCATAATGAACTTGGATACAGTGGAAACAGTGTGAGCAAAAACTGAGCAGAGCTTTAAAAAAAAAAAAAAAAAAAGGGAACTAGACAAGATACGCTTAGTGAAGGGTCAGTGGAACAAGAATAGTCTACCCTCATAGATTAAATAAAGAGTTCATTTTGGAATTCTCCAGAGGATACCTGGATCAATATAGAGCTGATGAAGCCCAGAGGGCACAATAGCTGAAACGTGATAAAGATAAGGACAATAGTCCAAATGTAAACAGTGTAAATAATGATAACTCCCCACCACAGGAATTCAGACAGGAAGAAGAAGAAGAAGAAAAAAAAAAAAAAAGTTAAATATAAAAAGTCAAAAACTCTACTTCTATGTACTGTATTCCTTCAGGACATGGATAATCGTAGCTCTGCACAATTTTCTGTCCTTTGTAGATTTTAGCAAATTCTCTCTCAAGCTCGTTGGGTAGCTTATACGTTTGTTTTCCTGTGTCCATCAATATGACCTGTGAATATAAAATTTTCCAAGCCCATTCTGTGCCCTAGAAATTTCAATTGCCTCTTTCTGATTTGAAGTACAAGTGTCTTTTGTTTTCATTTTTCCCTAATACTTCTTCATACATCCAGTCAATAGTAGCAAATTTACTAATTGCTGTCAATAAAAAGAGAGACTGATATAAGTAATAAACCTTACAAAAGGAATAAATTAGAATATTTACACTATTTGCATATTGTCCTAATCTTTGTTATCACAATGTTTTGGCTGTTGTGTTTATCAGTTTTCTTTAGGCGTATATAGATCCAGGTAACAGAGGGAATTCCAAACTGAACCCATTATTTAATCTACGGGGTTAGACTGTTCTCGTTCCACTGCCCATGTGTAGGAATATATCGTCTAGTTCTTATTTTTAGTACTGTTCGGTTAATGCTTGCCCTGTTTCCACTGAATCCATGTACACACTGCCCTGTCCAGGGACTGAACTGAACCCTTTATTTAATCTACGGGGTTAGAATGTTCTCATTCCACTGCCCATGTCTAGGGATATCTTGTTTACTTATTTAGTACTGCTCAGTTTTTCCTAGTCCTATTTCCATTGAATTGAATTTTTACTAATTCCAAGTACTCACATGTACAACTGGGCTGGGCAGTATGTACTTGAACTCTGTGGAAAGAGAGAGAGAGAGAGGAATAACTGAGCAGTACTAAAAATAAGAACTAGACGAGATGTCCCTAGACATGGGTAGTAGAAGGAGATCAATCTACTCTGTTGATTAAATAAAGGGCTTAGTTCGAATTCTCCGTAGGTTACTCAGATGGACATTTCTGATAAAGGCCAGAGGGCACAACAGCCGAAACATTGTGATAACAACAACAAAGATGGGAACAACTAGCGTATGTAGTGCTAACTCCTCGTCCCAGAAATTCAGACAGATAAAAATTTCTGATGTACACCTAAGGAAGGCTGGAGAGCACAACAGCCCAAACGTGAACAACAAAGATGAGGACAATAATCCAAATATAAATATATGTAGATATAAAGATAGAATTAGTCAGTTATATGCCATGCGTGATACATGCTTATGCAATCAAGTATCTTTCAATACTTGACTGATGAGGTAGATTTTTCCATGCAGTAGGTTGCCATTTCTTTCAGTGATTGACCAGTTGCCATCCAAGGCTATAGAACCCTGTCTGTCCTGCTATTTACCAATAGCTGGGGGGAGAAGAGGAGGATTCATACCTTTTCCAAGGATATTAGCATGTAAGTGAAGAGATTTGACTGGAATTCAAACTTGGCTCTCAGATTCCTCAGTCTAAGCCACTATTACTTCACCACTATTAAAAAAAAGAAAGGAGAGACAATTTTGAGTCAGATTAATAAAAGAAAATTCAGAATGCAAGCAGGTAATTTTTGATGTCCAGTGAGTGGAGTTGTTAAGCAGGAATTCAAAACTGACAAATTGAAGGATGCAAATGAAGAGAGATCGCATCACCTCTGATCCTTCTTCAAAGTGTAGAACATTTAAAAAAAAAAAAAAAAAAAAAAATTTTTTTTCTTTTTCAGATAATATATTGGGCAAGTCAAAAAGTATTGGAAATGACAATTTGCAAGGAAGGTTGATCAGGTCACAGACAAAACAAGCATAATGGCTAAATGTGCTGCCTTGTATTGAATGTAAAAGATTTCTTTGAATAGAACCAACTAATGAGCCAAGCGTTTGGTCTGCAGCACAATCCAAATTGAACTAAATAGCACAAATCTATGAGTGGAAAGAAATACAAACTTAATTCTGCTGATAATGCCATCAAGAACTTTAAAGTCTTTCTTTGTATTAGAAGTATATAACTTCTAATACTGTATAGAAAGCTTTCAATGTGTTAACAATTAATAAAATTCAAATTAAAACAAAAAAAAAAAACAAAAAAACTTTCCTTTCTCAACTAGCCACTTGTCTTTCAGAATTGTAAGTGTTCAGCCATGTGTAGAGATATGCTAATCTTTCTACAAGTGTCTACATTCGATTTCTGCTTGTTCAAATGCAAAAGCAATCAATATAAGGGATGCAACAAAAAAGAAAAAAAAAACAAAACAAAAATCCAATTGAAATTATTTATCAACAAGCATGCACTCTCTAATTTCAATATATTCAACGAGCTTAAGCTGATAAAAAAAAAAAAAAAAAAAAAAAATCAAAAAACAAAAACAACAGTAGCCATCAATTAGACAGTAGATAAGTAACAGATCACATGACAAATTTCAAGGTTTGCTCCTACTGAAAAATGAGGCCAGGAAGAAAGTTAAACAAATTGAAGATAATGACATGGTCTCATTCCAAGTGTTGTCTAATGTATGTGATTTTATTAAAAGAGCACCATGGTGAAAGAATTGTTGCCAGAACTAATTTAAAAATATTAGTAAATGGAAACAAAAAGGTGGATGGGTTGGGGGTTTTAAGAGTAGGAAAATAAAAAGTGACCTAAAAAGTGTTGCAACTCACAGCATAGAAACAACTAGTATCACTCAACAGTGTATTTCAGCAGTCACTGTTGTAATGGTAGTAAAGGATCAATAAGCGTTTTGCTAGTTGCATCTTGCAGGCAATAATAGCAGTAGCAGCAATATATTGGTGTTTGTCGTGTTCTACTCACTGGAATGGCTATATAGTAGTAATAGTAAAATATTAAGAAGAGGAGAAAACAGTGAAGTTTACATATGGCATCCATAGTGTTAACCTTCACTGATAAGACAACATCAGTAGCAGCTTGGTCAGGTTTCTATGGGAGATTTAAAATTTCCATTTACACTTTAAAAATATAGTAGGCAGAGAAATAGGATGGCTAATAATAGAGGGGTGGGAGGAAAAAAAATGTTAAATTCAATAAAACAAATAGTATTTTCTGAAAGCTGAAGTTTTTTTTTTTTTTAAATTATTATTTAAAAAAAATTTTTTTTTTTTAAAAAGAAATCTAAATGAGTTGAATCTTGAATAGATTGAAAATGGGAAGAGGATGAAAGATCTTCCTTACTACACAATAATGGAGTATATTGTCCTCCAATCTAGCGGAGGTCATAACTTGACCTTGATCTCTGGGTAATTTCAAATTCCACCAAATCAAAAATCTCACTACTTGGTAAAAGAAAAAAAAGTTTATAAAGTAGGTGGACATTTATCTTTTATAAATTTATTTTTTTTGGAGTAAAATATTTTTTTTCAGTCATTTTTGTTCTTTGAATGAAGATATTTTTGAGATCAGCAGCAACCATTAGCCATTGATTTTATTTCATCCAAATCAACACTGGAGACTGCAGCCTTAAGGAAGTGGGAGAGTGAATATTAAAAACCAACAAATCCATTTGAAAATCTTGCAGTAGATTTAATAATAATAGTAATAATGATAAAAAAAAAAGAAAAAAGAAAGGGAGGATAAAAATTATTCTTCAATAATTCTTTTACCACAGAACAATATTTGATGCCTAAGAATTGTCTTGTATGCTGATTAGTTTGATAGGAAAAATTCTGCAGAAAAAAAAAAAAAAAAAAAAAAAAAAAAAAAAAAGGAAGCTTGGTAGATTCTAAACAGTTATTTCTTGCAAATAGAATTAATGGAAAAAAATAGTTATTCTTTGTTTTAAACTTCCAATGATTTATTCTTATAAACAATATCAGTTAAAAAAAAAAAAAAAAAAAAAAAAAAAATCCAAAAGTAATGCAACCTATTTATTTCCATAGAAACACCAACAGATACAGTGAGCACAGTGACACCCCACTTGATAGAGCAAATCTTTACCTACACAATCACTATTGGCTGCATATTTTGATCAGCAATAAAAGAACCGGCATGCAGCACTTGCAGAAATCTTTATCAGCAGAGATGACCCACTTTTCCACATACCTTAATTTACACTTCCAAAATGCATAACTGTGCTCACACACACAGTTTGGTCTCCATAAAGGATCAACAAACACTGATAAGTGTCAAGAGATGCAATTTTTTTTTTATGTATGGAACAAGTCAATTTGACACTTGTTTTGTAGTCACTGTCATGTCAGATGACCATTTAGCTACTCCACCAAAAAGGATGGGTTATTGGCAGAAAGGTTCAAGTTCTACTGCAATACCCTCACCATCCATATTTGATGATGTTGACTAACATAAAATTGGAGATATTACTTTCGTATTGATCCTCACATATTCAAAAAAACATTTAATAAACTTTAAAATGGATTTTAAGGAATGTCTTGGTGTTTGTGTACAATGCCCAAGAAACTTATTCAAAGAAAAATGACCAAGAAAATAATCAAAACAGGTCTTATGCACAAATGCTATCTTGCTTTTCACCCGACCTGTTTAAAAAAAAAAAAAAAAAAAAAAAAAAAAAGGGAAAGGAAAATGGGGGTGGGGAGTAAAGAATGGTAACCTGAAATCAATGGCAGGGACATGACTTCGTAACTGCATTTATTCCTTTATCTTCTGACCCAGATAAGCAGAACCGAGGCAAGAAAAATTTCTAGAGTTGAAAAACTGAGCAAGAAATCATGAGGAAATGCCCAACTTGTACGATTGATTGGTTTACTTTTTAACAGAATAAAATTATCATGGGGGAAAGGTTTACCATAAAGACAGTAGGTTTAAGATGATAAGCTCCTAAGTTTCGGATACATCACACAGTACCTCTCACTTGTCAACCCATAGACTAAAAAAGCTAATTCAATATGAGAGTGTAACCCTTGTCTAAAGGAATAGAATGAAACAGCCCAATTTTAAAGATAAATAGGGGTAATGAGCAATAAAACAAGGGCAAAGGCTGACAAAAGGTGCTGGGGAGTGTCGGTATGCAGAAAGATGAGGGAGAAAAATATTTATGAAACATTGTTAAAGTGCATAATGAAAATCTACAAAACATTAAAATAAAAATTTGAATAATTTCCTTCTATTTTTTTTTTAAATTAGGGTTTTGAAAATAAAGATTTTTTGTTTTTACTAATTTTGTGGTTAAGGCTGTGTTACACAATGAATATTATATAGAAACCATTATAGAAAAATATTTAATGTTCTAATTTTATTATAGAAAAGCTGTGATCAATCTTTAAAAACAATTGCTAAGATTTATTCCCATTGATTTTTTTTTCTATCTATATATGTGAATAATGTCAAGATCTTGAGGTTGTTTATTTAGATAATGATCAGTAATGAAGTAATGCTTTTTAAAGTATTTCATTTTTCAATTGTAGGAAAAAATTCACAATATGTTTTTCCCCTTTAAAAAAAAAAATCAAAAAAAAAAAAAAAAATCTTTGTTCATATTTGTAAAACTTCTAAACGTGATAGAAAAACATTATCATACTTGCTGCTTTCTTCTTAAGACCGAGTCTAACTGGTTATGATACATGTCATTTTTTAAGATCATTCAGACAGAAAACCAAAGTCCAAAGATGGCAATGATGAAAGACTGAATTTGCTGGAATCAAAGATAGAAGACAATCTGTGGTTTAAAATTTTTTTTTTCATTTGTCCTTGACACAAGTTATTTCTTGAAAATCTAATTTTTCATTCAATATTTCTGCTGTGTAAAAACTCACCAAATCAGGTAATTTAATCAGAGCTGGAAACACGCTTTAGAAAAGCAACTAACCTGTGTAGTTTAGAAACAGTTGACCCCCAAAGAAACTTTATATCTTTAGAGGTCAAGCAAAGAATAAGAGAAAGTCTCCACATTTTTAATAGAAATAGAATGATTTTTAGAGAATTATAAAGAAAAGACTTTTTTTTTTACTTTATCAATTTATTTAATTTAAATTACATAATGTAGACTGCATGCCACCTGTAAATTCTTTCTAAAACATTTTTTCTACAGCAAACTAGTAAATTTCTTGTCAAAATACAATTTTTTCTTCATGCAGAAACTATTTCATGAAATATGATCTAAAAATAATGCTATTTATTTCTAGAGAAACTAGAACAAATAAAAGGAGCATAACAACACTATTGGATAGAGCAAGTTTTCAGCTCAAAGCTCTATTTTTTCATAAAACTCAAGGGTTTGTAGGTCGTGTTTGTAAATACCTGCACAGGTACAAGTGACCCCCACCTACACAGTAGCAATTACTCACTACCACTGTGTACACACTGACTGTTTAGTCTGCAAACATTCAGTAAATGTTAATAAATGGTGTCAATGAGTACAGTATTAAGGAATTTAATGACTGCTTTCATGCCCGATGCCATTTTGCCAAACTGCTGCAGTTACACTGTATGTTACAAGCTCTCCCACCCCATGCAAAAAACAAAAAAACCCAAAACACTCATGGGTTGTTTGACAAGATTCAACCTCTGCCATATCAACAAAATACACAACTGATAGTGAAAGTCAAAATAATGAGATACTACTTGCAAAGTGATCCTTGTGAAAAAAAAAAAAAATATATAATTGTAAAAAAATACCTAATTAACATTTGAGATTTTCTATGAATTACTGAAAATGAAATAAAATAGTTCATCTAGGAAAATTTTGTGGGAAAGAGATGAAAAACTGCCCTCAAAATAGCAGTTTTATAAGTCATTTTGGTAACGCTCTATAAAACAGCCTCCCAGATGCTATTTGAGTTGGCATTGGATTGATTCTTTTAAATAGTAGAACAAATCTCTAACAAAAACTGATGGAGCCTTCGTGTCTGCAGGTTCAGACAAGCCTGCAACTTGCTTTTTGCCTACCTCCCTCCCACCATTTGGTTCAAAAACTGTGTTTCTAAGTCAAATACCTTTTCTCTTCTCTTTTTGTAAGTCTAGGGTAATGATTTTAAATTAATGAATACAGACTTTATGAGTTTAACTGCCTAACCTCCATAGCTCGATTACCCTAAAAACCCAATGGCATGTAAAAGAGATTAAAAACAATAGAAGATTTATCATGTTAAACTAATCCTCAGTAAAATAAATTTATAGCTTTCAAAATGATAGGAAA
The DNA here is from genome assembly GCA_963932145.1 of Acanthosepion lycidas. Lineage (NCBI taxonomy): Eukaryota > Metazoa > Mollusca > Cephalopoda > Sepiida > Sepiidae > Acanthosepion > Acanthosepion lycidas. The sequence continues at coordinate 59,452,705 of OZ010615.1, forward strand.
AGTGATTTTGGAAAGACAATATTTTATCATTGGCAGGAAAGAAAGATTAGTAAATAAAGTCTGTGTAAGTGACTGCCTACAATCCCAAATGGATTTTGGCTTTAAATAATGTATAAAAAAGTTGAGAAACCATAAAAAAACCATAAAAAACAAACCAACTGTTAAATCAGAATAATGAATTTACAAATTAGAGTTTAAGATTGCTTTCATTTTTTATTTTTTATTTTTAAAACTATTGAAGGAATTAAAATAAAAGTTATCATATAAGAATTAATGTGGAATTAACATTATTTCATATTCTTTATTGCCATCCATGCAAGATACTTTTCTTCCCTACATATTTCTGGTGTTCTGAGCTTCAACATATTGCTCAAGAGAGCTTGTTTGTTGAACAAGTGTATTTTGGTGACTAGATCCATTATAAAATCTTCTAAACTTTTGTATTTGTCTTGTTTGGTTTTCTGCACATCAAGAGTGCTTCTCATAACCGAGAAAAAGCTGGTGTTATATAGCTCTCAGTCTCTGACCCATGCTATTGGCTAACACCTGCCCAGTATTGTTCAAATCGTGCAAATTTTGTTAGCACCACCTACTGGAAGTAGGTCTTCTCTCAATAGTCAATTGTGGAAAAGGATGTAACTTCTTGTGCTTATTGCATTATGCACAACCAACTCTGGGTCTTGTCAAGTTGACCAGATTTTCAATTAGAACTTTGTGAACAAATCGCAATGTAAGAAGTGTCTAAATTTCTATGATGCCAAAGATATTTCATTACAGATTTTAGAATTTGAGCTTAGACATATTACACATGATTTCAAATTCTTGAAGCCATGGGTTTCCTTGGCTGAAGACAAAAACAAAAAATATATAAAAACATGCAAAAAGTACATTTTTTTTTAAAATTTAAATTAGTATTACTAAATAGACATTTTAAAAAAAAATAAATGATGGTTCAAAATCATTGACCTTTAAAAATGTTTTCCATAGCAACTGTTAACCTGCATGGTTAAATGCTAGCTATTACTCACTGAATAATAATAATGCTGGGGGAAAACAAAACAAAAACAAAACACTAGATAATTACTTTCTGATTGTGTAAGCTCAAGGATGTAAGGATTAAGTATTTATATACCAGATGGATTTTTATTTGGAAAATACAAAAATTAAGTTTTTTATCACAGTGGATTTGTTTTTGCTAGCATCAGGCATATTAAGAGTTAAATATTTTAAGAGGAAGAGAAATAAAAACAAAGCAACGAAAGTCGACAGGTATAAAAACAAAAAAAAGGACAGACTGGGTTCTTTAGTTTTCATTGGCAGCCAGTCTATGACAGAAAGAAATGGCAACCTACTGCGCGAAAATAATGTATTGAAAGATATATCATTGTCCAATTGTGTACCACGTATGGCACTTAACTGACTCATTGTCAAATTAAGAACGACTATTTTCATGAAATTTGAAATATTAGAAACAATAGACTCAAAACAATATTTTGAGAAGAGCTCAGGGAAAAATAAGTTTTTAAAATGAGTAAATATAGAAACAAATGAACAGTTAAATTTTACACAGAAATGTTATTAATATTCATGCTCAGAATAACATCATACAGATATACCTCCCACATAACGGCAAGACATTAGCAGCAATGGTGTCTTCATCTAGATATTTCTGCTGCACAATGCACTTTAAGAATTGTTCTCTATGAACTTATTTTCTATAGAAAATAATATTAGTGCATTCAAACTATTCACAATCAAAAAAGGTTTTTAAAGTTTTTATTAAAAAAAAAAAAAAAAAATTTTCATTTACAATTGCCTGTCCCATGTCATGGCTAAACTTATTTTTTGAGTTCTCAAATCTTTCAACATTCATTTGGGTTCCATTCAGTTAAAAAAAAAAAAAAAAAAAAGGGGGGGGGGAATAGCACTAAAGTTTTTTTTTTTTTTTTTTTTTTTTTTTTTTAAAGGTTGTGTCTGTCCCATTTACTAACAGCAAGCTATTATTTGAGAGAAGTAATACAGGTCAGCGCCAAGAAATTGCAGTAGTTGGTCCAAAACTTCTATCTGCAGTTTAGATCAAAAGTGAGCCACAATGTCAAGATTTGCCAGCTTAAACCACCAAAACAAAGCTTGTCAAGTCCATGAAGTTATCCTTGAAAATGGGAAACACAGTGGCTAAGTAGGCAAAATGCATACTCAATACTAAGAGTTGAATATTGGCAGCTTTGAAAAACATTTATTAAAACTATCCTTTAATTTCATCAATGCATCAATGTGAATAAATTTGAAAGATGACAACCTAAAATGATTCCAATTATAAAGTGCCATGTCAGTAGATCCATCATCGATGACAGCAAAAGATGGTGGAAATCTCCTATGCATGAGATTCTAACAAGAAAAAAATAAAATTAATTTTTTTATAGTTTTATTAAGATTTTGAATAAAAACATTACAATACATTGTATAAAATAATATCTATGTACAAGCACAGGTTTCTTTCTATGCAATGTAATGATACAATAAAAAAATTTACGAAATTAATATGAAACATTTTTAATAAATTTAAAAGTACATAATGGAAAATAAAAAAAGTTCATAACACTTTATTTAAATATTTTAAAGCAAATCCTGTTGAGTAAATATGAATGTTTTAATTTAGAATAAAAGTTGTAAGCTGCATATTTTGCTCAAAATATCCGCAAAGTGCTAATCCAAACCACTACACAATCGTGAGTGTGAAATGCCAAAGCTTAAACAATAGTAAATGCCTGGAAAAATACGGATATACTGAAAGTATTAAAACTCAATTTAATGAATTCATTAAAATAAAAAAAATTATACAGAGAAAAAAAAAATCAAAAAAAAAATCAGACTTTAAAAAGTGTCACAATCAAGTTCGAATGTGTTTCAAATCGGGATCCACTGATGATTATAATTCTAATATGAACATGACAAAAAATTTTGGGGTCCATCATGCTTGCGTGGCTTAAGCGACATTGTGGTTTATTGGTGTGTGGCTTAATGGCACTGACCAGTCTTTTTTATTTTAAGACTCTGCAAGTGGTGTACTGGTATAGAGAAATCAGAGAGCCAAATTTGAATCCCAGTCTAATTCATTACATTCACTTCCATGCAAATAGCCTAGGAAGAGGTATGAATGCATTTCTTCTCACCTTAACTATAAGTTAAATAGTAGGGTAGATCAGGCTCTTCAGCCTTGGATGGCAACCAGTGTCTTTGAGAACAAGTGAATTCAAAACCGAAGGCTAGAAGCTCCATCCCATCAAAACATACTTGCTATGGGAATCACTGTAATATATAGTGGGATGAGAGATATGACCCTGTATGCTTTAGGGAGTTAACAGAACTTTAGTAGTATTAGTAGTAGCAGTAGTATTTTAATTAAAAACATTTGTATTGCCCCAGCCAACATTTGAAAAAAAAAAAAAAAAAAAAAAAAAAAAAAAAAAAATTATATATATATATATATATATATATATATATATATATATATATATATAACCAGTCGATTCAAACTAATGTTATATTGACTCTGGGATGTTCATTTTGAGCCACGACTTTTCAAGTTTAAACTGAAATAGAATGAATAAAAACAAGAGTGTTTGGCCAATCACTCTCAGACTTGAATGCATCAGTCCATTTGCCATTCGTTTATTGATCTGTCCAGTTCCTGTAGAAAATTTGGTTTTTATTAGATCTGATAAAATTAAATCACAGTATCGTGATATTCAAAATGTTTTGCTACAAGTCAGGAATAGGAACAAATGTGAAAATAATTCACATGCTGAAAATTGTCTGCTTTTTTGTGGCAGCAAAAAAGAAAGCCACTTAACCATTCCAAGTGACTCTCTGTAGGCAAATGCATTATTTTCATCTAACGCTTGTTAAATTTCATTATATATTGCCTTCAAGGCACACAGTTTATATATATATATATATATATATATATATATATATATATATAGTGTGGGAGACCTGTCAAAATTGATACAATTGAAGGAAAAAGAAAAGTATAAAACCAATAAGTAGAGAGTATCAAGTAACTAGAAATGCAATGAAAAGGAGAAATAACATTCTACACATATGTGCAGGCAGGTACAGGTGTGTGCAGACACACTATATAGGAGAAAAAAAAAACAAAAAAAAAAAAAAAAAACAACAGTGCACCAACAAAAAGTCTGTGTGTGTGTATATATATATATACATATACATATATATATATATATATATATATATATATATATATATATATACACATATATATACACATATATATATATATATATATATATGTATATAAAAAATATAAAAACAGTCAATTGGTGATATTCCCTGACGAGTGGATAGAATGATTGCTGGAGGGTCCATCTATGAAACTCGAGAGTGAGGATGCTGAAGGTAACAACAATCAGCGAAGTGACAAACTTCATATTAATTCTATGTATCTCCTTGTCTCGGTTATCTATTAACAGCTAGATAAGCTAATTTGTGTGTGTCTGGGGGGGTGAGGAATGAGATTCGATAAAATTCATGTTGAAACCAAATAACAACTCACCCCAAAAACGATTACAGGTTTTAGGTAAATCGCCTAAAGCCAACTCAGCAACTGGATTAATAGAATTCTCATGTAACTAGATTATCCTATGTAACTAGATTATCCTAAGCAGGATATTTACTGGTTAATCATTCAATGACCCTCATCGATTTTGAGGAAGTTCTGTAGATGAGCTTATTTGTTGATAATTTCACCTCTCATTCATTTACACTGAATATTCTTTTACAATGGGAAACAAAATTCAGTTTGTATCTGCTTTTAAAACTACAGTCAACATATGTCAGTATATGAGCAAAGAGAAAGTTTTAGGGAAAATGGAAACAAAAAACAAAGAAAAAAAATGATACAAACTTAGAATCAGAAAGAGACAATTGAAATTTCTAGGGTGTCTGAGGAAAAAGGGCCTGGAAAATTTAACACACACACAGCATGTTGAAGGACAGAGGAAAGCTGTGTATAACCTATCTAATGAGCTTGTGTAAATGATAGGCAAAACAGGGATTAGGAGAGATAACAGAAAGGCTACAAAGGGTAGGAAATTGTGGAGAGCCATGATTGCTCATATCCTAGGAGTATGGCACATAGATTTAGCCAGATATCAATTTGGAAAACAATCTTAGAATCAAGTAAATTCCGTCATCAGATTGAATTCTACGGGTATAATTGAGAAAAGTTAATGTTGCAAACCTACTGGATTCTTGATTTTTATAACTGAGAAACTGATTAGAGAAAAGATAAAAAGTATTCAGCCACAGATTCTAAATGAGATGAAGGTGGATCAATAAATCTGTAGCCAAACATGAATTAGCTGGATTCAGATGCAAAATTTTCTCTATATAACGTCACAATCTTACATGATTCATTGAGAAATGTAAATTAACCAGAAGTGAAATGGTAAAGAAATACATGTTGAATAAAATAAAAATGCTTCTTTTATTTTTAAATTTATTGATATAGTTTAGAAATGAAGCAGCTGCTGAAAACAAAGAAAAAAAGGCCAGTAATTAGGGGGGGGGGGAAAAAAAAAAAAGAAAAAAAAAGAAAAGAAAAAAAGTGCTACAAAATGAAACTTTCTTTCGATGTAAAGAATAAAATATTTCCTCTTCTATAAGGCAAACATTAAGCCTTATTGAATCTAAATCCCTTTCACTGCAAAAACATCTCCCCTTCACAAATTTATAGACAAATTGTACTGATGCAATTTTATTGCATTTTTGGAGATAATAATGACAGGATTTACTAATTAACTCGTAGCTTGAAGAGGTGGATTCATAACTTTCTCAAGGGTTTTTGCGTGTAATTGAATATAAATAACCCAATTGGAATTGAAACACTGCTTTCAGATTAACAATTCCAAGCCATTATCCATTACACCTGCACGTCCAAACTTATAGGACCTAGTATTCCCAGGCAATTACCCACCTAGGTACTGGCCAGGCTCAATGTTGCTTAACTTCATCAATGTGATATCGCTATAATCCATATCATCTGCATATCTAAACTTACCAGGCTTGCTGTTGCTTAACTTTGGTGATCACATGGGAACTGGTGTTTTGGCACATGGTCATAAACTAGGATTTCTTTCTAACCAATTAAAATGGGCACTTAATCTCATCTGCCATATTTTTGTTCTTTCTTGTCTTGAACTCAAAATGCTACAATCACTTGACTGTATCCCTTTTGTGTGTTAGCACCATTTTAACTTTGAACATTTAACCTTATTATTGTTCCTTTGCCTACTTTTGACTTTGTGTGTGTGTGTGTGTGTGTGTGTGTGTGTGTGTGTGTGTTTTTGCTTAGCATTATTTTGCCCTGTTCTTTTTGTTATTGTTTATTGAAAATTTTGTCACTTCTGTTTGTTGGGCATTTTTGCTAATCACACTTAATTATGACCAATTACTCCCCATATATTTTCCTCTTATACAAGACAAATATTAACATCCAAAATTCTGTTTCAGAAGATAATTGTTTGGAGTAGACGGCCAGATTTTCATGACTGATACCCATGCCCTCCTGTTCACCCATGTGATAACCAGAGAATTTCATTTATTAGGCATACTGGAGAAAGAAGGATATTGCATCAGATATTTAATCTTGTTTGGCAATAGAAAAAATAAAAATAAAATAAAACTAACATTTCTAAGCTGATTAACACCATGTCAGTATATAATGGGCTGAACAAAACTGGTTGCATAAAAAAAGGCGGGATTTAAAGGGAAATAACAGTTTCTTTGGGGAATTTAGAATTATTGCCACCACTCCTTTTAATCCTCACAATTCAGTTGATTGACTAACAAAGGCTGGAATATAGACCAGGCAAAAACGGGTGGTAATCAGACTTCCATTTATGTGAGAGCATAACACTTACAAAAAACAAACTTTTCTAGACAAGTTATCAATGTCACTCTGGTGTTGACTACAGAACAAAGGTTAATAACCTAGTATTATTGGCCTTTGCAAGTAGGGAGTTTGATACCATAAAATAATGGCCTTGTACCAAACTAAGAAAACTCACTTTGAAAAGGTTTAGTAACTAAAGTAATTGCATATTTAGCACACACACACACACACTATATATATATATATATTAGATGAGAGAGACGCACGCACGCACACACACACTGGGTGTAACAGCAAAATTGTCCAATTGTTAGATTACGTTCTTAACTGTTAACTTCTAAATTATTAAAGATATCTTACTGGAATTTTCAGGTTTTTATAACACTATTGAACTCTACTTTGAGCAATAACAATGTATAATTACTCTAAACTTAACAGAAGTGTTGTAATGAAATCAATCATAAATGAAAAAAATGTGTTCAACATGGCTAAGGATTGGAAGCTCAGGAAGGATTGAAATTAAATTCATATTTATTTATATATATATATATATATATATATATATATATATGCCAAATGTCTTATGGATTGAGTTGGATCTTTTTAGCTTTAAGTTAAAATGATAATCCTCTTTCTGTTGTGACCTCCTGAGCCAGTTTTCCTTTCTACTGTTTCCTCTTTTTTAAACTTATTCACCATTCTCTTGATGTTTCTTGAATGAACTTTAAAGATGGAAGCCAGAGTATGAATGTTGATACCATTACTGAAGGCCTGAATGATCTTTTTCCTCTCAGCATTCCTCTGTTGGAAAGATATAGTGAGGCTCACACCAAACGATTTTAACCTGTTCTCTTTCTAAGCAAATAACTCAAAGGGTTTTTCTTACTGACAATAGTATCAAGATGTCTTTTCTGAAAACCTGGGAAAAGAAACTCAAATTTTTTTTTTTTTTCTTTTTATAGATATTAAGCATTTTTTGGGAGGGACAATTATACTGTGACATGATTTGGATAATTTTGCTCTTACACCCTGTGTGTGTGTGTATTTTTTATTTGAAGATAATGAGTGATTGTACAAGTGTTACTTGTTAACCCATAGCTGGAGGGAAGAAGTGGATTTGTACCTTTCCCAGGGATAATTGCATGTAGGTGAATGTAACAAATCCAACAAGAATTGCAACTCAGCTCTCAAATTAACAATTCCAAACCATTATCCATTAAATCATCTGCAGCAGCACAAGCTTCCAGCATCTGGTATTCTCAAGCGGTCTTCTATCCAGGTACTGACCAGGCTGGGTATTGCTTAACTTCAGTGATTGTATGAAACCCACCATTTCAAAGTGATTTGGCTGTAAGCTATACCAAATGCACATCAAAGCTTACAGCACCTGGTATTCTCAAGTGGTCACCCATCTAGGTACTGACCAAGATCAATGATGCTCAACTCCAAACTAACTTTTGGAGTTGTATCCCCTGGATCCACATTAATTTTGGGTGTGGTAAATTTTTGAAGGTGGGTATACTACTAACACTGTAACTTTTAGGGTTTTAGAGAGATAAAATTTTCAGGGTATTTGTATAAGAGAATGTAGACTTTTACTGTACATATGTTTTTTGGGAGAAAAAAAAAAAAAATTAATTATCAACAAGATGGAAATATGAAAGAATTGATAAAAAAAAACAATTCCTACTAATGACATTGTGAAATCCTTGCATATATAAAAGGGTGTCTTGTTGTCCAGTAAGGCAAATACTAAGGTCGTTTTATCAAACCTATTAACAAAAGCAAGGCCAAAAATGCCTTTCATTTCTTCAAAGCAAATGTTTTTCCAAGCTCTCAGATTTATAAGAGTTGGGCTTTGGCTGTGCCACCTGATTTTGTTTTCACATTGTTTACATAATGGTTTAGTTTCCACTAGCATTAATTGAATAACTGTCAGAAAAAAAAGACAGACAAAAATGTCTACCTTACTAGCTTCTTGGTCAACATTTCTAGACCCAGGAGTATAGGAAAACTGATAGCCACAAGTGATTGTATGCTTGTGATGGTATGCTTGTGATGGTTCGAACATTCTCCTTGGTTGGAATCACTTTCAGTCTCACTGTCAGACATGTCACTAATATCTGTGTGGGTAAATCTTGAGAAATTCTTTGTCACTCTCACTGTCCATGAAAAATTCCTCTATTGACAAAAAAGATCTATGCCTCTCTCTCTCTGAAAGTTGCCATTGTGATAATAAAAAAAAAAAAAAAAAAAAAAAAAAAAATGTTTAAAACACTTTATTAATATTTGCTAATAAAACAACTATTTCAATTAGGACAAAATGGCTGACATCTGGGTATACCCAGTTCATATCACAAGCTTAATGATGTCATTCCTGTAGTAAAGGTTTGTTTTTTTTTGTTTTTTTGTAAGAAACATACTTTCCCTTTGAAAGTAATCTGTCACTCTGGGAACATGCCCGCCTGGAAAATATTGAGAAAGAGTATCGCTGGCAGACATGTTATGCCTACAGAGTTGTAGAGACTAACTTGGATGAATGTACAGGAACAGGTGTTTCAACATGATGTGCCCATAACTTACTTAAGGGGTAGGACCTCTCCCTTTAGAACAACACAGGTAGATCAATTTTCAGGCAGCCTTGGTTCCAGGTTATCCATTTTGCCAGACCAATAGAGATCACCTTAATAATAAACCTCCAGCCAATGAATTATACTCATTTTTAAAGTCATCAGCCTCTTAGAAAGTTAAATATTTCTTATTAAATCTTTTCCTTGTAATGATATTGTAAAAATAACTGATCCCTTCCTCAGAACTTTCAGCAAAGGAATGATTCATATACTCAATTTTAATACAACTACTGAAGAACTATGCAGAACAGAAATGAAATGTAGTTCACATTTAATGAAATAAAAAGAAATTAATTTATATATATATATATATATATATATATATATATAGATATATATATATATATATATATAGATATATATATAGATATATATATATATATATATATAGATATATATATATATATATATATATATATATATAGATAGAGAGAGAGAGAGATAGATAGATAGATAGAGAGTTACAGCATAATTGTCCATCCCACAAAATGTTTAATATCTATTTACACCTGGACTACTGTCTTCATCCTTATTGTTATCAAGACATTTCAGTTGTTGCACCCTTTATCAGGTGTATATTGTTCTGGGTAGATTCCAAACGGAACCCATTACTTAATCTACTGGGAGTAAACTGTCCCTGTTTCACTGCCCATGTCTAGAGATACCTCGTTATTTTTTAGTACTGCTTGGTTATTGCTTGCTCCTTTTTCTATTGAGTCCAACCACACACTGCCTGATCTAGGGACTGAACTTCACAATTACTAGGTCATAAAATTCACAAATCAACACTTTAATCCACTAGTCTATTGTAGATTAAATAAAAGGCTTGGTTTTGAATTCCTTGTAGGTTATTTGGATTGATAAACATCTGATGAAGGCCAATAATAGCAACAACAAAAAAGATGAGGACAATAGTCTGAATGTATATCATGTAAATAATTCCTCATCACGGAAATTCAGACATATTTTCTGTAAACTTACTTGATGGGTTAAATTAATATTTAGCCACACTGCGGTAGTTTAAAAATCTTTTAAAATAAGTTTGCACAGATTATTATATATGAATTATAGCAAGGAAGTTGATGTGGACTATGGATAAGCATTATCATTGTGGAAGGGTAATGCAAGTTGGAAGAAAAAGAAATTATTTAAAAAAAAAAAAAGAAAAAAAAAAAGAAAAGAAAAAAAAAAGGATGAGTGTATGAGAGATTTGAAAACTTTTATAGAAAAATAAATAAAAAAAAAATCGGATGGTTATTTCTTTAAAACTATTTGTACAAAGAGATGCTGAAAAATTCTTGGCCCAACCAAAAAAAAAAAAAAAAAAAAAAAAAGGATTCAGAAATAAATTTCTGTTTGATCAGATATAACAATCCCTTGCATGTGTCATTGAATGTAGATATTTTTCTATTTTAACTGAGTTCACTCAGTACAAGTAGAGGGTTACTTGGTGAGATTGTAAGGGTGGGGGGAGTAAGATGAGTAGGCTAGATAACAGTTAACCTTGGATTTAAAGTGACCAAGACTTTAGTTGTTAGGAAAGCATCCTCTCAGGAGGATTTTCCACAAAGTAACAGGTCTGTGGGAGAAGCTGTTCAAGTGGAAGTTGCTTTTAATCAAAGGAACACAAAGGGAACGGGAATTGTTTACCATTGTGAGCAGGGGGATGGCGGGTTCTAGCTCTGAGGGTTGGAGCTGGTGAAACTAAGGAACTCATCCGAACATGTCATAGTAATAGCAATAGGATAGTGAAAATGTGGCAATGTTTTGTCTGTGGGATACGAGTTGCAGTGGTGGGGAATAATTTAATAGATAAAACTCTTTCATAAGATAGTCTAGGTTATTCAATCTACATGGCAAATGCCCATAGCAAGTAAAAAAAAAAAAAAAAAAAAAAAAAAACTGATATGGCTATTGCCATTTACTTGCCATATCTAAGATGACATGCTTTTTGCATTTGAGGAAAAAAAAAAAAGAAAAAAAGAAAAGGAAATTCAATCCATCTTGTTTGGTTACAAGCATAGAGACTTCTCAGCTTCTTTCAAAAATAAAGCCTCACAATCATGGATATAATTTATTTAAATCCTAGATTTGTAAGCTTAAAAAGGTTTTTTAAGACTTTCAGAAGATAGCATTCTCTTGGTCTTAAATGCCTTCTAAGATAGACTCTCCAAAATAAAACTATGTGTATGTGCAGTAAACAAATATTTTCGGGGAAAGTTCTGATTTACATACAATTCATTGAGAGAGAAAAAAAAAAAAAATCACAAAAATCTACAAAAATCTACAAATAATAATCCCAACAACAAAAGCAGGTACATACTCCTACTGACCATCTCCATAAGAGTTGAAAATAACTTCTGACCTTAAACTAAAATTCATCAACACCATCCCTAAAACAATAAGAGATATTAGTTAGCACCAAATGAGACAACAGGACCAAGGAAGGAATTTACAGAATAGATTGTACAAAATGCACAATGGTGTACAGCAGAAAAACGTTCCAAAAACTCAAATGAACATTTCAAAGATATGCTGCATAACATTTTAAATGAATTGCTAATTCACTGGTATACACCTGAACACAATTTTGACTTAATAAATGTGAATTTCATGGGGACAGAAAAATATTCACTAAGAAAATGCATCAAGAGTGCGTTGATCCTATAATCACAAAAGAAATAATAGCATAATGGAGTATATGAACTAGCAGAGAAAAAAAAAAAAGCAGACCTACTTGTGGTGGCCAATTCAAAATCCAACAAACATCAATATATATATATATATATATATAACTCTGGTGTAATGGCATGGGATAATTTTATCCCACAAAATATGTAAAAAAACAAAAAAAACAAACACCACACTATACTAATAGAGTTTCTTTTTTCCAGGTTTTCAGACAAGACATTTAGCCACCTTGGCATCATCTGTCATAAACCTTTTGAGTTATTCAGCTAAAAAGGGAATAAGTTAAAATTGTTTTGTGTCAGCCCCACTGTCTTCCCAACTGTGCAATGGTGAGAGGAAAAAGATCATTCAGACCTTCAGTAATGGTACCAACATTCATACACTGGTTTCCATCTTCAAAGATTATTTAAGAACCATTAAGAATGGTAAATAAGTTTTGAAAAAGGAGAGAACAGTAGTGAGGAAAAGTAGATCAGGAGGTCCCAACAGCAAAAGGGATTATCATTTCAACTGAGAGCTAAAGAGATCAATTAGAAAAGATCCAACTCAATTCATAAGACATTTGGCACACAAGAGGAGTCCAAAGAACAGAAAAAAAAAAAAAAAAAAAAAAAAAAAAAAAGACTGGAAAATGAAATCTTATGTGAAAACCGTGACACACCATGTTACTCTAGGACATAACATTAGAGAGGAAAAAGACCCTGGAATATATATATATATATATATATATATATATATATATATATATATATATATATATATATATATTTGAACTTCAGTTCAATACTTCATGAGCTTCTGAGCCTTAGTTATGATTAATTATTGTTGAACATGTCATTTTCATTTGATTTCATCAAGATTCTTTTGTTAAGCCTGGGAAATAATTATACATTCATATTGTTTAAAGTAGAGTCCAACAGTGTTATAAAAACCTTGGAGAATTCCAGTAAAATATCTTTAGTCATTTCTAAGATACAACAGTGGTTCATAGCATAATAACAACCATTGTACAATTTTGCTGTTACACCATATATATATATATATATATATATATATATATATATCTAAACAGCCATAACAAAAGTAGATACATAATCCTACCAACCAACATCATAACAGCCACCATTGAAAATAACTTATCCAACCTTAACCTAAAAAACACCAATACTATCTGTAAAACAGGAAGACCAGCAACAACAGAACCAAGGCAGAAATATACAGAATAGATTGCACAAAATGCCCAATGGTTAATACAGGCAAAACATCCAGAAACTTAAAGACTCTCCATGCATCAGACAGATATGTTGCATAACAATTATAATCACAATTCATAAATGAAACCAAAGTGCCCCCTCACCACTCAAATACATGAGATAGTAACACCATTCTCCATTTATAGAAATAGATTTAGACTGGAGGATGGAGAGGCGAGCTAATATGTTAAGCCATAAAAACAACAGAATGCAGATAGGATCTGGACGCAGTTTGAAGGAAGAACAAGTGTTAAGGCCAGAAATACGAGGCATCTTCATGACGGCAATGGATTTAAGCTTTTCTTCAAAGAACAGTAAAAGCAATAAACCAGGAAATGTGTGAATTCCAGACATACAGCAGCAACACATGATGATTGACTACAAAGAGGAACCACCCAATGAAGATGTGCACTGCGTCAAATCCCACCCTGATTTGATGCTGATACCACTCAACTCACTGCCACCTGTACAGTCAAATATACTGTGTGGTGAACACTGAGTTTTATCTTCTACTGTGATTGGAAAACAACAAGGCCACTCTTGATATCTGTCTTGTACATCACCTGGGTCAGAGAAAAAGAAAGATCACCACTGGCCAGTGGGTCAGAGAAAAAGAACGAGTGGTGATGTGTCACTTGGTCAGATGAATCATGATGCCAGTTCTTTTGAGCAGGAGATAGTTTGTATGAGATGAAACTCCATAAGGTTATTATGTTAACTCTGTAATGGTGGGGGACAGCATTCTGTTGGTGTCTGCAATAGCCACCGGGGAGATGAGAATGCTATCATGTTGTAAACCATTTGCACCCCCTTTTGGTGCTCATCAAGATGGTAAATTCATTTCAGCACAGTAACACAAATCTCCCAATATGCATAAGTGACATGAAAGTGGTTCAAGGAACACTTGGTCGACATCCAGGTAATGTCATTGCTCCCGACTTCATACTCACTTGATTTAAACTCTACAGAACATATTTTGGACATGCAGCAGACATTATTAAATGACCTGAAGCTACACCCAACAGGTAACTAAGTTATTAATAGATAAAGACATATGCAACAACACAAACATATCACAAAAACCCTATCATGTCACACAAATGCTATTCTTTAGGTGAAGGGAGGAGGATACATATTAGGTAGCCACCATTTCTAATTTTAGGTTACTTCAGTTTAAGTCAGGAGCAATTATTGATTTTTTTTTTTTTAAATGCTAAATTCTTTCTAGAATTGTCTTCTGCCACTGAATTTTTTTTTGAGGGTGAAAAAACAATTATGTTTTAAAATGATAACATTCTTTATATTGTGTGTATAGTTTTTATTTTTTGTATACTAATAAAACAATGGATGAGCAATATTTTGATGTCATTACGTTTTATATACATGTTTTGATGTTGAAAACAAAAACAAACAAAAAAACAAACATTAATGATTTAACATCAATTTTCATTACTCCTTGTAGAGTTCTGGGGTGCAGTAAGAAGCAAAACGGCTAAGGCTTTCATCTTGTCAAAAAAAGTGATGTCCTTCCTTTGTTCGGTCTGACTGTCACCAATATTTATTTGTCTTGTTGACAAAGTTATTATTTCATTGTTTATAAACAGACAAAATAATTCACCTTCAAAAAGGCTACCAGGTACATTGATGGCTGCCAGTATCTGCTAATAACCATCTAGTGGTCATCAACGTTTTCCTCCATGTAGTAATGAATGGTTATCATCTTTGACCACTTCACCGTCAATATCCACCTGAGTAAAGCCTTTAAAAGCATCACCAGAGTCCAAATCAAACTCCTGAATAAAGGCTTCATTTGATATTGATGTGGCCATTTCTATTTACAAGAAAGTGGAGAAGATATAAAAACAGCTTAGATTAGTTATAGGAGATTCATATATCACCACATGCATTTATTCAAATATGGCTTTTCTAGTTTAATCTATCCCCCCTTGTCTTACTAATACTGAAATAATGGGGTATATGTAAACATTAAATAAGAAAACAAAAAACAAAACTGTATTGAAATTAGTTAAAATATAATTTCTATAAGAATACAGATGGATGGACAGTGGAGTAATAGACAAGCAGATTGAATTGAGAAATCAGAGAGCCGAGTTCATTATATTCACTTACATGCTAATACTCTTGGGATTAAGTATGAATACGTCTCTTCTAACCCCAGCAATGGGTAGATTGCAGGATAGACTGGGTTTTATAGCCTTGGTTGGCAACTAGTCTAGGAAAACTCAGCCTAGAGAGGGTTGGGCTCTGTCAGGCTATCAACTGTAATGGTTTAATGGCCTCATGATCATGGTAATACAATTAAGATAAAAATCAATCAATTTGATGTTTACCATGAATTCTTTTTCATTCATGTAAATTTTATTCTTGGGACATGAAATTCCTACCTTTTTTTTTTTATTGCCCTTATAATACTCCATAGTATAACAAGACTTTAATGGTGGTGCATCAAATTATAATACCAGATACATGGAATTCCAGCCTCTTTACAAGAGACACTTGTCATATCATACCAAAGCGGAGTTGCTGAGAAATCCTTATTATGGTCAATGTTGTATTTCATAGAGAAATGGTGGATTCCCCACAGATTAAATCATATCATTGGGAAGCAAATATTCATCAGTGGAGAGAAGAAAATGAAGCTAAAGAGCAAATTGCAAAAAAGGGGAATATTATGTAACTAGCATCATATTTTGTTAAGTATTCACCAGCCATATGTTCTCATCAGATGTTTTTTTTTTTTTTCAAGCTTAAATATGGGGTGTATTCCCGATGTTTGGAGACTTTTTTTTTTTTTTTTTTTTTTTAAGGAGAGATAGTTATAATTGTCTTAGATTATTGCTATACATCTAATAAGCTGACCTGCCAACTTTAGTTATTCCATATTAAAGGAGACTACTGTAACAGCTCTTTGAGAACACCCTACTAAACACTGCTTGTCAACAGCTGACTAATTTGCAGAATTCAGTCAGGACATGAAGACAATTTAGAAGCTAGCTATATAATAAAGTTTGGTGTTGACAGAGATGGGTATAAAAACTATCCCTCACCCTCCCTACAGTTCAGACCTTGCTCCCTGTGAGTTTTGGTTTTCCCTAAGCTGAAGGAGAACCACAGAGTTAGTGGTTCTGAAGATAGTGAGAAGATGAAAGAGGCTGTGACAAGAGTACTGGACACCTTCACTTAGGATTTCCACAGGGGCCTTTACAAAGTGGATGAACCACAACAACAAGCACATCCTATCTTCAAGGAGATAGGAGTCTTATACTTTGAAATTAGTGCTTCTCCTGGAAGAGTTTTCAACTTGGAATGCTGTGCCCTGCACACGAGCCTAGTTATTTCCTATTTGAAGCACCACCAATCAATCTGCGGATGGATGTAATCCAAAGAGCTGAAATCAGAAGGAACAATGTACTGCTACTGAGAGAAGATTCAGCACTTAGATTTCAGATTTCTATTCAGTTAAGATAAAGGTAAACTAGAATTCAAATCTTGTGCAAGAGCCACTAACCTAAATTCACAATTGAACTAAAAAAGAGGGCAACTAGTTTCATGTGACATCCTGTATATTTTAAAGCAACTATTCCAGTTAAAACTGTGACATAATTCAGTCCTTTTGAAGAAGGAAACTTATCTGGATGGTTATTTTCCTCAGGCAAAATATTACCAAAATATATCCTCACAGAAATAAAATCCAACAGAATAAAACAAGTTAAAATAAAAGTAAAAAAACGGATTTTATTTTAACTGTTGAATATCAAAGTAGCATTATTTTAGGTTTTAGTCCGCAGAGCAAATTAGATTCTTTGAACAATTCTTTGTTGGAGAATTAAATTTTTTTTTTGAAGAAAAAGATTTTATTGCACATCTAGAACAAACTTTATTAGATGGAATCAAATTTAGGACAATTCTGAAGAAATTAATTGTAGAACCTGTAATCAGGTACTTCAGTTATTTATGGCAAATACTCGAGTATATTCAAATTGCAAGAATCTTTTTTTTTAGCCTATCCCAGTGAAAATTTGAAAGTCTCGAGTTTGTCATTTAATAAATAATTTTTCATGTAAAAACAATTCTTTGAATATCACATTTGAGTAGGAATTACATTAAAATGTCCTATTTATTATGTTTCAAGTTAGGCATTAAAATCGATTCCAGATTTCTTTTTGGTTCAGATCAAAGGAGGCAAAAAGGTAAACTAAAGTTCAAATCTTGGGTAATAGTTAATCCAAATTCAAAACTGAAATAATAAAAAGACAGAACAAGTTTCATGTGATGTTATATAAAGCAACTATTGCAGATAAACTGCTACTTAACTATTCAGTTCTGAAGAAGAAATCTTACCAAAATGGTAATTTTCTTATTACTAAAAAAAAAAAAAAAATACAGTCATGAAAAAGCCCAACTTTCAGAGTCTAGACCAACAACATTTTGGAAATTAAAAGAGTCAAGAAAAGACTGACAAAGTCACCCAGTTTTTACAAATCTCCCAGGTATTTTGAAAGAGAAAGAATGCATAGGAGTCAAGAATTCTGAACATCAAAAATGATCACTTGGATTTTTGTTGTTCCCTGATAAATACAAAACTTGACCGACTTCCCCAAATCTGACTAAACAAACTTTATATTTTTAAGAAGGGCTTCTTGGCAAGGAAAAGAACTTTTCAGCGCCCTCACCCTTGATGCCAATTGTTGTTTTGTCAGAGGGTTTAGTTTTAAAAACTAGCATCGATGCTCACAGAAAAAAAAAAAAAAAAAAAAAAAACTTCAAATATAAAAGTACAGAAGAAATGTTTTTCTTTTTAATATATTTCTTTACAATAAATTGTGAATAAAAAAAAATTACATTTGGAAAATTATCTGTTATAGAAAACAATGTTGATTCAGCAGACAAAGCAAATGAACTCCCTGAAGTTGACAAAGTTTCAAGGAGTAGACAACATCACAAAGGATTCCATTAATGCCACCAAACTACTGTTTAAGGATCCAACCTTTAAAATAAGCAGCATAGAGTGAGCCATGAAGATGACAGGTTGAAGTCGGCAATCATGAGCGATTGTTCTTGTGCCTTGTTGAGAATCAGAGCAAAGGTGAGTTTAATGGAAATCTGAATTTGTTTGCATTCAAAGGTCAAGTCTTTTTGCAATTAGAAGTTCTATATTCACTTACTGTGACATTCTTTGTGGCCAAGTGGTAAAGTATGCTAGATCAAACTATGGTTTCCCTAATAGAGGGTAGAAAGAGTGAAGGTTTGAATCCTATCAGAGAACATATTCTTTACTGAGATTTTTTTTTTGACAAAAGTACATTTTGTTCAATTTTGCCAACCAATCGATGAAATTTGAATAAGCTGATTTCTTTGATAAAATACTTTGTCAAAAACTGCTTGGCAGTTTAATAATTTCTTTAATTTTATAGGACTTCATGGTAAACAATATTTAATAAAATTCTTTTTTTCGTTTTAACAGCAAAGAATAAATTCTTAGGATTCTTACTCTTGAGAATACAACATACAACTGGCCATGCATAAGTATTTCTTTTTGGAGCCAAATTCAAACTTTTTGGAGCATTTGGCCTTGTGATCTGTTTATAGTTCTTGCAAATGCAGGATGAACCAGAAACTGAATTCTTGTATATATAAAAACTTAAGCTACACAAAAACAGTGCATTTTTATTAAATAAGTATTCGTTATTTTAATCATGAAATTGTTTTTAAAATAGTGGGAGTATTTTGTATGTTAAATAATAAAACTTACCCCCCCCCCCAAAAAAAAAGACAATTTATTGTACTAAGCTATGCACCCTAGTAAAACCAACTGTGCTTTGTACCCACTTATTTGTTTGTACTTCTCCCCAAAAATCAGTTTTAATCAGTCAATGCATGACTGTTTTAAAGGGGGTGTTGGATGGATGGATGCAAAGTCACAGAATTTTATATATAGATAAATTTCAAGAAAAACAAAAAGAAATATCTGCATTGGCAAGCAAGTTTAGATTTTGTGCCATATTTTACTAAACACTGGTTTGAAAATCTGAAAGAGAAAGCAACTCCCTAAATAAAACAGTGATAATATTGCTGTGGCCCCAAAACCATGCCTGAACCCAGGGTCATCACCTGATGAAGGATTTGCTGGAGATATTACTGTGGCAGTAGTAGTCATTTTTATGAATTTATATCTATTGGAAATTTTGCAATTCTGGATCATTCTATTGCATTCTTGTTCCACAGAAGTGACCCAAAACAAATAACCATAAATAAAAAAAAAAAAAACCTCTTGGATATTTAAAGAGTGAATCAAATCCTACTAAAGTGTGTGTAGGTTAATGTACATAACCTACTACCCCAAACGTTATTTTGTGGATAACCATGTTAAAATAGATGCCCTGTTTTAATAAAGAGAGCGAGAGCGAGAGCGTGAGAGAGAGCGCGAGAGAGAGAGCGAGAGCGAGAGCGAGAGAGAGCGAGAGCGAGAGAGAGCGAGAGAGAGCGAGAGCGAGAGAGAGCGAGAGCGAGAGCGAGAGAGAGCGAGAGCGAGAGAGAGCGAGAGCGAGAGAGAGCGAGAGCGAGAGAGAGCGAGAGAGAGCGTGCGAGAGAGAGCGTGCGAGAGAGAGCGTGCGAGAGAGAGCGTGCGAGAGAGAGCGTGCGAGAGAGAGCGTGCGAGAGAGAGCGTGCGAGAGAGAGCGTGCGAGAGAGAGCGTGCGAGAGAGAGCGTGCGAGAGAGAGCGTGCGAGAGAGAGCGTGCGAGAGAGAGCGTGCGAGAGAGAGCGTGCGAGAGAGAGCGTGCGAGAGAGAGCGTGCGAGAGAGAGCGTGCGAGAGAGAGCGTGCGAGAGAGAGCGTGCGAGAGAGAGCGTGCGAGAGAGAGCGTGCGAGAGAGAGCGTGCGAGAGAGAGCGTGCGAGAGAGAGCGAGAGCGAGCGAGCGAGAGAGAGCGAGCGAGCGAGAGAGAGCGAGAGCGAGCGAGCGAGAGCGAGCGAGTGCGAGAGAGAGCGAGTGCGAGAGAGAGCGAGTGCGAGAGAGAGCGAGTGCGAGAGAGAGCGAGTGCGAGAGAGAGCGAGTGCGAGAGAGAGCGAGTGCGAGAGAGAGCGAGTGCGAGAGAGAGCGAGTGCGAGAGAGAGCGAGTGCGAGAGAGAGCGAGTGCGAGAGAGAGCGAGTGCGAGAGAGAGCGAGTGCGAGAGAGAGCGAGTGCGAGAGAGAGCGAGTGCGAGAGAGAGCGAGTGCGAGAGAGAGCGAGTGCGAGAGAGAGCGAGTGCGAGAGAGAGCGAGTGCGAGAGAGAGCGAGTGCGAGAGAGAGCGAGTGCGAGAGAGAGCGCGTGCGAGAGAGAGAGAGCGTGCGAGAGAGAGAGAGCGTGCGAGAGAGAGAGAGCGTGCGAGAGAGAGAGAGCGTGCGAGAGAGAGAGAGCGTGCGAGAGAGAGAGAGCGTGCGAGAGAGAGAGAGAGCGTGCGAGAGAGAGAGAGAGCGTGCGAGAGAGAGAGAGAGCGTGAGAGAGAGAGAGAGAGCGTGAGAGAGAGAGAGAGAGCGTGCGAGAGAGAGAGAGAGAGCGTGCGAGAGAGAGAGAGAGAGCGTGCGAGAGAGAGAGAGAGAGCGTGCGAGAGAGAGAGAGAGAGCGTGCGAGAGAGAGAGAGAGAGCGTGCGAGAGAGAGAGAGAGAGCGTGCGAGAGAGAGAGAGAGAGCGTGCGAGAGAGAGAGAGAGAGCGTGCGAGAGAGAGAGAGAGAGCGTGCGAGAGAGAGAGAGAGAGCGTGCGAGAGAGAGAGAGAGAGCGTGCGAGAGAGAGAGAGAGAGCGTGCGAGAGAGAGAGAGAGCGTGCGAGAGAGAGAGAGAGCGTGCGAGAGAGAGAGAGAGCGTGCGAGAGAGAGAGAGAGCGTGCGAGAGAGAGAGAGAGCGTGCGAGAGAGAGAGAGAGCGTGCGAGAGAGAGAGAGAGCGTGCGAGAGAGAGAGAGAGCGTGCGAGAGAGAGAGAGAGAGCGTGCGAGAGAGAGAGAGAGCGTGCGAGAGAGAGAGAGAGAGAGAGCGTGCGAGAGAGAGAGAGAGCGTGCGAGAGAGAGAGAGAGAGAGAGAGAGAGGGAGCGAGAGAGAGAGAGGGAGCGAGAGAGAGAGAGGGAGTGAGAGAGAGTGAGAGAGAGAGAGTGAGAGAGAGAGAGTGAGAGATTTGTTAAAAAATATGCATGTACAATGAAAGAAAATAAAAAAAAAAAAAAATCCAAAGTTTTATCAGCAAAATCTTTGTGTTATTAAGAGGAAAGTCCAAAGTTTAAAAAAAGAAAAAAGGTAAAAATTATCTATTTAATCATTTTGAAATTTTTGTTAAAAATCTCGTTTTTCTGCCATCAACACGAGACCATAAATTCATGTGGTAAATTTAATTTGTGCATCTTATGAAAAATGGATTTGGAAATTCTTGCAAAAATCAAATAATTGTTAGGTATTAATGACTTATTCACAAATTAATGAAATTATTTTTTAAAAGGTTTTTTTTTTTTTCACCCAACTCTTATGAAATTGAGAAATTCTTTTTTTTAGCATCTAATAATTTATAAGAAGCCCACAGAAAATTTAAATCAAATTTTTTCACACTATTTACATTATTCATATTATCGTCCTTATCTTTGTTGTCATATTTATCACAGCATTTCACTGGATCTAACCAACACCTTCATCCACTGTGCCATGTGTTCTTAAGTGGATCTAGGTGTTGGCTAGATCCAGTGATAGGACCCAAAGAGTTGTGAGTTCAATACCTGGTTAAGGCAGTGGAGAACTTGGCGGGGGTGATTAACACGAGATAACCAACATCCATTAGACATGGCACGTGGAACTAGAACAGTTTACCCCAGCGAGCGAAATAAAGGGTTCAGTTCGACATTCCAACCACCTAAAGAATGCCAAGTGTACAATGGTCAAAACGTTGATAAATATGGCAATAAAGATGTGGACAATAGTCTGAATAATGTATGTAATAAGTCATCTCAGAAATATAGACAACTTTTAGTTAAGCATTTTCCCAGTTACAGAAAATCTGCTCTGAATCATAAAATAAAAAAAATGTAACAAAACTAAGACACTAATTAAAAAAGATTTTATTATGGACACTATTGTCTTATGAAAAAAGAATTTGGATAAATAATGAATTTTTACAAGAATTGTTTTCATTTTTGAAAAAAAAAAAAAAAAAAAATTTAATTAAAATACTTGATATACTTTTAAAATTTTTTTTATTATTTTGTAGGGGTTCAAGTGATATTGTTATTAAATAGAAACTATATTTACTAATTTTAAATGGAAAGCTTAGTAAGATTCAGTAAATCCCAGTATTTTAAAAGGAATTTTTAATTCTTTTTGTGTGGGTATGAACATGACAATTTTTGTAAATATGGTTGGCCATATACAACATTAAACAATAAGTGCGGTAATTTAAAACTTATTGGTCATTTTCTAACATTTCCTCAACAAGTATCTTCTTTTCAGCGATATTTTAAACTGAAAGTAATTAATATTTGTTTGAAGTCAGACTAACAAAACTTTAAATCAACTAATTTTTCATGTTTAGGATATATTTTAATTTTGAAAGATATTTAAAAAAGAAAAAAAAAAAGGAAAAGAGAATTACGTTGTGCTGACATATTTGTCAATATGTTCAGTTTATTGATTTTACTGCTAAAACAAAAAAAAAAAAAAAAAAAAAAAAAAAAAACAAACAAACAAAAAACCAAAAACAAAAACAAAACCAAAAAAAAAAACAAAAAACAAAACCAAAAAAAAAAAAAAAAACAAACATTCCAATGAATTTAAATTCAGCAAAGTATTTTGCTTATTGGAAATATTAAATTTAATCTACTGGCTTGGAATTAAAAGTAAAAAAAGCTCCAAGAAAGATTTTCCATTTTTAAAATGCATTTTAAACCTTAGGTATCGTGTTATTTTCTTAATTTTTTTTCTTCCCCCAGGCAAGAATTAATGGATTTATTTTTAATCTGACATTTTTATTACTTCCAATGTTATTTTTAGTTTAAGGTTTCTTAAGTGCACAGGCTGAGATGCAATAAACACAATATAAAATAAAATGTGGAGTCCATTTCAAACATGGATATCCACTAAAAGCAACATTTGAAGAAATTGTTTTTTTTTTTTTTTTTAATCAATTCATCACAAGCAAAGCAATAATACTACTAAGACACAAGGATCAACGACAATTAAAAGAGAGTATGAAGAGATTTTAGAGGGAACTGGAAAGCCAATCCTAAATTAGAAATAAGGGATAGACATCTACTACTCTTTCAGGTAGAAATTATTAATTATTATTGTTTTATTTAGTATTGACTAAGTCAATACTTGTTTCAGATGTAGTAGTAACAAATTTTATGTGGAGTTTGGATAAGCTTATTTCAATTGTAGTGGTGATGATAGAGTTAGTTGGTAGGACAATATTTTTGTTTTGATTCATTATGTTTGTCAGGCAGGGCTTTTTTATTTTATTTTGGAATATTTTAGTTTAGCACTGAATATAAAATAATTACATCCCAAACACACACACACACACAGTGCAACGGGTAAATTGTTCCCATTTCATATTTTTAATTTTGTGCATGTGTGGGTTTTTTTTTTTTTTTTTTTTTTTTTTTTTTTGACGGCACAGTATAGTAGGGTCAGTTGGGCAATTCACTCTACCAGAAATTTGGAAATGGCATGCTGTACTGCTTAGGAAGTTCCAATAAAAAACATTTCAGAGTGTTTGGGTGTCAACCCAAGCAGAAAGAGTTGGAGGAGTCTAATAGTGATTATGAAGGTATGGCAGCCCGAAAACTCACTGATTGTTCCGATAAGAAAAGAACTGAATTTGTCTGTGAGGGCCCGAGACTCAACACAGAGGCCTATATCAAGTGCCTTGAGGTAGTACTACCTTGAATGAATAGAGTGGATGTTGGAAGACCCTATGTCTGGCAACAAGACTCTACATCATGCCACACAAGCAGGAGAAGCCAGTCATTGCTTTTACACAATTTCTGCAACCACATCATCCCTTACATCTGGCCACCTAATTCCCCAGTCTGCAACCCCCTTGACTACTGTGTGGAGCGCAGATGAGCGAGAGACCAACAAAACTCCTTGTAACAGCAAAGATGAATTGAAGGCAAGGATTATGGAAGCATTTACCAACTTAAACAAGGAGACCATCCAGAAGAGATGCAAGCGATTCCAAAGTTGTCTGAAGGCAGTGGTTGAAGCCAATGACTATTTTATTGAATAAACTTACTCTATAGTATTTCAAAATATTTTTTGTGTAATTTAGGTAAATATATCTGTTAAAATGAGATGTCAACGTTATTTTCATTTTTGTGTAATTTAGACGACAATTTATCCATCGTGAGTGTGTGTATATAATTTATTTTTTATTTTTTATCTGAATTGAATGTTGGATGTCATTATCAAGATGTACGTGTTTTCAGGAAGAAAGTTTTAGAGACTAATTCACAGTGTCTCTAAGCAGAAATTCAACAACTGAGCAGTAAATAATCCACTAAGAAAATACAAAAATGAAGTTTAAAATCTGTTAAACCAATCAGGAATGCTAATTAACTGACTGATTGTTGATTGATTTGTTTTTTTTATAGCTTATTAACTTTATGAAGGTTATTGAAAGCCAGAAAATATTTTTATGAATTTTGCTGATACAAGTCCTATTTAACCCATAGCTGGGCTCCCATGTGGATTCATGACTTTCCCAATGCTATTTGTGCATAAGTGAAACAAACCCAAGTGGAATTGGAACTGGTCTCTGATTTCTAACTGAACCATTGTCCATCACACCACCAGCATAGCCATGATTACAGCACTTGATATTCGCAAGTGGTCACCCATTTAGGTACTGACCAGGCTCGACATTGCTTAATTTCAGTGATCAGACAAGAACTGCTATTTCAATATGATATGGCAGTAAGCCTTGAATGACTGCATTAAAAATTATTAAGTTAATTTTGTCAGAATTCATTCCAATCAAAACCAAGAGAAGATTCTACTGCAATAGATTGATAATATTGACTTCTATTTTAGAGAACAGGAAATCATGGAGAGACATTATCAACTTCCTGAAGTGACACAACATAAGAATTTCAAAGAATATTAAAATGTTTAAATTGTGTGGTGAATACTAGAAAGTTAAATAGAGAAATTGATGAAGTACACACATTATCAACCTTGTTATTTAAGCACAACGCAGAAATTATAAGTTAAAATAAAATTATTTAAATTTAAGTGTACATCAAGAATATGCCAACTATTTCAAATCTGAATGCCAATGTTTACAACAAGATAAAATAATCAGTGAAAAAGTAAATCATTTCAGCCAATTAGTAAACATCAATAATAACAATGGAGTTATTTGATTAAAATGAAAGTATTTCAGCTCAGATTCTCTGGCCTGTACATCCTCCCCTTAGACCATGTTGATCCTCCTACATCTGTCTTTTACATTTCCTCTATGTCCTTCAAGTACTGTAATATATATATATATATATATATATATATATATATATATATTTATATATTTCACAGCAAATTAGGTTAATAAATTTTTTAACTTCTACATATTGTACCAATTTCAAAATACTTATTGCCACAGGTGCAGGCAGCAATCGGATTTTTCTAAATGGTGAAGTATCATTTATAGACTGCAAGAACAGCTTTGTTCTACTTTGAAAGCTTTGTTGCAACTATCTTCGACCTTGTTTGTGTCTCAGAATTTACCTAATCATAATGTAACCAGATTCATTTTACAGATAAAAATAGCAGTGGCCTTCAAGACTCAGATTTCTGAAAGCTGTTGGTATTCCGTCGTTTATTAGGAAGACGAACAGGAAGAAAGGCATTTGGGCTGTAAATATGCCAGTTACTTTATGTAAGGAGAAATGCCTTGTCAGTCAACATCTGTTATTCACAACAAGAATGTTGAGAGAAATCATTCATTCTTAAAGAAAAAGGAAATTACAGTAACTTGCTTGATTCTTGTCAAATAATCTGCTTATCTGAAAGCTTTCAAATTTGTGTTTTAGGGACTTTTTTCAAACTCAAAGAAATATATTTTGATCAAAGTAAGAAAAATATCAAGTTTAATTCATTCTCCCGATGATATAGCAAAGTAAAAGTTCCAAAATTTGATGAAACAAATGTCCCCAAATTCATTTTAGAACAAGCTTTTACAGAAAATTGTAATTTGAAAATTATTATTTCATTTAACCCCAAACAATGCAATAAAGCCACTAAGATGCAAGTGGGTATTGAGTGTAAAAGAATATGAAAGAAAGAAAAAAAAAAAAAAAAAGAAAGAAAGAAAAGCATTAAGAGAGAAGAATAAATAAAACAAATTCTGATAGTAGATAACAATTGATATTCTGTTTAAATTTTTGAAGATTAAAGATAACAGGAAAGCAAGAGGCAGGGAGAGAGTTACACAAGCAAGGTGTGAGAAGAAACTGTTAGCATAGAACTTAGTTACATCTTGCAATTTCAACTGTAAAATGATAAGACCTAGCTGCCAAGCCAGCACTGTGCTTAAATTCATAAAGTCTAGGTACGAAAGAGGGAAGCTCATCAGAACAATTACCATGAAAATATTACAGAAAAGGCAAAGGGAAGCCACGTTACAGTGGTGACTATAGCAGAATATACAAAAAAACAAAAACAGCTTAATTTGTTAACTGGGGCAATAAAGAGCAATTAAAGATATATGCAAGTTATTTTGAGGGTTTTAATAATAATAATAAAAAAAAAAAAAAAAAAAAAAAAAAAAAAAAAAAACTAACTAAATGATCCTACTAGATAAAGAAAAGACTTGTCACAGAAGAAGAAGAAAAAAAAAATCTATTGAAATAGAAATTGAGCAGCAACTTCATTGCCCAACATTCCAATGTCAAATTTTTCAACAAATTCAGATGTAGAAAGAGTCTCTTATAAAATGATGGCTGACTAAACAGGCTCCGGACAGAGAATAGATGAGACTGACACTTTCCTTTTCAACAAATGTCAATTGTCAGGTGGCAAATGCAAGATGAATAATAAAACCAACTGAAAGATAATCAGTGAAAACTTCCCTCAGGAGAAAAATGGCATTAAAATTTCAACTGAGGAACAGAAAGAGATCACGACAATTCATATTGATCATTTAAGTATTAACATTTATTGTAAGCTGACTAAAGGTTTTGTATGCAAACATACACTAAAAAAAAAAGAAAAAAAAAAAAAAAAAAAAGAAGTTCAGTATGATAAATAGTAGGCAAGGACAAAGCAAAAGTCATGGGTGGGGGGTTAGGAGTGTGAAGCTTCAGCTCCATAAGCATCAGAAATAATAAGTGGGTGTTTGTTCATTAGTTATATCAGCTTTTGAGAGAGCTTATTATCAAATAGAAGAGAGTATATCATTTTGATAAGGAGGCGTGGAAAACAAGGTAATATTTTTAGCATCAATCACCTGTAATTAAATGCAAGTGAGAACCTGGAATTATCATCTGTTGAACATGGCAATGAAAATTTGTTCACCCTCATTGTGTCAAAACGCACAAGCCAAGATATTGTTAAATGACCAACAAAAGGGTGAAGGGTACTAATAAGCTCAGGAGATCCAACTTGGAGCAAAAAGAAAAAAAAATATAAACCAAATGAAAACATTTGGGGGAGGAAAAAAAAAATATTTCAGAGCTCAAGATAAATCATTACAGTTTCATAAGTCATATTATTATATTTTGTTAAATTTTATTCAAATATAGTACGACGTGGTTACAGTGTTTGCTTTCTGACCATGCATGGTATCCATATGAAAGTCTCGATCTGACCAGGCTATTTAAGAACATTAAAGCTAATAAGAATCACCCAAATTTACCTATATAACCACATTTACTTTAAAAATGCTTTCTTTACTCTGGTAAACAATAAGGTACAGACATTAACCATATGCATAAACTCTAAAAAGATATTCCTGCTGGTTCTCTCTTGGGGCTTAATTGTTAAAGTGCTGTTCAGGCATTATCCCTCAAAGATAAATGGGAGTTCAAACCTCATCAGAAGCTATTATTTGTTCCCAATCCAGACTAATGGTTGCAGAATAAATTTCAGAAAGATGACGTTCACTCAAGTGTGTTGGGTTGATAGATTTTCCGACTGTGGAGATCTTGAATGACAGAATTTGATTGTTGGGGATTTAGATTATTTCGCATACCAGTAAACCTTTTTTACCATCAAAACTTCCACTGAATTGTAACAGTAATAATTCATGTCTTAAATCCAAAGTACACCTTCCAACAGAAATTTGAAAATGTTCTTGACAGGAAAGTTATTTAAACTTGTTAACTGTAACCATAAAATAGATTAATTATGGTTAATTTATAATTAAAAGCCTTAACAAGACTTGTTTCTGCTTATGAAGACAATGGTGCTTTTTGCCAGTTCTTTTTTCTTTTTTTTTTTTTTTTTTATTTTATTTAAAATTTTGAAATTCATTTTCTTGGTTGGAAATTCTTCTCTTCAAGTACGGCCATGTCATCACCACCATCTTTTCTGACAGGGGCAGCTATTTGCACTTCGGCTGTGTTTTATGATAGACATGAGGATTTGTTCTGAGATACATCACACAACTGATCTCAAACAAAGGCAATCTGGCTAAGCAGATTAAAATCTACAGCTCAGTTCTGTAAGTCAGAAACTGCTGATGATTATCCAGCTGAAAGATGCACACACAAAAAAGATTATTGAGGTCTTACTTTGGCAAGGGGGCAGATGGGTGCAAAGGTCATCCCAAAATCTCATTCGGCTCTAGATTTATCAAGTAAAGTTCAAGGAAATATATAAGGCTGGGCCTACTTAACTATTTTTTTTTTGTTGCATTAAATAATAAAAATAACTTTATACTTTATTTAAACTTAACTCATGGCCAATGTAGCAAAAAAAAAAAAAAAAAAAAAAAAAAATCCAAACACTATTATATGTTTAGTTCTTTACTTAGATTAGTTGATGTGTCAACCATTGTATTGGGTACACAGTGAGGATCAAACTCACTATTCTGTAGTAAAGGTTAACCAGACAATCCTTGATAACTATTACTACATGTCTAAGTGCTGCCTTTAATGAATCAATATTTTTTTTTGATGGTTTCTTTTCATGGTTTATCAACCCTTTGCAGATTATTTAAAACCAGAAAATATTTTTAGATTGTAAGAATTTTTGGGAGATAATGATTTGCTGATACAAGTCCTACTAATTAATACATAGCAAGGGGAGAAAAGTCTGATTCATACTTTTTCCAAGGAGATTTGTGTGTAAGTGGATATAACAAACCCAAATGGAATCACATGGCCAAACATCTAGGTACTTACCAGGCTCGATGTTACTTAACTTTATGATTGTACAAGAAACAGTGTTTCAACATGATTGAGCCATAAGCCTAATGGATCAATAATTTTAATCTATTTCGATTCAAGATGTAGGCTGGCACATTTTCTTAGACTAATAATACCTCTACAAACTCACCGAAAAAAGAGCATACCATTATGATGAAAAAAAAAAAAAAAAAAAAAAAAAAAAAAATGCAAACTTGATAAAAATCAAAGTTTTATCGTCAATATCAGTCAAGAGGAAAGACCAAAATATTTCATTATTATTTTTTTATTTTTTTTTTAATCCTTTTTAGATTGTTCGAAATTTTGGCTAAAGATCTATTTTCATCAGTAAGAGGACTATAAATTAGCATAGCAAATTTTTGCAGTGAAGAACATAGATTAGGAAATTCTTGTAAAAATCAAATTGTTGGATTTTAATGAAACTTTCAGGACTTACGAATAAATGAGATTATTTTAAAAATGAATTTTTTTTTTTTTTAAACATACCCCTTATTTAATTTATGATAATTTGGGAAATTCAATTGTAAAAAGCTTAATGTTTATATTACTAGAAATTAGAACTCCTTGGAGAATTTAAATGAATTTTTTTTTTTTTTTTGTAAAACAAGACCTGCACTTACCAAAAATATAATCTGAACCATAAAAATAAAAAAATGCAATAAGACTAATTTAATTAGAAAAGCTTTTAATTGCTTTTATGAATAAAGATATATTATGGAAAATTATCTCAAGAAATATTAATAATGTATTTTTACAAGATATTTTCAATTTTTGAAAATTTTAATTAGAATAAAGCTTTTAAAATTCTTTTTTAATGGTGCACTGGTTAGGGGATATTGTTAAACTACATTTACTAATCATAAATCAAAAAAGTTTATTACTACTTAAAGTCAGTTCCTAGTATTTTTAAAAAATTTTGGAATTTTTTGAGATGTGTATAAACATGCCAATTTTTGTAGATATGGATGTTCATATATAACATTATCAGAAAATAAGAGTGATAACTATAGTAAATTTAAAGCCAAAGTACCTAAAATTCAATAAAACATTACAGAGAATATTTTCCTAAATTTTGAAGATTATAGAGTACTTAAAAATTATATAAAAAAAGCACTCGTGTTATAGTCACCATAAAAAAAGTAAATTAGATAAGCATCCATTGGCATTCAAGATGTCAACAGCTTAAACAGTTATATTTAAATATTTAAAAGTTAAAATAATATTTGTTACAAATCAGATTAATTACAATTTAAATGAGCTAATATTCCTTAAATGAAGTATATTTTATTTTCAGAAGATTGTTGTGTTTTTTTTTTTTTTTTTTAATAAAGAGAATTATATTCAGATGAACGAGTGCTAAAAATTTATTTTAAACCTTAGCTATCACTTTTTCAGGGAGATTCTTATTAGTAAGTATCAAGATTTAGCCTTAAATATTATCAGTTATTGCTAAGCAGTAATAAATGTATTCCCCTTGACAAAAATAGGATTGCTAAGTAATTCTGACACTGATATCTAGTCGAGATATTATTACAATGTTTTTGCCAATTACAGAGAAAAAAATGTGACTGCACAAAAAATGACTAGTAATCATTAAATGGAAATGATCAATATGCCAGATGGACATTAACATTGTTACACAGGGAAGGGCAACAATATCTTCCACATAATGTTAAGACTTTAGCTAGATGACAACAATGTTGCCACACCTTGTATTTAATACTTGTTAAATAACTTCTACACATTTTCTTTTAACCATTTCACCCTAAGCAAGTAAGATGAAATGGGTTACTAAGTGTGAGAGAATATGAGAACAAAAATGTTAAGGAGAGAGAACAATAAAAAAAACAGAAATTAAACTTATTGAGATCAAAGTTGACTGGAAAGCAAGAAGCCAGAAGAGAGTTCCACAGGTAAGCAATGCAAGAGAAGAAACTGTTAGCTTATAACTTGGTTACATCTAGCCAGTCCAGCTGTAAAATGAGACCTAGTTGCCAATCTAGTACTGCAGTTAAATTCATAAAGTCTAGATACCATGGAGGAAAATTCATCAAAACAATTACCAGGAAGATATTTATGGAAAAGGAAAGTGACTGAAGCAGAGATGACAGGTCAGGACCAATAACACTGCAGATTGGCCTTTGGATTTTATCTCTACATATATAGCGGAAGCACCAGATCAGATATGACACCAATATTCAATGCATAGATGAATGATAGATTATAAATGTGCAAGATAAATTCTGGCAAGAAAAATTTTCTGGCACGACACAGTGAAGCAACTTTTCTAGCAGCAGACCAAGCACTTGATTCAAAATAATCTTTCCTTCATTTCAGCAGAAAATATTAGCCTGGGAAGGCACAATCAGTTACTCTCCTGGAGGTTAGCATCAGCCATGCTAATGAAAGGTGTGAAAAAAAAAAAAAAAAATTCTCTCAAGTGATTAAAAGTGAATATTAAAGCGTTATAAGGGAGGGGGGAAGAGAGAGAGAGGACAATAAAAGAACAAGAATTAAGACAGAAGATAACTATTAACATTGCATTTAAATTTTTGAAGATCAAAGTTGGCTGGAAAGCAAGAAGCTGGAAGAGAATTTCACAAGAGAAAAGTGTGAGGGAATTAGTTACATCTAGCAATTTCAACTGTGTGAGACCTATCTGCCAATCTAGTACTGCAATTAAAAGAGTTCCACAAGTGAGACAGGCAAACTTATTCTTAGAACGGATATCCTAAGGTTCCAAAAGGTAATGTACAAGGAAGTTGCCTTTAGAGCCATATGCTAAAAGACTTTGCAGCATTTTCCAGACCTTTTACATGTATTAGGTTGGTGCAAAAATAATGACGTTTTTTAACGTTAAAAATACGTCAAAAACGTCATTATTTTTGCACCAACCTATATCTTAGTAATGCAAGATATCCAACAAACTATGTAAAAAGCAGTTGGATGCTGATACAATTTTTTTTTTTTTTTTTTTTTTTTTTTATTAGTGTTAATGCCTTGCTACTTTACATGAACATTTTCAAAATAAATGAAAACCAAATTGTTACCTTAGCAACCTTACTGCGGTGAATTTAAAATATTCTAACAGTTAACAGAAAATTTAACAAATATCTTAAATAAAATAAAATACATTCGCATATAGAAAATAGTATCCAACTGGTTTTCAAGTCTTCCATTTTTACATACAACTTAGACATCTCATTTAAAATCTAAAAAAAAAAAAAAAAAAAAAAAAATGGCAGAACATTCAAATTGCCAAATTTCTTTAATTATATATATATATATATATATATATATATATATATATATATATAAAATGTGAAGAATAGTTTTGAAAGAAAACATGCATGAAAAAAAACTTTCCAATTTGTCATACATTTTTTTCTTTCAAATATGTGTCTTAATTTTTTTTTCTTCCAGAATGATAGTAAATTTTTCGTAAACTGTCAACATGAAAGTAAAAATCACGTGTTAATATTTGGGTCAAAATGTGAGCATGAAGAAGAACAAGTTTTCATTGTCCAGGATTATCTACGTAGAAATGAGAGCTGATTATCTGGAAAATGTTTAATGTCAAAATGGTGAAAATTCTCACAGAGGGTTTCAGATGTTTATTTGTTGCTGAAAATATATTGGGGGAAAAAAAAATTTCAAAAAAATGGTTTAGCAACTATTGCAAAGGTTTATTAAATTGACTAACTATTCAATCTCAATTTCCTATATTGAAATGATTTAAACAACTCAATCTGAAGTTGTGCTGGCATTATGCCAAAAAGTGATAAGAGATTAACCCAATTTATTTAGATTACATCATTCAAATAGAAAATAATAATTAGACTGATATCAAATCAGGCTAAAACAAATAAAAACAAAAACATAACCCTATTTTAAGTCAAAGAGGATAATCTAGAGATTTAGAGAAAAGAAAAAAATAATTATGTAGGAAGTGTACAACATGAAAATATGCTTATATCTGAATTAAAGTGGGCAAGTGAATGACAAGATGAAAAAAAAAAAAAAAAAAAACTTCAGAGACCCATTTTTCTCATAGAAGGAACTTTTTTTAGGAATTTTACTGACAAAATTAACCTTATTTATACTATTTACATTGTTCAGACTGTTGTCACCATATTTACAAGGTTTCGGACATTGCATGCACTGGCCTTCTTCAGAATCCGTCTATATTTCCGAGATGAGGTATTGTAATTATTTACATTATTCAGACTGTTGTCCTCAACTTTGTTGCTATATTCACAATATTTTGGCTCTTGTACACTCCGGCCTTTAGGTGATTGGAATTTTGAAATGAACTCTATTTCATTCACCGGGGTAGATTGTTCTAGTTACATGCGCTATGCCACTTCCAAGTGTCTATCAGTATCCTTTACCTCAATTCTCCAAGTTTTTGTTCACCTTTGCTGCAGCCAGGTACTGAACTCACAACTCCGAGTCAAGTCACTGGACTCACTGGATATGAAACGGTGAGGAGGAAATACAATATACAGTGACAGTTTACATTGAATGACTGCATCTATAATGTTTTAATATAAACTTTAAGTTGAGTCTTGTTTGATAAGGTCAAATTGGCAGTTGATCTAGAAAAAAAAAAAAAAAAAAAGGAAAGTCATACAAGCTGCTGTTAACTGGAGCACGAAATGGCTTGTTAATTTTAAAGCCTTCAAAAGAAGGCTGCTCACTTTTAAACACCTGAGGGAACCTAATTTCACATTTCTATCAGCATGGCTGATGCTAACTAACCTCCAGAAGAGTAACTGATTGTACCTTCTCAGGCTAATATTTTCTGCTGACATGAAGTGGAAAGATTTTAAATCAATTGCTTGGTCTGCTGCTAAAGCAACTTTTCTAGCAGCAGACCGAGCTTTTCTGTATTGTACTAGACAATTTTTCTTGCCAGAATCTATCTTGCACATTTATAGTCTACCATTCATCCATGCATTGAATATTGGGGTCATATTGGATATGGTGTTTCTGCCACATATGTAGAGATAAAATCCAAAGACCCCTCTGCAATATTATTGGTCCTGACCTTTCATGGTAATTGTTCTGATGAATTTCCCTCTATGGTATCTAGAATTTATGAATTTAAGTGAACTATTAGACTGGCAGTTAGGTCTCATTTTACAGCTGAAATGGCTCAATGTAGCTGAAAAGTCAATGCTAACAGTTCCTTCTCTTGCACTTCTCACCTGTGGAACTCTTCCAGCTTCTTTGCTTTCCCGTCAACTTTGATCTTAAGTCATTAATTCCTGCTCTTTTATTGTTATCTCTCCTTAATGTTTTTTTTTCTTCTCATTCTTTCAGTTACTAATCCCTTGTGTCTTAGTGGCTTTATTGCCTTGCCTATAGTGAAAAAAAATGTAATTGTGGTCTTTACATGGAGAGAAATCTATGTAATATGTGAGAAGTACCCATTTCATTCCAAAGACGGATCCTTTCAGACAAAAAACAAACAAACATAGAAATCAATGTTTAAGGAGAAACTTTTTTTTTTTCATATTCATCATTAACTTCTTTTGTTTTCTTTGTTACAACTTTTGGATTATTCAAGAGTCATAAAGCAAAATTGACAAACATCATCTAGAGAATATGTAAGCTCATCTTCCGACTTCCTGCTAGCCCTAAAATTAGATTGGCAGGTTCTCCGTAGTATGGGAAAAGAAAAAAAAAGGAAGTAGAAAATTGAAAATCATTTTTTTTTTTTTGCTATTAAACATAAAATAATAAAAAAAGTGTGGAAAAAAAAAAAAAAAAAAAAAAATGTAATGGAAAATCAGAGCCTTTTTTATTTCTAAATTTACTGTACATAAATGTAGTTTGTACTTTATAGTAGGCCTGCTCTCCACTGTCATTGCTTTAAAACTTTGTATATGCCAACAGAAAAATGTAAAATTCCTGAGCTGGAACTTGACAAACATTTTACATAAATTTGCAAAACACAGCAAAGTCAGTCACTTATGTGCAAGTGCTAAAACCTATACTGCTGCAGCATGTCATTCTATAAATAACGAGGTATTTTCCACTACTGATCCCAGTACTGCACAAGTACTATAATCTAATTGATGATATTCACTTGTCCAAAACTGTCAATGCAGGGAAAATGCTCATGTGCAATATTAGCATATGAATAGCATGGCACATACTGTCAAGGGTAGAAAGAAAAAAAGAAAGTAGTTGTTTTTAGGATTTTGAAACAAGTGGGCAATTGAAATTTACTGTCATGGAAAAACACAGAATGTGATATTTTATAACATGGAGAACTTGCCATTCTGCTTAAAATGCATGAAATTGCAAAAAATATTATGCTCATGGGTACTTCTTACATATGTAAATTTCTCTCCATGTAAAACTGAACAGTCAGAGGTTGTAATAAGCCACCCCACCCTCCAAAAAAAAAAAAAAAAAAAAAAAAAAAAACCAAAAAATCAACATTACCAAGTGACATTTCAAATTAATATAAAACAAATTCACCATTAATGCAGAACATGAACCACAAACTTATTTGCAGTTTTATGCCTTCTAAACATCGAGGCATTTTAGATCTCATCTATAATTGACAGGTTTTCTTTATTATCTGTGAACTGATTTCTTGGGAAAAAATAGCTTAAAGAGTTCAATCTACCCTGTTATTTAACCCATAGCTGGGAGAGAGAGAAGAGATGGAGTTAAGCCTTTCCCAGGGCATCAATGTAAATGTGAATCCAACAGAACTTGAATTCTATGGGTTCTACTTTTGTGATCTAATTATCCCCCACCCTGCACATTCAGACTTCAAATAACAATTAAACTTGTGAATAATGAAGATTGATTATCTAAAAAGACAATTGCTGGAATGCAATGATCGCCCCCAGCAGAAATATGCTGCTGAATGTTATTAGAAATCCTATGGCCAAGACATGTACAGACAAAGACAAATCAGGTATAAAAGTTGTATTGAAGAGAAGAAATAGACTTTAAGTAGAATCACATCAATAACAATTGGAGTCAAGTGCGTGAAGGCACTTATTTCTGATAGACTAAAACCTCAACCTTTTGAAGCGTGGTTTTTTTATCTTTTTTTTCTTTTTAAGAGATCAATCAGTTGATAGCTTTTAAAAGGAGCCTTTTCTTTGATTTTTTTTTTTTTAAATAATGTTCACTGTATAATGAGTCACTCAAGGTAGATGTTACAGAATAATATCTGTGGCATCTCTGGGTCCCCATGTTACTACATAAAATGGTATCAATGAAAAAGACCATTTCTTTTTGTTATTTGTTTTATTAAAAGAGAAAGAGTAGTGGCAGTTTGAATTCTAAGGGCAGTAGGAGGAATGATGTCATAGGAACAAATGTTGGCTCAGCATCCCTCTGAAGGTGGTCATGGTTGGTTGCGAGAGGCATATTGACTGTTGAATTTGCAACATTTTGGACTTCTATCGAAAACCCAGACAAATGCAATCCATCACAGTCAGGACACCCTGCCCATGAGGCACTCTAGCTGACTATTTTGGCCCTCACCTTTGCATTCTGTAACAATAAGGGGCACAGTTTATGGGTATATGAGGGATAATTATTAACCCTAGACTTGAACAGGTAAAGATTGTAGTGATCCTGAACACATCCTCTTGGGAGTTTGTTCCACAAAGCAACAGTTCGTGAGGAAAAAAAAGGTGCTCGAGTGGAACTTATCTTGAGTCAATAGAATGCAAAGGAATAAGGGTAGTCCGCTACAATGGGCATGGTATGTTGAGTCTTAGCTGCAAAGGTTAAGACTAGTGGAACTAAAGAATATAGTTCATCTGAACACTTTTCATGGAAATAGTGTTAGAGTAGTGAGAGGCTTGCAATATGTTGTCAAGTGGAAAAGGGCTGTAGGGTAGAAAATAATTAATCACACAAAAGAATGCAGAGATGCTTTTGGACTCTACCAAGACTGGGTAGCTCCAGCCCATATATAGCAACAATACTCATTTTCAAACTGATCTGTCTCTTATAAAGGTACAGGAGTCAGATAATTAGTGGTTGGTTGGTTGGTTGTTGGATTTAACGGCATGTCAACTCCTATTTGGGTCAATTTATGCCAAAGCCTTATTAATTTATGAATTTAAGATGGTTATTTTGTATAAAAGGTTGAGAGGCTGTTGGGTTTCATAATCTTCTGTGTTTTTTGGGATTGCTTTTTCTTGTGACTGTTTCTGATTGTGTATTTTAATATTTATATTCGTACATGCATATATATGTCTATAAGCACATACATATACACTATTTGAAAGGATTATATTTTATTGAGGATCTTTATTTCCCTGAGAAAACTGTATATATTTTCTGTGTCTGTATTTTTGAATATTTCTTTTAAACCTTTTCCATTGAGATATTTTTGTCTTGTTTCGGTTATGATTTTGCATTCCAATAGAATATGTTTAATTGTGATTAAGCTTCCACATCTACATTTTGGTGGATTTGTCTTTTTTAATATATAAGAATGGGTTAAGTATGTGTGTCCTATATGTATTCTGGTTATGACGACTTGTTTTTTCAGAGTATTTCCAATATTATTTCCCCATTTTCCTATTTTAGGTTTAATTTGAAATAGTTTATTTCCGGTTTGGTTTTTCCATGAATTTTGCCACTTGTTTCTTATGTATTTATTTATTTTAGATTTTAAGTCTGTATATGGAATTTGAAGATTTTCGTCTATTGTCATTTTTAAAGATGATTTAACAGCAATATCTGCCTTATCTCCTCGGATGCCGACATGGCTAGGAATCCAGCAGAAGATGATATTTTTGCTTTTTTCCATTGAATGTAGTTTATATAGAAGACTTTGTATAAATAGATTTTCCAGTCTTTTCCCTTTTAGGGATGTTAATACAAATAATGAATCTGAGAAAATATAGTTTTCTCCTTTGTTTTTTTAAATGAACTTTAGTGCTAGTTTTATTGCGTAAGCTTCTGCACTGAAAATAGATGCTTCATTTGGCAAACGTTTTTGGATAATTGTTTTTTTTATTATTGCTGTGCTGCCTGTTTTTTCTTCGTCTTTTGAGCCGTCCGTGTAAATACTTTCGTAGTTTTGATATTTTTCTTTTATTTTTGAGAATTTTTCAATGTATATTGTGGGGTGTGTTTTTGATTTTGATAATTTGTTTAAACTTAATATTATGTTTGGATTTTTGATTATCCATGGTGGTATGTTTGATTGGTTGGTTTTAAGTATTTGATTAGATTGTATATTATTTTCTTGGATGATTCCTTCTACTCGGAATCCTAATGTTTTGATTTTATTTGTGTTAAGATTAAATTTCTCTTTGTGATTTGGTGTAAGTACACAATCGTGTGTGGGGTTAGAAGGACAGGAAGAGAGTTTTAGATAGTATCGAGTTGCTAGTTTCTCCATTCTTAGTTGTAATGGGGGTTCGTTTGCCTCTACATGTAGACTCTCTATAGGTGAGGTGGGATAGGCTCCTAGAGCTATCCGAAGGCCTTCATGGTGTATTGTGTTTATTGTTTTTAGATAAGACTTTCTAGTTGATTGGTAGACCATGCTGCCATAGTCCAGTTTGGAGCGGATCAATGTTCTATAAAGTTTAAGAAGGGTTTCTTTGCTAGCTCCCCATTCTGTATGGGCTACTGTTCGCAGTAGTTGGAGAGCTTTAAAACATTTTGTTTTTAGGTAATTGATATGTGGTCTGAAGGTCAGTTTGCTGTCAAAGATCATTCCTAGAAATTTATATTGCTGAACTACTGGTATTTCTTCATTTCCTAGTTTTAGAGTTGGGTTATTGTGTAATTTTTTCATTTGGCAGAAGTGTACAGATTTTGTTTTTGTTTTTGATATTTTAAAACCGTTTTCGAGTGTCCATTTGTTTATTTGATGTAAGCATTGTTGAAGTTGTCTTTCTGCTGTGTTGTTTTCTCGATCTGTAATATATTGTAAAATCATCAACATAAAGGCTACAGTATTCCTGATTTGATGTTTTTTATTATGTCATTTATTTTTACTTTGAAAAGTGTAGGGGAGAGTACACTTCCCTGTGGTACTCCCTCTTCTTGCTTTTGATAATCAGAACGTGTAGCATCTATTTGTACTTGGAAGAGTCTATCTGTTAAAAATCCTTTTACAAAGTTTGGTAGTCGACCTCTTAATCCTAGTTTATGCAGATCTTTCATCATACCATGTTTCCAGGTTTGATCAAATGCTTTTTCTATATCAAAGAATATAGCTATTAGATGTTGTTTGTTTAAATTGGCCTCTCTTATGGCTGTTTCTAGTCTTATTATGTGATCTATTGTACTTCTTCCTTTATTATATCCGCATTGATATTTTGATATGTGTTTTCCTTCTTCTAGAAACCAACAATCTGCCGTTGACCATTCGCTCCATTGTCTTACATAGACAGCTTGTTAATGCTATTGGTCGGTAACTTTGTGGGTTGTTTCCCTCTCTTCCTTCTTTGAGTATGGGAATAATTACTGATTCTCTCCATATTTTGGGAAATTTCCCAGTAGTCCAAATATTGTTAAAAATATTCAAAAGGTATTTCAGCGATTCTTGTGGTAGTTGTTTAATAAGTTCATAGTGGATTTGGTCTGGGCCTACTGCTGTATTATGGGATTTTTTTAAGGCTTCTATTAGTTCTGCTTCGGTGAATAGATTGTTGTAGGCTTCTGTATTTTTAGATGTAAATTTAGTTGGTTATTTATATCTTTTTGTTTACACTTTTGTAGGTTTTGATTTTTGCTCATTTTAGAGTTTTCTGCAAATGTCTCTGCTAGTAGATTTGCTATCTCTTTTTTGCTAGTTACTTTAGTGTTGTCCTTTTTAAGATGTATTATTGGGTATATTTGATTTTTCCCAGCTATTTTTCTCATCATTTCCCATATTGTCTTGGTTTTGGAATGTGTATTTAGGCTATTTACATATTTTTTCCAACATTCCCTTTTTGCTTCTTTAACAGTTTTCCGTGCTACTGCTTTGAGGTTTTTCATTTCAATCAAATTTTGGGTTGTGGGTTCCTTTTTGAATTTTCGCAATGCTGCTTCCCAGTTTCTGACTGCTTTTTGGCAGTTTTTGTCATACCAGGGTTTAGTTTTTTTATAATTATTTTGCTTTTTTGGTATATTTTCTGAGGCAATGGTTATTAATGTTTTGGTAAACTATTCTATCGAGTTGTCTGTGTCTTTTGACTGTATCAGTAATTGTTTACATTTGTTTTTGAAACCCTCCCAGTTGGCTCTTTTCAGTTTCCATCTGACGGGGCCTATCTTTTCTTCCTTGGCAGGCTTTTGATTTTCTAGAATGATCGGGTAATGATCACTGCCACATGTGTCGCTATGTGTTTTCCATGTATAATCCATACAAATTTCTGGATCACATATACTTAAGTCTATTGACGATTCTGTTCCATTGGAGGGATTAAGGTAGGTTGAGGATTTATGATTTAATAGACATAAGTTATGGGTGTTAATTATTTCTTCCATTATTTTACCTTTAGTATCTATTTTTTTGCTATTCCATATAGGATTATGACTGTTAAAGTTTCCTAGTAAGATTCTGGGTTTAGGGAGTTGCTCCATCAAGTTGTTTATTTCTGTTGTATTTATTGGTTCCTGTGGGGGTATATAGATGGAAAGAATTGTGATGGTTTTATCTAGTGTCACTTGTGTTGCTATTGCTTGTAATTTAGTTTTAATGTGTACTTTACTTTGCGGTATGTCATTTCTAATCAATATTGACACTCCTCCATTAGCTCTATGTCCTGTATTGTGGTTATAGTGGTATTGTTTATAATTTTTAATTTTTAAGTTGGCATTTTCTTGTAAAAAAGTTTCCTGTAAGCAGATGACAGCTGGATACAGTAGTGATATAAGTATGAGTAGGTCATTGTAATTAGATTTTATTCCACGACAGTTCCATTGCAGGATCTTATGTGCCATGATTATACTTTCATTTTTTGGGGGTAAAGTTACCTGCTAGGTTTATATCATTTGTCCTCTCTAGTTTTTTTCCATCTCTTGAGTTTTTAGAAGCTTTGTCTTCAACTGCTTGTGGTATCCTTCGGTCAGATTTTTGGTTTTGTTTTGAATTTTGTTTGTTTTCTTTCTCTTCTATTTCCATATATTCCATAGGCTCAAATTTATTTTCATTTGATATATTGATTCTTGATTTTGAATTAGATCTTGATCGGGTGCTTTCTTGCTCTGTTATTTTTTTTTCTTTTTGTTTATTTTTCATTTTCTTCGTTTGGGAAGAAGAGGGTTCGCTGGAGTTTTGTTCTATGTTTTCTTTCCAAAGTTTTTTGCCTTCTTCTGGGTTTATTCCATTTGATCTGGATTGTTGAGTTTTATTTTGATCCAATTTAAGTTCAATTAAAAAGGTTTTTAATTCTTCGAGGAAAGCTTTTAATTCTTTGCATAAATTTGTTATTTCAATTGAACCTTTTATTTTATCTTCATTGTTTATTTTATTTGCTTTTTGTGCCATGGAAGCATAGGTGTTTTCTTTTATGTTATTTTTAACTTCCTTTCGTGCTTCTATGAAAGATATATTTTTTTTGTATTTTATTCTAATTATTTCTTTCTCCTGTTTATATATACTGCATTGTTTTGAAAGAGCAGAGTGGTTTCCCAAACAGTTTGAGCATAGGCTCTCATTTGGGCAGTTCTCTTCTTTATGTTCAGGTTCTTTTTCATTACATTTTCCACATATTCTTTTATTTCTACAGGAATCTCTGTGATGCCCAAATTTGTGGCATCTATAGCATTGAAGAGGGTTTGGTACGTATTGTTCTACTTTTATACTTTCATATCCAATTTT
This sequence comes from Acanthosepion lycidas, assembly GCA_963932145.1. Lineage (NCBI taxonomy): Eukaryota > Metazoa > Mollusca > Cephalopoda > Sepiida > Sepiidae > Acanthosepion > Acanthosepion lycidas. Next base: position 59,495,410 of record OZ010615.1, read on the forward strand.
AATTGTTGTTGGAATTTGGTGGGAGTTGAAAGTTATAATGTAGGTATTAGTTTGTATCTACTTCATTTTTCTTTATTGTTATTCTTTTGACATTTGTAACTCCTTGAGTTTGGAGTTCTGTTTTTATCTCCTCTAGAGTGCACAGGGAGAGCTCCTTGCTTTTTACTACTCCCTTTGAGAAATTTAGGGTTTGGTGTGGGTAGGCTTTTATTTCTATTTCTTGTAGATTTTTGTCTTATTAATGTGTCCGCATATATCTTTTTTTCTACTTCTACTAGTAGTGTTCCATTTTGTAATTTTTTTACATTTTTTGGTATAATGATATTTGATATTGCTTTTTGTATTTTAAATGGTGAAATTTCTGTTAATGCTTTTTTGCTTATTGCTTCAAGTACAATAAATCGTGGAAAGTTTTCGCTGTCATTTTCTGTTTCCGAGTCGTTATCCACATGTGGTCTCTTGGAAGATTTCTTTTTTTCCATTGATTGTTTTTATTTTTTTTCATCATTCTCGCTCCCTACCCACCGCGGAGTCCAGTATTGGGACATGACAAGGGGGAAACCCATTCGCCTTGCCATGTCGGGGCTACGTGAATGGTATACTCTCTTTGGGAGGAGTCTATGAGCACGCGTGTTCCTTTGTTTCCGTTTTCCAAGTATTACGTCTGTGAAGGTTTAGCAAGTGTGTCAGATCCTTTTTTTCTCCCAAATTGATTGACCCTCAGCCACCGCCTTCCATCACATATTTAGGGTTAAGTGTTAGTTTTGGTTGGGAAGAGGAGTGTCAGTTATAGGTTTGGGATGGATTATATATGATGGGGCTTGACATGACCAACCGATTGATCGGATCGGGGCCCTCCGACCGTCCGTCTAGCCCAGGTAAGGGCCAAAGTGGTGTGTTACAGGATTGTGACCGCTTTACACCTGGGTTACAACCTGCTCAACCACCAGGATCCCGTCCCCAGACATTATGGGTCACTACCCACGGCCAACAGGTGGCCCCATTGAGGGACTTTTACCCTCTGCAGGGGGGCAGTCGGCGTATTCTGATGCCCCACCAACTGGGCCGGATAATTAGTGGTGTTTTACAGGGAACAGACCATTTTGCCAGCATCTTTAGCAAGAAATCATATGCATGAGTTGATCTTAAGCCCTAATAGGTGCTAAAGCATGAGGCCACCCTGAGAGAACACCTGTGATAGGTGAAAATTTGAGATTCACTTAGTGATGATGGAATGTCTCCAGTTTTCAAGGTGGTGAAGGTGACCAGCTAGTTTTCCCCACCTCCCACTGAGCTGTTAGAGCTTGTTTTAATCAAAATAAAAAAATTGAGACCAACCCAAAACTTAATAGACAACCAATATGAATTTATTTTCTTTTTTGGGGGCCTTTCATTACTTTGATGAATGTATTTTTCAAATCACAGAGACAGCCATGAAACAATTGAGAGTGAAAAAAAAAGTGTGCCAGGTTCACTAATCCTCACAAAACAAAATGAAATGCCAAAGAATTAGATGAGATCAAAATAATGACTTCTGGCTTTAACCACTGCACCAGGAAGACTCTACATGGAATGTTTGAGTTTTATGATAAAATTATAACCTAGTTGGAACTGTTGTACGAGGACCACAAGACAAGTATTGTGGTTAAATGAAAGCTTGGTGTTCTAGATACAATGAAACTGAAGACATCTTTCCATCAAGCATTAAGTCATCCTATATGATTGAATAAATTTAAGGAAAAAAAAAAAAAAAAAAAAAAGAAAAAAAAGAAAAAAGTTAACATAGTATACATTTTCATTAACTACTTTCCTGACCTACAAAAATAATGTCTTGGAAGTTGTTTTTTTTTGGGGGTTTTTTAGGAAACAATGTCAAGTGGGTACTTTCCACCTGTCCATGTAGCCATCATAATGGTTCTATAAATGTGGGAATACATGGTAATCAGGTGGAACTTACATCTCACCAGTGGAATACAAAGGGAATGAATGAGGATGATTTTCTACAATGTGGGTGGCACAGTGAGTATCAGCCATGAAGGTTAGAACTGGTGAAAACAGTGTGAACACTTTCCATGGAAAGAACGATAAAGCAGCAAGAGGCTCAAGATGCTCCTTTTGTGGGAAAGGGATTGTATAGTGGAAAACAATTCATCTCCTCCGACAAGGATATGAAGGCATTTTTGGATCATCAAGACTTGAAAGTAAAAACCTTTTTAAAAGGCATTTTGGAAGAGTGAAAATATCATTCAATCTATTGCTATCTGATTTTGGACATTCCTTATGGGACGACCAGAGAACATCTATTATAGAGTGGCAAGTTCTACCGTGATAGTATATTTCAATTTTTCGTTTGTTTCAAAACCATAAAAAAAGTGAAACACAGACTTAAACAGTAAAATATACAAATACATAGCCTAGTTATATAGGCATCTTTTGTTTCTTTTTGTACTTCAGCAATTTCTGACGATCCTGAAGCATGTCCCTCAGAGACCAATCTGTGTGTTGACAAAAACTGCAAAATAATTTATTGCCATCATAAAAATCATGTAAAGCTGGCTCTTCAGCTCTGTATTTTGCCAAAAGTGTGCACCCACCAAGTTTGCTAGCTTTTTGTTTACTCATCATGAAAGATAATCAAACTGGCATTTAAAAATCTAATTTAATTACTAAACAATCAAGAACTTATTTTTACTACCCTTGATGGCACATGCCATGCTATTCATATGCTAATATTGGACATGGGTATTTGCCCTGCGACAACCAGCGGTGACTGGTTTGGCCAGATTGATATCATGAATTAGGTTATAGCACTTGCACAGTAGTGGAAAATACCCATGTTATTTATAGAATCATGTTGCAGCAATATAAATCGTAGCACCTGACCAACAAATTTATGCAAAATAATGATTCTGTAAAGTTCCAACTCAGGAATGTTGTGTTTTACTGTCAGAATATTTTACTTTTTAGTAGCAAAAATCCTGTTTTCTGTGTTTCCACTTTATTTCTGTTTTCCATAGAACGGAAAACTTGCCACTCTAATATATTATGATTAAAGCACTTTATAAAAGAAAATACCCAATCTATAATCAAATACTTTGAGGTGATATTTGGATAAATTTTTTTTTCATGCATGTAAAAGTATCGTTTTAGATTTTTGAGAAGATATTTCACAGTAAAAAAACTTAAAAAAAAAAACTTAAAACTTTTGCTAAAAATGAAAAAGAAAAATCTTGAAAGAGCCAATTTAACTGTATTTACAAGATTTTTTTTTTAAACAAAGAAAAAAAAAAAAAAAAAAAGAGAGAGAAAACGGCAAAATTGTAGTAATTCGTCCAATTAAAATGCTTACAACTGATTGCTTTATATAAGCACTTTCCTTGTTTTTATTTGCTCAACCAATATTTACTTCCAATTTATTTAAACTATTGCTAGAGTCGAGGTGAAGCTTACAGGAGTGTTCTTATCTTTGTTTGTAGACAGAGCCTATCTTACAACCTTTGCAACCAGAAAACCCATTCTAAAGTTAATATCCCACTTCCAAAGAAACTGACTGATCAAACTGTTTATACATTACAAGTCTACCATTCAACTATGTATTGAATGTTGCTGCCACATATGGTATGGTATTTCTGCTATGTATTTAAAATTTTTTTGATAAAATTCAAAAGAATCTGCATTGTTACTGGTCCTGACCTGGCATCTCAGCTTCAGTCACTTTCCCACTGTTGTCATGTAGCTTCTCTGTGCCTTTTCTATAAATATTCTCAGGCTAATTATTCTGATCAGCTTCCATCTATGATACCCAGACTTTATGCAAATGCAGTACTCTTTATATGGTTTGTTAGATATCTTGCATTACTGAGATATGTGTTATAGGCCTGGAAAATGCTGTAAAGTCTTTCAACAAATTGTTCTAAATGCAAATTCCTTATACATCCCCTTTGGAGCCTCAGTTCTAAGAATAAGTCTTGGCTGTCTCACTTGTGGAACTCTTCCATGCAGTGCTAGATTGGCACATAGGTGTCATTTTACAGTTGAAATGGCTAGATGTAAATTATAATTTCTATGCTAGCAGTATTTTTTCTTGTAATTCTCACTTGTGAAACTTTTCCAACTTCTTCCTTTCCAGTCAAATTTGATCTTCAAAAGTTTAAATGCCATATCAATCGTTATCCCTGTTCTTTTATCATTCTCTCTCCTTAAAATTCTTGCATTTTAGTGGCTTTATTGCCTTGCTTGGGATGAAATGAGATCATATATAACATTTTATGCAGAGTTTGAGAAAATAATCAAAATGCAGTGGGGAGATAGGGGAGGACATCAACAGTTGCGAGGGAAGAGATTTAATTCTATAGAAAGTAAGTTTGGTGGAGTGGGTGTGAGTGGGGTCAGTGTGCAATGATTTGCATTGGCCTTTGACAGAATACATTTTTTGTTTCTAATTTTGAAACTGAAGTTGTGGGAGGGTGGGTGTAGGCTCTTTGAGAACACATTTATAATTAAGAGCATACATATAATAAACAATTATTATAAGCAAACATGTAAGAAATGATGACCAAGCATGAAAACTTAACAGGAATGAGAAAAAAAATGCTGATGACCAATAAAATTGAAAATGTTAATATGACCAATTACCAATAATTACTACATAATTATTCCTGAATTCAAAATCTTATATAGCCCTGATAAAGCACATAATATGCATCCAATGAAAGGATTGTAGAATTAACAATGACATATAGATTCTGACTGGTCAAACTGAGAGAATAGATAAATTCACTCGATCAAAGATTTCCAGATAAATATTCACACATAAAAATGTCTTGCATACAGTACTAAAAACACTGAATACTGAAAGTTAAACATTGATAATTTTTTAATCATTTCATCCCAAGCAAGGCAATAAAGCCACTAAGACAAAAGGGTTAGCAAGTGTGAAAGAATAAGAAAAACATTAAGGAATGAGAAGAGGAGGAGGAATCAAGAAGACAGCAGATTGACATTGCTTTTAGATTTTTGAAGATTAAAGTTAACTGGAAAACCTGAAGCTGGAAGAGTTCCACAAATGAGAAGAAACTGTTAGCATAGAACTTAAATCTAGCCCTTCCAACTCTTGCTGTCAATCTAGTACTGCACTTAAATTCATAGAGTCTTGGTACCAAAGAAGAAAGTTCATCAGAACAATTACCATGAATATATTTAAATCAAAGCTAAACAGTAAAACAATTTTTGCCTCCATTAATTTCATTGAGAAAATGGAGTTATCTTGATTTCTGTTCAGAGTACAATGGTCAGTGTCAATATTCTAACAAGTAACTGCTAGAGAATGATAAATCTTCCAAATTCCATGGCCTTCTCACCAAGTGATATATCTTGTAAATACTAAAAATAGACAATCTCAGGAATTCAGAACCAGTCTAACTTTGGACAAATTCCAAATATTTGTCAATTTATGAGCGTTTGAAGTCAATCAAAACTCTCACTTGTTTAATCATTTACATTTAGATGATCACTTCTGGATCTTTGTCTCTTTCGGTCTAGTTTTGTTAAGGAAGATGTTGGAATCTTGCCAAAATGAACGGGATGAATGTGACACTTTAAAAAAAAAAAACAAAAAAAAAACAAAAAACAAAAAAAAAAACAAACAAAAAACAACCTATATGTAATTTAACCCGACCAGGCACATAGAGGGAAGCCTGAGGAATTGACTGAAGTCTATCTTTTCTACAAATATTTTCAAGGCAACTGCTCTGACAAGGCCCCGCCCCCCCAACTGGTCCTTCAACTACATAAAACTGAGGTCCCACCTGTTTACTGTTGAAATAGTTAAATACAACCACCATTTCCACTCTAACAGTTTCTTTTCTCGCACTTCCCACCTGTGGAACTCCCTTCTATTTACTTGCTTCTCTGATAACTACAATATTCAAAAATTTAAATGCAATATCAATTGACATCATCTATCTTCTTCAGTACTGTTCATCTTTTGTCCTTTCCTCAATCCTCCTTATACTCAGCCTTTTCTCACTTTCATTTCGAGTAGTCCTCTGTATACTAAGAGCATTAATGCCTTCTTGCGGTGAGATGATTAAAAAATAAATAAATATCAAGTGTATTTTGGGGGTCCTACAATACAAAGTTCAAATTAATGCAATTTTTTACTGTTTCTCTATCTTTGAACCCCCAAATCTCCAAACTTTGAATGACGCTAACAAAAAAAGCCAGACTCAAAATTTGATCTCCTTTTCAGTCTAAGTTCCCAAACATTATAACAATTTAAATCTGCTAATGTAAGAAAATTATTCTGGGGAAGAGGTTTAAAATGTACTCAGTTCCTGTCAAACATGAGAAGGGTCATTGCCTGCTTTTGGCACCATATGCTAGATACCAAATATCAGTTTTCAACATAACTTTGCTTGTACTTATCAGAAAATCATGGTCTAGGCCGCCATTCCTATGTTTCTTGGGATACAAATTCCATTTTTGTCACAGAAACCCTAGAAAGAACTCTAAATAGGTCAAATGCAAAATTTCATGTGTTTTGGGCTCTTTGCTGCAGACCAAGATTTCTAAACTGAAACCCTATTTTTTTAAATTTTTTTTTCCTTGTAAATTAGAAATATGAAAGTTTTGAGTTAATCTTATTCTTCAGTACAAATAACATTAATAGAGTCCTAGAATTGAGCTGAAGATCATTCAGGGGGTTCAAAAACCACAAATGTCCGCTTGGCTCTATTGTTTAAGCAAGCACAGCATATTGGGCTTGTCATATCGCTGATCTTGTTGGGCGGTAAGACAAACAAAAACTACTGAGTAACCAATTCAATGAACCATTGTAATAGTGACAAAAAACAAACTGTAGCCTGTATTGATTTGAGAAATCATTCTTGACTAATGTCGACATCCTTACTAAGCAGTCATCGTTTCTCATCAACTGACTCATTCTTTCTATTATGTATTGTTTTCAAAATACAGTCCGATTATAGAATAAATGTTTATTCCATGAATTCAAGTATTTAAATAGTGTTTAAATAAGCCAAAACAGGGAACTGGAATGGCTATATATTCGGGTTACAAGGTTATTTATGTCTTTATAATAAATCTAATAGTTTGAATGTCTAGAAATCTTTGAAGACATTTTCTGTGTCTTTGCAAGTGAATATCTTTTCAGCTTGAAAAAAAAAAAAAAAAAAAAAAAAGAAAAAAAAAGTAGGCTGCGGCAGGGGGGAGAGATCAAGGAAATATGGTGGGTGGCAACATATGGCTGGGAAAATTGTCATGAAGCAGAATTGGCCCACGTTGATTAACCAGTGCCAGTTACATTTCATCCAGTTGTTGGCGGTGAAGCTCTAGTTAGATTCAGGAAGCTGTAATTGCAGGTAGACATCTACAACCTTAATCTTCAAGACTCAAATCCCCATTGCATAACTTCAAAAACCAGCACTATACTGTCTGATCATTCCTAAGCTCTGTTAATGTTGGCAACAGTTTGAGAAGTACAGTGAACAAGCTTGAACTCATGCAAAAAGTTAACATCTTTTTACAAGTTCAAGATGAGGGGTATATAATGTTTGAAGTTAAATTTTGAAAGAGATTGATATAAAATTAACAAAGAGGACACTTTAATATATTAGTTGAACAAGAAATATACCACTCATTCCTAACAATTAGAGGGTAGCCAATAAAAAAAAGTGGTAAATTCAGAAAAGATGTGAGACAACCATTGAAAACTGGATATGACTGAAAAATTCAGGAAGAATTTCTGCACATTTTATCAATCCCAAGTTCGATATACTTCTTTGAAAAGTACAATAACTACCTCAAAATCAGCGAGTTGTTTAGCCATACGAGAGGGGCAGAACAAAAGACAAATGTTGTCTGCAAATAATCTTTAAATGACGAGTCACAAGATCAAGCAGCAGTCATAAAAGAACCAGAGTAATTACGCAAGAGTCAAGTGATTATTCAAGAAATTTATTCAAGGCCATTTAAGATCAATTATTCTCGATAGATAAAACAATGATAATAAATTTGGCACTATGTAGAACAAAGTTTAATTCTAAATTTGGACATTTTCTTAACGACCTAGTAAAATTTAGTATTGTAAATGGGAGAGATCCTTAAGAATTTGCAGCTGACATCATTGAGAAACTGAAGATTTTAAATGAAGAACCCCAAGAAATTAATTTAAAAGACAATCTCCACATAATTAGAGATCTTCATTGCAAGTCATTTGTAATACAACATATACAGTTAGTGATAGGTGCATAGCCGAGTGGTTAGCACTGACCATGTGTCAGGCTGGAATCTCACTAGGGTTGATTTAAGACCTTGATAATATTGGTGATATTGTCTCAATCATTTGTGATACTGTTGGTAATGAATGTGTTTTTTTTTGTTTTGTTTTTTTTTTTTTATACAGCATATCAGCCCTGTGTGTGCTATTTAATCATATCAAACTGGCATTCAATCAGATACTCAAGCACAATTTAACTAGGTTGAGAAAAAAAAAAAAAAAAAAAAAAAAATGTTGATTTCATATCACCATTAAATGCTGAAAGAAAAGAAAGAAAGGAAAGAAAGGAAAAAGAAAATGTTATTTTGTTAAAAATCCCATACATTAAAGTAAAATGAAGAAATTTTGGAGTTTTGGAAGCCCATCAGTTAAGCCATCATTATCTGCATGTATAAAAAAAAAAAAAAAAAAAAAAAAAAAAAAAAAAAAAAAAAAAATTAGAAAAAAAATTGGTTAATAAAAAACTGATTGAAAGAATTTTTAGCACCTATTTTAAAGATTTAAAATATATTTGGGAGGGGAGAGAAAAATCTTCAGTACTTGAGTGCACTCAAATTCATACGTGGCAGGAAACTTAGTCACCATGCAGTGTTGATCCATGTGTCAACACTGTATGTGCACTTGTATATGGGATAATGATATGTAAATTTTAATACATCAAGGACAGTTTCAAAGTGGAAAAAACTTTCATTGTGATGTGTTTTGTCCCTTAGCACAAGGTGATGCTGGGAATTTTAAATTTAGAAAAATAATTTTTTTTTTTTTTTTTTTTTTTTTTTTAAAATGTGTTTTGGGTTTAATTTTGCCAAATTCATTTAGATTCTTTTTCTTTCCATCATTTTTGTTAGTAAACATTCCACATTTTGATAACAGATTCTGCCAAGAATGGTGAAAAGTAAGATTACACGCAATAAGTTCACAATATTTAGAAGTTGACTCAGTATTGATTCCTTACTTGTCACGACCCAGACAAGAATGTATTTCATTGAGGAGTTAGGATTCACAAAACTCTTTGACCTTCGATAAATGTTGAGGACTCAAATTTCTTACAATACAATAATTATTGTTAGAGTTAATTATTGAGCACTTTGATGGAAATTTTGTTCCCCTTCATATACATTGAATTATATTACTTATCTATCTTTATAGGTGACAATACTACTATATATATATATATATATATATATATATGAACGAGACATTTCATGGAATAATTTAGACAAGTTTTGTTTACTTATTTTCAATTGGATCCTTTCATATTCAGAGACACGCTTTTTGGCGTCATTATTAAAGGAAGAGAAAATTAATGTGTTGATACATATTGTACTAATGTCAAAAGTACTCAGAATAAAATAATGTCATTATAAGACCATAACTTAGTTAACTCCCATGAAGTATTACTCAAGCTATTTGCACTAAACTCAGCATTCTTCATTTCAAAGTAAAAAAAAAAAAAAAAAAAAAAAAATTCAGATGAACATAGCAATTTGGTCTTTGAAAATGATGAACACTACAATATTTGTCTTAAAATAAACAACACCCTGATGATGACATTGTGCTAATGTTGAAAGTACTTTGAATAAAATAATATGTATCAACATGGTAATTTTCACTCTTCCTTTAATAATGACAAAATCTTTGTGAATATGAAAGGATCCAATTGAAAAGAAGTAGACAAAACTTGTCTAAATTATTCAATCATAATTCAAATTATCCAATCATTCTTCGGTGGAGAGAGAGAGAAAAAAAATTCAATCTTTTACTTTTAATGCTCTTTTATATTTCCAACTGGTCCCTAATTTAGCCCCCCCCCTTTCCTACAGGGGAAAAAAAAATTTACTTGGATTTTTTTTTTTTTTTTAACACTTACCTGTGACAGGTGCTTCAATATCAATCATAGTTTTTTCTTGCCGAAGCAATGCAGCTCCTTCATTAATAATCCTTAATGCTACATCCTCGGTAACCCTGCCTTCCAGTACAAAATGTTGCTTGAGCACATCTGGCTTTGGTTTGCCTCGAGAATCAAAAACCTCACTCATTGTAAGGCGATGACTTGGTGGAAAGGGTACACCTGAAATCAAATGACACAGATTAGAGAGAAAGTAACGAGAAAGAGAAAAAAAAAAAAAAAAAAAAAAAAAAATGAAGAAAAAAGTCACCATAAAAATGAGAGAATGCACTTTCAAATCCAAAGACCATTTCATGATTTCTTTGTTTTCATTAACTCCTGCTACATTAGGATGATGAAACTATCTTATCCTTTTAATGTACAGAGTAACCCTAAGATCACATTAGCCAGTAAATCCTTCTGGTCTGAAGTGAGCTAGTAAATTAATTTTGAAAAAGGAAAGTAAATTTTAAGCAATTCTTTGAAATTCAGAAGGTGGCTGAGACTTTTGGTCCATAGTGTGTGTGTATATATATATATATATATATACACACACACACACACTGTAACAGTGTGGGATTTATTGTCCATCCCACAAAATGTTTAATATCTTTAAAAAAATAAATAAATAAATAAAAAAAAAAATAAACTAATTGTTTTTTTGTTTTTTTTTCTAGGTTTTCAAATAAGATGTTTAGCTATCTTGACACCATTTGACATAAGAATCACTGAAAAACCCACCAAGTTATTCAGCTAAGAAAGAGAACAGGTTAAAAAAGTTGTGTCAGCCCCACTGTCTTTCCAAATAGGCAATGGCGAGAAGAAAACGATCATTCAGGCCTTCAGTAAATTTATCAACATTTATACTCTAGCTTCAAAATCTTCAAAATCCATTCGAGAACCATCAAGACAATGAAGAATAAGTTTAAAAAAAAAAAAAAAAAAAAAAAAAAAAAAAGAGGGAACAGTAGAGAGGAAAACAGGATCATGAGCTCACAACAGGAACTCTCAACTTAAAACATTACCACCAGACCCATTTCAAAAGTTTGTGGGGTTTTGCAAGGAAAATATAGATACCATGTTCAAGATAGACAAAAACAACTTTTAACCATGGCATATATCTGTTGATTTTTAAAACTTTAATCATATATATATATATATATATACACACAAAAGTAGGCTGATTAAAAGAAATTTGAGATAATATTGACAAGAGTAATAATATTTATTGTATATTAGTTGGCCTTTTGATAAAAAGGAAGCATGAGGAGGAAAGATGTTAAAACTCAGAAATTTTTGCCTGTATCCTTTCTAAATGAGAAATAGAAGTAGACAGTTTTTTGTGGAAACTGTATTGAATATGAATCAATCATGGCAAACAACTCGCCCAAATCTATTAGATTTCATCCACAATACAGGGTATCCATATAGTCATGCTGTCTGAAACATAAAAACCATATTAATTGTGGTCTGAAATATAAAAACCTTAGATTAATAAAACTATTAAGAGAACTTTAATAATAACATTAATAGGTGACAAAAATTTATTTGCCACTTCTAAGTTTTTGAATTGACTTTTAGAAATTGTCAAAAGACTTTATGGACACCCTGTTTAATACATGTGCAGAAAAAAAATAAAAAAACCAAACTATTTTATTTTGTGTTGAGAAAGGACATTAAAATTTCTGAATTTTAACAAATATACAAGTGGTCTGAAAGTCTTGTCGCCACTACATAATATTGTATTTCAACGCTGTGTGGGGGTATTATCATCAAGGAGAGAGTTTCACGTGAATGATACCAGAATACTTATCAGCTGAAGGACAAGTTTTGGAGGGCCTTTACGACAGCTTTGTAAAATATCACAGAGGACATGGCACTGCATCATTTTGTGCCGTGAAAATGATGGAGTTCATACCAATGAAAGTGAATAAACTGAATCCAGTTCATGTGCTTTGTATTAGTGTATTACATTTTCTTCTATTGTCCTCATTACTTTTTGGTAGGGGTGACAAGACTTTCAGACGACCGTGTACAATAAATATCATTAGTTTTACCAATAATTATTTTTGTTGCTTCAAGTTTCTTTCATTGGTTTACTATATAAGATACATACGTGGACAAGTTTTCCCTGCGAATATATATAAGTAAGCAGAGTTTGAACCAAAACTATATAGAAATAATAATCTCTGTGGTCCTATCTACAGGGTCTGGTTGAGTGCACAAGTAGATTTTTAAATGAAGATCATGTTAATGGCATGTTTGGTACCAAACACCAACCAGAATTGTACACCAAAAAAGGAAAAATAAAAGTTCCCCTATAGCAATTATAAAGCACAGAAGAGGCGACACAAAAAAAAAAAAAAAAAAAAAAAAAAAAATAAAGAGAAAGAAAAAAAAGAAAGAAAAGACATTTCCATGGTTAAAGTATTCAAGTTTCGGTTTAAACAAATTCAGAAAGCATGAGACTCACTTCGGGAAAGCAAGACCTGGAACAATTTCTGATGTCAAACAGTATCACCAAAATCACTGTGATGCCACCCTCCCAACCACAAGTGGGTTTTTAACAGGTTTTAAGAAATTCAAATTATTTCGTGAAAGGTTCAATTTATGAAGCTCAAGTGGACTTTTATGGAGCCCATCAGGTTACTGAAACTACTCGTTTTACAGGGAGATATCTTGCTGAAAAAAAAAAAAAAAAAAAAAAAAAAAGGATACTTGAAATCTTTTGTGAACCTGCCTTATAGCCCAGATATTTAAATTAAAACAGTTTAAAGTTTGTGATTGCATGATTAAATAAGAGCAAATAAAAAAAAAAAAAAAAATGTAATTTGCTTTATTATATAAGAAATAAGATAACGCCATCAAACCTATCTACATCAAGATAGGGCTATACATCATAGAGTGAGTTTTCAATTAGTATTATTGAATCCAGGATACTTAAAAGCCAGATGTTTCTGCTAATATCAATTCTGAACTAGGGGAGGAGAGGTTATAATGCCCTACCACATGATTTCTAGAGAAATTTAAAGCTCACTATTTTATTCCTAGTACTTGGCACTCTCCTGGGCCATAAACTTTAGCAATAACAATGAGGATCCCAAGGGGTGTTAATGCCAAATGCAAATAGCTGGAGGAATGGCCAACAAAGGTCATGAAAGGTCAGAAAGTAAAAATGTGAAGTATTTAAAAAAAAAAAAAAAAAAAAAAAAAAGACATTCCTATGATAAAAATAAAAATGTCAATAAGATGGCAGTACCAATCCATCTACCAGAGAAAACATTTAAGGCAGGGCAAGATATAATTAGTCTTACACATTATTATAAAGTAGTATGTAATAGAAAAGAGAAAAGTGAAACAATATGGCACTTTGTCTGACAGGAGGCCAGAGAAGCAATATATTCAAATATAAATTGATGAGACAATTAGAGTGCATGTCTAAACTTGGTGCCCAAATCATTGTTGATCAAGGTTACCTTTTTGGTTCAAGGAGGAAACCTGGGTCAATGAGAGAAGAAGAGAAAACAAAGCTGGACATTAATTGCCAAAGAGAGAGAAAGAAAGAATGCTACCATTGTTATTGGGAATAAACAACACAAAATAATGTCACCTCAGTGACAGGGAACTGTTTTGTTTTCTTTTTAGTAGGAGACTGTTAGCCATAGTAATGTTTGGTAGGCAGTACAAATTAAACCTGTTCATTATGAAAATGACTTAAATGTATACATTAACAGTTTTGAGATCTTGTTATCGAGTCTCACTAATCTGGAAGTTGAGTTACGGCTTAAGATAATACTTAGGTTGTAAGCTATGATTTACTTGCACAATATTCATTTTACTTTCACTCCATGCAAGGTCAGGATTCCATTTAAATTTTTGAAGATCAAAGTTGATTGGAAAGCAAGAGGCTGAAAAAGCGTTTTGCAAGTGAAAAAAGCGTTTTGCAAGTGAAAAAAGCGTTTTGCAAGTGAAAAAAGCGTTTTGCAAGTGAAAAAAGCGTTTTGCAAGTGAAAAAAGCGTTTTGCAAGTGAAAAAAGCGTTTTGCAAGTGAAAAAAGCGTTTTGCAAGTGAAAAAAGCGTTTTGCAAGTGAAAAAAGCGTTTTGCAAGTGAAAAAAGTGTGAGAGAAGAAACTGTTAGTGTTAGCATAGAAGATACAGTTTCATCTAGCCATTTCAACGTTAAAAATTATGAAACCTTGTCACCAATCTAGAATTCATGAAGTTTAGGTACCATAAAAGAAAGTTCAGAGCAATTACCATGAAAATATTTATACAGGAGGCACAGAGAAGCTATGTTATGGCAGAGGGAAAAACTAAAATGCCAGATCAGATTGTTGTATTTTATCAAGAATCTCTAAATACACAGAACTATAGATGTAACAGCCATATTCAATCAATATAATCTCTCCATTTTAAGTTAGAGGAAAAGGTTTACCTGAGAGAGTGCAATGAGTCACTCTCCTGCTAATGTGGTTAGTAATTATTTTAAACAAGTCTAAATGTAACATTGTATATGTTGTCAACTCGAAATAGAAGTAAAATTTACATGCAACTACAATTCTTGTAAACGACTGAGGATTTCAGTTACTGCTTGCAGTTTAATTGTTTATATTTTAAAGAATCAATGCCATCCAATGCAAAAATTGGACACCAAGGGAGAAGTAAATATTAATGCAAACACAGACTCATTTAACAACTGTATGATGCTCAAATCTAGAAATCATTTCTCAAGCCAGGGATCTGCATCGATTATTCTGTGGACTGGAATGACTAATGTTTTTATTAATAGCAAACTAAAAAGTTGGCAATATTTAACATTGGTGACTGATAAAAAAAAAAAAAAAAAAGTCAAGACATTCTCGATGCCAATATTACTGTATACGCTTTTGAATTCCTTGGCAATGTTTATTTACATGATTACAAAAAATATGTGAACCAAGTACAACATGATACTTATTTACCATTTTAAAAACAAATAAATTAAATTTGAAAAATATTTTTATTCAAAAACTTAAAAAAAAATTGTAAAATTATCAAAATATGTGAATTGTCCACAATGCAATATTATTTACCATTTTATAAATGGTATTTTAGTGAATTATTTAAATTTGTGTTCACATATTTTAGAAATTTATAAATAAAAAAAATGTTCATATTTATTTTATAAAATGGTAAATAAAAAATATTTCAGTATAGTTGGTTTATAGATTTTCATAATCTTGAAAATATAAAATAGTGTTTAACATCTTTGTTGTCAATTCGTAAGAATAAAGAAAATGTATAAATTCTTTCATATGTTTGGGTTTTAAAATTCTAATCATTGCATAATCAAGAAAAGGAAGAGAGTTTACGGTAATAGCAGTGTCAAGAGAATAACTTTTTTGACACTCCATTATATTTTTTTGGCAGGCCTTTTACATTAAAATACAACACTCTAAGCATTCATATTAAAATGCCCTTAAGCTGTAAAAGCCATATTTACCACTCAATGCTTGTGAGATAATCTGCATTTCAAATTTTCAATTGGCAAAACAAATGCCCTTGATGCTATTTCTGGGCTTTCAGCCTCTTTCCTTGAAAGCAACCAATGATGGCTAGTGATCTTTAAATCTAATTTTGGCAAATCCAGCACTAGGAGAAACTGGCCAAAGGCTCAGCTGACCTTTACTTGCTTGTTAACTGAATGCACCTCCATTACACCAGAATTGCCTATTTATTCATTCTTGCAATTGGGGAAGAGTAAAAGGTGTGGAGGAAAGAAAGAACATTAAAAAAAGAAAAGGAAATAGGCTAGCTGCCCTGCATTTTAGGGCCCCTTTAACCTCAGAATTATTCACATCTAAATAACAAATGATATGTGAGTGAGTAGAGCCAGAGGAGACAGGAGTAGAGCCAGAGGAGACAGGAGTAGAGCCAGAGGAGACAGGAGTAGAGCCAGAGGAGACAGGAGTAGAGCCAGAGGAGACAGGAGTAGAGCCAGAGGAGACAGGAGTAGAGCCAGAGGAGACAGGAGTAGAGCCAGAGGAGACAGGAGTAGAGCCAGAGGAGACAGGAGTAGAGCCAGAGGAGACAGGAGTAGAGCCAGAGGAGACAGGAGTAGAGCCAGAGGAGACAGGAGTAGAGCCAGAGGAGACAGGAGTAGAGCCAGAGGAGACAGGAGTAGAGCCAGAGGAGACAGGAGTAGAGCCAGAGGAGACAGGAGTAGAGCCAGAGGAGACAGGAGTAGAGCCAGAGGAGACAGGAGTAGAGCCAGAGGAGACAGGAGTAGAGCCAGAGGAGACAGGAGTAGAGCCAGAGGAGACAGGAGTAGAGCCAGAGGAGACAGGAGTAGAGCCAGAGGAGACAGGAGTAGAGCCAGAGGAGACAGGAGTAGAGCCAGAGGAGACAGGAGTAGAGCCAGAGGAGACAGGAGTAGAGCCAGAGGAGACAGGAGTAGAGCCAGAGGAGACAGGAGTAGAGCCAGAGGAGACAGGAGTAGAGCCAGAGGAGACAGGAGTAGAGCCAGAGGAGACAGGAGTAGAGCCAGAGGAGACAGGAGTAGAGCCAGAGGAGACAGGAGTAGAGCCAGAGGAGACAGGAGTAGAGCCAGAGGAGACAGGAGTAGAGCCAGAGGAGACAGGAGTAGAGCCAGAGGAGACAGGAGTAGAGCCAGAGGAGACAGGAGTAGAGCCAGAGGAGACAGGAGTAGAGCCAGAGGAGACAGGAGTAGAGCCAGAGGAGACAGGAGTAGAGCCAGAGGAGACAGGAGTAGAGCCAGAGGAGACAGGAGTAGAGCCAGAGGAGACAGGAGTAGAGCCAGAGGAGACAGGAGTAGAGCCAGAGGAGACAGGAGTAGAGCCAGAGGAGACAGGAGTAGAGCCAGAGGAGACAGGAGTAGAGCCAGAGGAGACAGGAGTAGAGCCAGAGGAGACAGGAGTAGAGCCAGAGGAGACAAGAAAGAAATAGAACATCAATTAGCCTCCTGATTGATCTCATTTTTAAAATTCTTTCCTTCCTAACTGATCCTGCCAATTTTGCAAATTGTTGACTTTTTTAATAAATTTAATACGTTTTAAATATTGCTTTATAGATGTCTATTTAATCCCACATTATTTGTTAGAGAATCAAAAGGTAAGGTCGTGTGGTCCTAACCGAGATACAGAGAAAGTAGTAAAGATACTGCTGACTGCCATTTTCATCTAAACAACTCTAGAAGCTTCTCTTTGAATCAATAAACATCAAAGTAATTATCTCACCTGAAACACTTTAAAGATGAAATAATTTGTTTTTGTACAGTACTGGAATCTGTTAGTGCATAGGAGATTATTGAAATGGATGCAAATCCAAGTTTTGAAGAAAAATCCATCAAAATTATTGAAAAAAAAAGAGGAAATAACTTAAGCAATTGATAGAAAAAATTTCCAAGTGTGTAACAACAGAGGTAGGAGGGGGGGGCAGATTTCTAGTCTTAAAAAAAAAAAAAAAAAGTAATATCATTAATAACTTTGAGAATTGTGTCATTTTGAGAGAGAAATGCTACCTTGAAGTAAAGCAAGTTTCATTTTTAGTCAAGATCAACAGTATTTTTAGTTTATCAAACAGTACCGAGTAACCTGCAGTTGCAACAGATTTTAAAGTCGCTAAAATAATCACCAGATTTAAAAATACAAACTGAATTAAAAAAAACATAATACAAAGAAAATAATTCACTTTTTTAGCACTGGAGGTAAATATTCATAAGTAAAATGTTTTCAAACAAAAGCAAAGCAATTTGTTCCAAATGATTGGGCTTCTGACACTACCTTGGTTGAAACAGCTATTAAAAGGAAAGCAAATTTTATAGTCTTTCTCAATAGTTTACCCTTTCAGAGAAGAAATCATTTGTTCTATTTTCTCTAATTAATTTGATGCTGAGAACATCAACTGAAATAGTTTCATGAAGAAAAAAAAATGAGAGAGAGGAGAAATAGGGGAGAGAGAAAGAGAGAAAAGCCTATTTAACATTCCCAACCTTTCAAAGGTATAATATTACCTTGAAACTTCAATGCGTGTGAGATATCTTTGTATTTGTACTCGGAATCTTTAAAAATGGTGTGGGTCTAGAACATTCCCCATATTCATGGATATAAAATATGATTTCAAAAACAAGATGTATGTAGGTAGAAAGAGAAGGAGGTCAGAATGTGCTTTTATTATTTGAATTAAAAAAAAAAAAAAAAAAAAAAATACAAAAGGAAGGGGGCGTCAGGATTTGTTTTCCACCCTGATCATTTAGGTCAAGTAGATATCTGCAAAGAAGACTAAGCCACTGGTTGAATACAATAAAACTGCCTTATACCAGAAACAATCTAACACCTGCTGTATAAGGAGGTATAAAATATTTTTATGGAGGGAAGAAAAAAAAAAAAAAAAAAAAAAATTTATAATCTGGGGTGGGCATAGGTTTATATTTGCAGACATGCAACTTAGATAACGAGAGCTGAGAATTTAAAAAGGTGAAGTAATTTATATTATATGCCTAATGTCAGCAAAAGCAACCAGCATTGGAAAGGGGGAGAAATATAGGAGAGGGGGAGAAATATAGGAGAAATGAGAGAGAGGAGAAAGTGGATAAAAGAATGTTTTTCCCCCTATAATCATGAAAAGAGCATAGTTTTCTCTTCCCAAAACTTTTTAAACTGGTGAATGAAAGTGAAATGAAGGTTAAAAGGATTTAAATTTTTCTGCCAGTTTTTGGTAAAAAAAAAAAAAAAAAAAAAAAAAACTTAAATGAACCCTTAAACAACATTTATGAATTATATTTTTTGGGTGTCAAAAGCTAAATTGAAAGTGAAAGAATTTAAAAAAAAAAAAATATAAAAAAATAAAAAATAAAAATAAGTATAATAAAATAAAATAAAGTTATGTTAAGCACAGAAAATTTAGTCATGGTGTAAAACAGGTAATTCTAAATGAAAATATTTTGATAAAAAACTTCAAAAACATTTGTGAATAGTTTGAATACACTAATATTTCTTATATAGAAAATGGATTCATAAAAAACAACTCAAAGTATAAAAGTTACTCTAACCCTGAAAATTAAAGAGGACATATCCAGATAAAATTATTCAAAATGATTTACCTGTGATTTTTATAAAAATTACAGTAAAATTTAACTAATTTAAAATTTTTTTATATTTTAGCTTTATTCATTTTTGCGATAATCTGTACGACTTTCATTAGAAAAAAAAAAAAAAAAAAAAAAAAAAAGCTTAAAGATTGAATAGATGAAAATATTTCCAAAACATTTTAATGGTGCTGATGCTTTTTATCCTTAAATATAATATGCCAGCCACCCACACACACACACATATATATATATATATATGTATGTGTGTTTTTTGTGTGTAACAATTGAGGAGCAGTATGCAAAATTTTGATACAAGACGCAAAGAAGTCATGACCCCACTCATGTCCATATGCAAAAAGCTACCAAGCTAATAAACTACAAAGCAATACCCTTCTTTCCCTCTCTCTGCAAACTATGATCAAAGTGAAAGGAGTGATGGAAAGTAGACACAAAAAGAAACAGATACACAACTGCAAAGAAAGAGAGAGAGAGAGAGAATAGAAAGGGATAGAGAGAGGAGATAAATATATGTCAGACAAAACTTGGCCAAATTATAAAGTTACTTTGAGGTGCCTTGGATTGTGGATTGACTATCACTAGCAATGATTATGTTCTAATTTCTCAGCAAATTTGAATCTCAAGAACACCCAATGTGTGTCACAAGTGTGCATACAAAATCCATGCATGCACACATACACACACACACACACACACACACACAATGAGCATAAAATACAGATATCTTTCCTGAAGTGTTTACAAGTTGTACTCTGTTCAATTATTAATGTTAACAATGAACTATTTTAAATTACAAAATTGTACTTTGATTAAAGAAAAATTACTTACAATACATTATGTATAATACATTTCTTCTTGCTACCAATTTTGATAGCACAAATATACTAGTTTATGATAATACTAACATTTTAATGATTTTTTTTTTTATGCTAGTTAGTTCTCAGGGTCATCAGAAGAGAATGTGTTTCATTTTGGAGCCTCTGTCTTGATAGATTGCGCTATACACTAGACCCCCGCCTCTTAATGACACTAACATTTTAATGTTTTTTTTTTTTTTTTTTTTTAATGATGCTACTAACAACTAAAAAAACAAAAAGACAATATTTTGGTTTATTTTGCAGAACAATTAAAATTGTTTTTGCAACAGTTCCAGAATTTGGAGAGACTTTGATAAGGGTTCTGTGTATACAACGTGTGGCGGCAAAATTTGTTCTAAGGACCTGTCACAAGAACAGAAAAAAAATTTCCTGATGGAGTCACACAAGCCTTCTTATAAACAGATAAGGGCTCGGAAAAACCCCCAAAAAACTCAGACCTAGAGATGTATGACAGATGTACTTGTACAACCCTTAAAACAAAATCCGGTCTTACCAGTGGAGGCTGTCAGTGTCTGAAAAAGTTTAAGAAATGTCAATGCTGATGTCCTCCTTAATCATGTACATTTTGTCCAAGATGGGTACACAGACTTTCAGGTCAGACAACACCCACCATACTTTGTAAGGTTGAGAGAGGCACTCAGAAAATAGATACAGCTACAGGCAAGTGGTGATTGACAATGCTGTCATGACAATGCACTTGTCTGTCCTTCATGTGTGTTGTGTTTTGGCAACATATTACATAACACAGGTCTGTCCTTTGATAATTTGGATTTGACACCTAATGGCTTTTGGCTTTTTCCCCAAAGCTAAAAAAATGACTTGAAAGTGATTTTGCTTCATGGACGAGATTAAGGAGATTGCATTTAGACAGCTGATGGTGATCCTGAAAGTGGACCTCACATGCAGTTTTGGAGAGTGCAAGGGCACTGGGATAAGTGTGTGAGATCCCAAGGGGTATACTCTTACGAGGACAAATATGTCATTGCCCTAAGTAGGCCTTTTTTTTTTTTTTTTTTATTTAAATATTAAATAGCCAGATAATTTCTAATTTGCAAAAGAATAGGACATTTTATTACCAAAACATTTTAAGCCATTAAGTGCAGTCACAAGGACCAAATAAATTAACTTATGTGCAATATTTAATAACTTTTCCTTGCTATTCAGAGAGAATTTTCAGCAACCCAATCAAGTGGATACTATCTATATACACATTTCTGAAATACTTGCCTAAGGGTCAAGCACTCAAATTACAAACACTTCTGCGTACAAGACATTTATACCACAAGGATATTGTAGATTTTATAAAGAGCTCTTAATTCAACTAATTTTCATTCAAAACGGAGTGGTAATAACAGCTGAAACAAAACCTCAAATCTCATCAGCCTACTTGCTAAAGGGCAAATGCAGCAGATCTATTATTCTTTGTAGTTATTGCAATATTTAATGCTTATAAATCAATCAACTCAAATTCCCGCTCATGTGCAACGAGGATTTTCTTATATAGCAAACAATTTCAGACACTTAACCTATTTGAGCTCCAAACAATGAAGCTATAGCAAAGATTTTGAGAGGGAACATCAAGACAACAACACGTCATGTCAGAGAGACATTTTGATGCCATAGCCTTTCCTGCTACACATGGGTACAGCCTAAAGTTGAGAATAATGTGTTCTCTATCGAGGATGTTTGTAGCCCAAGAAATTGACATTAATAACAATTTCTTGTCATTATTTTACTGTTAAGAAAATTGGACATTTTAAGCCTAAATAAATAATCAAACAAAAACCTGAGGCCAGCCCATTTTGAAAGGAGTGGTGTTACTTCGTCTTCTTTGTAGGCGACAGATTCTTAGTTGCATGCGAGATTGAAATTAGTACAATGTATTTTCTGTGCCATACGTTCATAACTATCCACCCAGAAAAAGGGTCTTATAATATTCTTGGTGCACAAGATAACTGAAACAGCCAACTGAACAGTCTAGGAAGATATGTCACAGTAAGAAAAGGTGGTGCTTCAAAATGACACTAAAAACATCTTTCAAGGAACAGAAAACAAAGAAGACAGAGGAAAATGACAAAAGTCATCATTAACAGAAGCAAACCAGAATAATTTGATTACTCCATCTGGGATTATTTTAGGCTTGTAAAAGAAAAAAATGTAGTGCTTCATGTAAAATGCTTTATGATTCAACAACGGACTTAGTTGGAGAAAAATAGGATGTCAAATGGTGACTTAAGCATTCTATCTGGTCTTGAAGTCAGAATGCAACAATCACTTGACTGTATCCCTTTTGCATGAGAATATTTTTTGTGAATTTTTTTCTTTATTCCTGTTGCTTTGCCTAGTTTTTATATATATATATATATATATATATATATATAGTTTGCTCAGTATTATTTTAATCTTTTCTTTTAATTGTTGAGTATTTCGCCAATTACAGCCCATATCTTTTGAAAGAAGTTTTAAAAAAAGGAGCCAATCAGTTTTTACCACATTTAAAAAAAATAAAATATCAAACTTTTTGGGGATTTTGAGAAAATTCTTTATATAATTTCTCCAAGATTTTTTTTCCCCCTTCCTTTATCAATTATAAGTGCATGCATTTTCTCATAGCTTAAAAGTAGAGATTCAAATCCTGCAGTTAATTACTAAATTTATCTACAACTGTTCAATGCAATTTAATAGCTTTTCCTATGATGATCAAACCTGAATCTATTACATTTATTTGAAACGGAGCTTTTTGGTACACATTCCCCAGCTATAGAAATTAATGTTTGTGAAAAATGATTTAGCGGTTCCTTTGAGTTAGCATTTTGTATCTTTAATTTCTATTTGGCACTAGGTTCTAAATTTGTCCCACTTTGCTTCACTCGTTTTCTAGCAAATTAATTTTTTATGATTAAGTTCCAAGTTCTCTTGGATTACTGGAAAGTGATCCCTACCATATGAACTTTTCATCTGTGATCCAGAAAGATCCCAAAGAGAAATTATTAGCTGAGTAAATAACAGAATTTTTGCTTGAATTTCTGGGATGGAGGAGTAATCATCATTTACACTATTTATATTCAGACTATTGTCCTCCTTTTTGTTGTTGTTATTACAATGTTTCAGCCATTGTGCCCTCCAGCCTTCATCAGGTTTATATTGATTTGGGCAACCTACAGGGAATTCTGAATTGAACCTTTTATTTAATCTACAGGATTTGACTGATTTTGTGTGTGTGTGTGTGTGTATATATATATATATATATATATATATATATATATAGTCTGACATGCTATAGCATTTAGCTAGAGAGGAAGTGTTTGGTTAGCAAAGTCAAATTACTGTTTTTAAACAAATTTTCCATGATTTTTCTCGAACACTCATTAGCATGAAGTATCTTAACGTAAACAAATGACATCATAAATTATGAAATGGACCAAGTTTGACAATTATCTTAATATATTTTCTGTTTATACGTTAATTTTCTAGATACAAATATACAAGTAAATGTTCTGCTTATAATAAACAGTATTAATAACATTTACCAGCCTAAATGTCAGAGAAATTTCATAGAAAATGTGTCCTTTGACAGGAATTGAACCTGTATCCTACACGGAATTGTCAAAGCTTGATGTGCTATACCATTAGCTACAGAGGAAACATCTGGTTAGCAAAATCAAATTACTCAATTTACTTAAATATTAGGTTGGTGCAAAAATAATGACGTAATAATGTCGTTTTTTGACATATTTTTTAACGTCAAAAAATGACATTACGTCATTATTTTTGCACCAACCTAATAGTTGTATGTATAAAAATAATGTATAAACAGAAAATATATTAAAATAATTGTTAGACTTAATCCATTTCATAATATATTATGTCATCTGTTTATGTTAAGATATGCTTCAAGCAGATATGAGCTTTCAAGTCATGGAAAATTTGTTGTTTAAAAACAGTAACTTGACTTTGCTAACCAGACGCTTCCTCTGTAGATAAATATACATGTATTTTTTTTTTCTATTGTCAAGACATTGAACAGTGGATCGTTGGCAGGAGATTATAAAGAAGGGGAATACATTACTGAAGGATTTGTCAGAAATATTAACAAATATGTATTAAATTATTAAAAAACAAAAAATAAACAAGTTTATATAACCTAATATTCACATTCCACATATTTAAATTTGCATTATGGCATTTAAAAAATTGTCCTTTACTTTAAAAGCTTTGATGACTGCGACAAACAAAATATTAATTTGCAAATATGTAAAAGGATAATTAGGAAACATTAAGTTTTGCATAGAGTTGTTTAAATAAAAAAGAAAAATTGATGCTTTTTCACCCTCTCCCTAAAAACAAAAAAAATTAAACACTGTATATACATTTCCTGCGAATTAAAATTTGCATTATGATATTTAAATTGAACATCTGGAACCTATTAAATTTTCAATCAGGAACACCAACATGAATAAAGGTGTTTTCAATTGAAGTCAAATTCAAGAATAAATAATATTAATATAACAGTGGCAATTTGATGCCAAAAATAATAAAATTTTTGCATATCCATATTTTTCTCCTTGTAAACAAAGATTTGTTGAGCCCCATTATGCACACAGGCCTATTCTGAACAGAATCCTTTAATATAGGAGAGTTAATGTAGTCTGTTCTCATTCCACTGCCCATATCTAGGGATATCTCATCTAGTTCTTATTTTTAGTACTGCTCAGTTAATGTTTGCCCTGTTTCCACTGAATCCATGTACACACTGCCCTGTCCAAGGATTGAACTGAACCCTTTATTTAATCTATGGTGTTAGACTGTTCTTGTTCCACTGTACATGTCTAGGGATATCTCGTCTAGTTCTTATTTTTAGTATTGCTCAGTTATTGCTTACTGTTTCCACAGAATCCTAGTACACAATGCAGATCCAGGGATTGAACCCACAATCACCATGTCTCCAAAATTCACAAACCAACACTTTGATCCATTAGGCTATTGTCCTGTGGATAGGAGGAAGACAATAATAACTCATCATCCCAGAAATTCAGACAGAAAGTTAATGCTTGTTTGGAGAGCTCTTCCGCAAGAAAATACCACCTGTAAAGAATCCGTATTTCTGTTTCCCTTCTCCAGTCTCTGCATGCTGTTTGAATCAGCCAAATGATTTCTATTGCACTTAATACATCCCAATCGCTGTTTCACAGTTGGATGCCAAATGGTCCGAGCCATTCTAGCTGCACTTTTTGCACATCGTGCTTTTAGTGAATCAATCTTTACGTTGTCCAGATATTTGGCAGTTAAAACTGCAAAGTGCATTAGAGATGTTGATATCTCTTTCCGACTTGAAAGAAGACAATTTTTAGTCTGGATGGGAGTTTTGGTGGGTTAAATGAAAAATTAATGATTTGCTCATTTCTTTCTCTTTCAGATTGGTTTTGTCGAAGGGAGAGTAACAGACTGCTCCTCAATATATTTTTAGACGAATGTAAAGATCAATAAGCAAAGATTTTCATCTTTAGGTCAAGAAATTTTAAGATGCATTAGATTTTTTCAGAAAAGAAAACAAAAAAAGGATTTAAAAATTTAACATAAATCAGTTAATTATCAGAGTCGAATAAAAGGAAATGATCTCAGAGACAGTCAAGAGTTTATTTACAAAAAAAGGAATACTGGAAGAAAAGTTTGCAAAAATACTTTGTTTTTTTGAAAAAGGGCTATTGGAATGTTCTTGCCTGACCCACTTCCCAATTATCAGAAATTTTTTTTTTTTTTTTTGTAAGGACATATTGGTTGAATTGAGAACTTTTCAATATCCATTACCTGCATGTGATCTCAAAATAACTAAAAATAATTACATTCGTAGAAGCCCATGGAGAAATTAAATCAGCTGAAATCTCATTTGAAACTTCAACTGGTGACACAGAAAATCATCCATAGTTCAACTGTCCCAGGAGATGGTTAAGATAAGCAGACATTAAAAAATCAGGGCATAAGCCAAGCCATTTTCAATAAAAAAAAAAAAAAAAAAAAAAAAAAAAAAAAAAACAACTTTATACTTTTCCTTGCCATCTGAACCAGTATTTAAACTTAAGATGTATTAGGTTGGTGCAAAAATGACGTAATAATGTCGTTTTTTGATGTTAAAAAATACGTCAAAAAAAAAAAAAACGACATTACGTCATTATTTTTGCACCAACCTAATATTTAAATTACGGCAATGTTAATAAAAATAGTTTGACAAATAGACTTAATATACTGACAAGTGAAATTCTGATACTGAATAGATGTTCCTATTTATTCCAGATTAAATGTACAGATAATCCAGAGTTGGATTATAGTAAATAATCCCATATATAGCTCAATAAATTGCAAAATAACAGATCCCATATTTATACACTGTAATCTCGGGCATGAACACAAACCCTGGACTATCCTATGCACATGACTATACAGATGGTGAAAACCCATCCAACAATTCTGTTTCTTGCAACTTTTGACACAATGCAGCCGATTGTGAGTCAAGCCTCATTCCATCACGTATTTTCAATATGAGACAAATTTGGTGATGTCAGCATTATTTTTCTATACCATCCAATCTCATTTCCAACTATTATTTTATGCCCTTTAAGTAGATCTCGATATTCTAAGAGATTTTTCTCCTATACACAAATGAGACGTTTTAGAGATATTAATCTTTCTTGATAGGTTGGGACTAATGATGATTTAATATATGCAGTTAGGCTAGGTTTGTTAAAATTTTGCAGTTTCATTTTAATACTTCTTGTTAATAATTTTTTTTAATATTTTAAGGGTATATAGTCAATAGGTTAGGATTTTTAACTTGTTTTTCCTATGGTTTTTGATGCGTTTTGAACATAGGGTTATTTTGAAAAATATAGATATATTCCTTTTATTTATTGTTTAATTTTTTTTTTTCTTTCATCTGGCTTGGTAGCATCTTAAATATAAGGTACTAATTATGTAAGTAGGTAGACAGTATATTTTAGCAGCATGTTTTCATTGAGACATATTTCATCGAGTAATTCAGACAAGTTTTGTCTATTTTCAATTGAATTGTTTCAGATTATTCTGACTGGTAATAAAAAAAAAAAAAAAAAAAATTACTTTCAGATGAACACAGCAATTTTGTCTTTGAAAATAATGAACACTACTATATTAATCTTGAAAGGAAAATAAAAAAAGAAAAAATATCAATGACGATGACATTGTGCTAATGTCAAAAGTATTTCGAATAATTATGTATCAACATTGTAATTTTCTCTCTTCCTTTAATATTGACACCAAAAAGCTTGTCCATGAATAAGAAAGGATCCAATTGAAAACAAGTAGACAATGTATACATGTGTAAGTATGTGTATATATATATATATATATATATATATATATATATATATACACACACAAAATTATAAAGCAATAAACAAGTTATCCAATCTGGAGACAAAAGTTGTCTTAGTTTTTGATTTTTCTTCAATAATACACAGACAAGTTTGGAGTGAATTGATTTCTGTTCTTTCAGATTTATTTCCGTGTCTGAATAGATAAAACCAATGTCAATTTAATCCTTCTAGTCATTCTCATTTGTAAATCATTTTAGGAAAAAAAAAAAAAAAAAAAAAAAAAATGATCACAACAGAAGACAACCCAATAATTTGCAAGGGAATTCAAGAATCATAAGAATTAATTTAAAAAAATAATTCATTACCTAGACAAGTTGTGCAATAGAAAAAATGTCCAGTTCAGCATTTCAAGCAATTTCTACTTATCAATCCAATTTATCTTCCTTACACTGAATGCAAATTTCTCAAACAAGGCTCAAATTTAGTGCCTTCCTTTCAATGTTAGAAAACATGCATTTGAAATTTTTCAGCTGTTTTCTTCATAAGTAAAAACTGCAATTCAACATTTGTAACCGAAAAGTCTTGACCAAGAAAGCCAAGTTTTCTGTAGTTCCTCAAGAAATTCTTATTTCCCCAAAAAGATATACAAATTGAACCTTTTCTCCCATATTGAGTGTATTAGCAAAAAAAAAAAAAAAATAAAAGTGTAAATCAGCATTTGGTATGGAGGAATTATTTGAAACACTTAACTAGACAATATCCCAACACATGTTAATAACTACAACATTTACGAACATCTTAACACTTTAGCATTCAACTTGCCCTGTAAATATCAGTTGTCAATGCTTAACTGTTCCATGTATAACCTGCCATAATATATGAAATCATCACAAATAACGCAGGAAGTCTAGTCAACTTACACAGTGAGAGAATTCTGTGACAATTAGAAGTCCTACCAGGATTCCTTATTAGCAGCCACAATCTTAAAAGAAGATATGTAGATGATAGTGCTGATAGCAGACACAGAAAGGAAACTATAAAAACTCCTACAGAAGGTAGTGAAGAAAGGAAGGACTAAAAATCAAGTGCAAAAAGACAATGCACAATTATTAGTAAAACAGGTCAACATGCAAATTACAAATTTGGGGTACCAAAATCAAATAAGTACACAATTTAAATATCTGGGAATTATTTCAATAGAGGACAGAAAGTGCAACACTGAAATCCAAAGGCATATTTGGATAGTGAAAAATGCCTCCCAAAGCCTAAGGAAAGTAATAAGAAAAATTGTCAGAAACAAAGAAAAGAGAAGTGAACTGTTATGTAATATCAGTCCTCCTATATGGCAGTGAAGGCTGGACAATCTCCTCACAGATGAGGAAGAGACTTGAAGCAAGAGAAACGATGAAAAGAGTACTGAACTGTTATGTAATATCAGTCCTCCTATATGGCAGTGAAGGCTAGACAATCTCCTCACAGATGAGACTTGAAGCAACAGAAATGTGGTTCTATAGAAGGATGCTGAGAACACCATAGATCAAACTTATGAGCAACAATTAAATTAGAGAAAATGGAAACAGAAAGAATACTAAGAATTAGAAAGAGGCATTTGAAATTTCTAGAGGTCATAAGAGGGCATGGAAAATTTGATACTCACAAGACAGATTAAAAGCAAGATGGACAAAGGAAAACACAAATTATCTAGTGAGCTTGAATAAAGGGAAGGTGGAACAAGGTTTAAGAGAGGTAACAAAAAGATTATTAAAAGCTACAAAGGACAGGAAATTGAGGAGAGCCAGGATCATTAACATCCTGAAGGGACACGCCTCATAGCCAATGAACTGGCAGACAATCAAGAAACAGGAAGTGTATATCTAAATCAGTTAGCCTCCCTCATTTCTGATAACAAAAGCTTGTTTCTTTATCTTATCCTTTCTACTTCACATAAATGATCTGCCAAAAAATATACTCAATGATTTATACATATCTATGCAAGGAGGAATGGTGGAGTAATGGATAGCAGATTGAGGAATTGGAGAGCCGAGTTTGAATTCCAGTCAAATCTATTACATTCACTTATATGCTAATACCTTTGGGAAAGGGTATGAATACCCTTCTACTCACCCCACCAGCTATGGGTAAATAGCAAGACAGACTGGGTTCTATACCCATCGATGGTAACTGGCCTACCACAGAAAGTAATGGCAACCTACTGTGGGGGAAAAAAAAATGTCTCATCAGTCTTGTATCAAAAGATACATGATCACCTAAGCATGTATCACACATGGCACATAACTGATGCTGATATACAAGTATATGGGTGCAATTTCAACACTCTAGACAACCAGATCTCTCCTCAGACCGAGCTTTAACTGGTTGGTCATATTCAATGTCTTGAAAACCACACTCATGATGTTCTATCATAACTGAGCAGATTCCGAATTCTTTATCTATTGTGATGAATGGGTGTTTCACAGGACAGCCCTGTGACTTGAGCACCTGTTGGAACTTAAACACAACCCAGAACTCATGTAGAACTCATACATACAATCAACCACTAAAAATGTGGGGAAAATGGAGTACTGCCTTTCAATTTCTAGTTTTGATAGAGTCCAAAATGTGTCTCTGTGCCCTTGTGGATGATTATGTTCCATTCTACAACTCCTTTCACCACAGGTAAAATGTCGCAAGCCTCTCACTGTTCTATTGCTATTCCCATGGATGCCATCTGAACAAGTTACATTCCTTAGTTTCACCAGTTCTAACCTTCATGGCAAACCTGTTAGCAAACAACTCTCATTCCCTTCATATTCCATTGGCAAGATGCAAGTTCCACTCGAGCAGTTTCTTCCCATGAACTGCTGCTTTGTAGAACTTCCAAGATCACTATAATCTTTCCTCTACATATCCCAATTGTTCCTCTTACCTCTACCTCGAGTGGCTCTTGGGATTTATACAAGGTGGACATCATTGTATAAAAAAAAAAAAAAAAAAAAAAAAAAGTAGCCTGCTGGTGCACTATAATGCAGATACCAGCACAAATCTTAATCGATCATCTTTTTATAAAAATAGGCATGCACTTCTACGTTTTGTCTGCAAGAAAGTTTGAAATAGCTTTACCCCTCAGGCATTCATTTCTCTTTGGCTAACAGTTTTTTTTTTGTGGATGATTAGAATTATTTTTTTTTTTTTATAAAATAAGGCAAATACTAGTATTCAAAAAGAGTAAAAACAAAAAGTCCTTCAAGTGTGCAAAATAACCTTGTCCAGTCATGAATATCAGAAAGTGACAAATAAAACAGTTTATATAAAGGTGTGACAAAAGTAATGACTTTTTTTTTTTTTTTGAGCTGAGGTAGATAGGACAACATGGAGCAAATGAGTGACTGCCACAAGCACAAAACTTTCTTGTGAAGTGGACTGAAAGATCTTTCCAGCCTCAAATTAAAACAAGCAATTTCTGTTAAATTTTCAGAAATTAATGTAAAAATATGCTAAGTAGTTTGTAAAAGTGTTGCATTAAGAGGGAACATTTTGAACAAATCTCAGTCATTTTTTGAGAGAGAGAGAGAGAGATCTTGTATTGCCTCAGGAAGTTTTTGTCCAAATACATTCTATAATTTTATTGAAAAGAATTGTTTGACACACCAAACTAGAGCCCAGTCTACCCTGTTGTTTAACTTATAGCGCAAAGGAGGGAAGGGGTTGAGGTTCATGCTTTTTGCAATGGCATAGGTGCTAATGTAACTGGCAGGGACTAGAATAGAATTTGAACAGTGATTGCTAATTCCACTTTTTGCATTAGTAACCATTATGCTACCCTCACATCGTACTTTGATGTTAAAAATGTTAATTCAATAGCAAATAGATGTTCAATAATCAATCATTTATTTGCTCACTAAGTCAGACAGATGTGCTTCAGAGACATAGAAAAAGCACCAAGAGCATTTTTCATGGATTGATTAAGAAAAAAAAAAAAAAAAAAAATAAGGCAAGCCATCTGTCGGAAACCTTTTGATAGAGTTGCAGAATTGTATGAATGCCACAAGGACAGAAACAAATTGTTTATAGAAACGAAGCAATGAGGTCCGTTTTACTATCAAGAATATTCCAAAATGTTGACATGATATGAGCCTCTCTACAACTGGTCAAGATCAGAGTCTTTGTAAGATGCCACACGCTAATAAATGCAACAGGAAAACCAGTAGTCAGCAGCTGGCAAGACATGGTGTCTTGTAAAGTCGGCCCCATGAGCATTTTGTTTCTCAAGTTGCTGTGGTTGCAGTGTCATTTTTGTTACCTACCGTTTCTTTTCAGTCTTTGACCATTACCCTCCGTAATTGTTGGGAGAGAAATTGGTTAAGTTTTCTGTCCCACGTCCAACCTCACTCTTTGCTTACAAGATTAGTACAATGTTATGCCTATTCATATCAGAAACAACTGACTTGCCAAAAGGTGTCTTGTCAAGATCCAGAGCTTTGATTATACTGTTGCAGGTTTCCCAGTGAGTGGGATAGGCAGCAGCCGGCTAGCTCTCACTCCCTCTTTCCAAGCATCCCTGTCAAGCAGGCTAATGTGGGTGAGGCCGCATTCTTGCACATTCCTCCCAATGTAGTCCTTCCAGGTCTTCCTAGGTCTACCTCGAATTCTGTGACCAAAAACTGAATTCAGAGGTAGTTGTGATGCAAGCTTGTTGAACATGACCAAACCATCTAAGACAACTGATGTGATATCCTCAATACCAAACTATATTAACATTTTTTATTTTAACATCCAATTGCAGATGGCATTGGTGAAGCACCATCACCATAAAGAAACATGGTGGA
This sequence comes from Acanthosepion lycidas, assembly GCA_963932145.1. Lineage (NCBI taxonomy): Eukaryota > Metazoa > Mollusca > Cephalopoda > Sepiida > Sepiidae > Acanthosepion > Acanthosepion lycidas. The sequence continues at coordinate 59,527,753 of OZ010615.1, forward strand.
TAATTTGTACTAGGACTGGACAGTACTTTCGTAATTAACGGTAGGCCTAGCTAAGTCGCTTGTTTCTATAGTACACAAAATGCAGTGATAAGGCTGGTATTCTTGGTGTACATATGAAACATAACAGTCTGTATTATGTGGCTGGGATTGGGGTTTGTGGAGATACTGTACAATATGCCTGGACAAGTGAAAGACTTACAGTACTGGTAGGAATCTGCCTACTAGTTATCAGCAACACTTGAGGGAGAAAAAAAAAAAAAAAGAAGGAATTTATAGACGGTATGATACTCTCGCAATATATGGTATTACATATAAATGATAATTGTAAGCTTATATTACATGTCTGGGGGTTCATAATTGCTAATATCTCAGGACTGGGGCTTGTGTTGTTTGGCACAGTCCCTGACAACTTGACCTTTTAGTACCAAGACACAGGGTAATTTTTTAGGAAAAAAAAAAAAAAAAAAAGTCAGTGTGTCACACCTTTTGAACTTTACTTATAGAAACTGTAGCACAACATATACCATTTTGGAATCAGGCCAACTGTGTGCAAATTAAAAAGATTCCAGGACAGATCTGGACGTGCACTCCTGAAATTTTGGATTACCAAATTTTCATTACTGCAACTGATCCCAGATTCTGCCATCTTGGCTTTTACAGATAAAGACAATTAAAAAGGGATACAATTCTAACTTTCAATGGTTCATGTTCAATCGGAAAAAAAATTATTGTTCTCAAATTACAGGGTTTCGAAATAAAATTGTCAATGTTTTCAACTTAGGCTGTTGCCCAACATATGGCATTTTGGAATCAGGCCAACTCAATTAAAAAGATTCCTGGTCAGATCTGGACTCTGAATCCTGAAATTTTGGATTATCAAGTTTTCATTACTGCGATTCTTGGCCATTTTTTTTTTTTTTTTTTTTTACGTGATTTTTTGCAACAAACTTTTTTGTACAATAATTTTTACAACTTGGAAATAAATTTGGGAATAATCGAAACTGAAATCCAGCAAATGTGACCCATGAAATAAAAATAATTGTTTTTACAGAAAGTATGGACCTATGTACATGAAATTGTCTTTAAGTGGCAGGAGAAGAATTATCATTAAACTTTAAAAGCTAAGTTTAAATATTAATGCCATATGTAAATGCAGTGCTCAATTTTGAGTTCTTCTGTAGTTCATTGTTGCCTATCGTATCTACTCCTCCCTACCTATTGTGATGAAGGCTCAATCAAGAGCCCCTCAAAGGAGCTAGGTTAAGTCGTCTTTATTGATTGTTTTTTTTTTTATGGTTTATCAACCCTTTGTGGATTATTTAACTTTTATCTAGTTGGAAGTGAAAATTGTTGCCATAGAATTATCTCCCTTTGCACATGTAGCTGCATTCTGTTGTCTTGAAAGGGTGGCTATAAATAAACATTTGTCACCTGTTATTTCTGGTATTTTAAACCTACTCTCGTTTTGGAACGTGGCTAAACTTCAGTTTTTCCAACACCATTTTTATTTCTTCTATAAGAGATGTAACATCGATTAAACCCATGTTAATTTTGTTGTGAATTTTTGTAAACAAAAATGGCCACATCAACATTCAACGAAGCCTTTATCCAGAAGGTTTTCTTTGATTCAGACTCTGAAGGCTTTACTCAGGCTGATATTGTTGGCGAAGTGGTTGGAGATGATAACCGCGCTAGTGATGGGGAGAAAAGCTATGATGACCACCATGTGCTGAGTGGCTACTATCATCCATGACTAATTTCATGGAAGCTACTGGCAGCCATTGATGTACCCGATAGCCTATCTGAAGGTGAATTATTTTATCTATTTATAAATGATGAAATAATCACTATTTGTCAACGAGACAAATAAATATGCTAGTCAAGTAAAAGAAAGAGCAAACAAATGCTGGTGTCTACTTGTATGTAAACATGTGGAAGGATGTCACTTTTGACAAAATGAAAGCCACCTTAGCCATTTTGCTTGTTACTGCACCACAGAATTCCACAAGGAGGTAATAAAAGTTAAAGCATGTTAAGTTGTTAATGTACTTGTTTTTTTTCATTTTGTATTACAATTTATTTGTTTTCAACATCAATATATTACTCATTCATTCTTTTATTAGTATACAGAAAATAAAATCTATAAACACAATACAAAGGAAGTTATAACGATTTTAAAACAGGTGTTCATGTTTTTGCTGGAAAAAAAAAAAAAAAAAAAAAAAAATGCAGTTGCAGGGGAATCAATTCAAGAAGGAATTTGGTAGGGTAAAGGTTAAAGCCAAAACATTTTGGATTTTAAGAATTTTTTTCTTGTTAACAATTTTTTTGAAAATCACAATGATTTTTTTTCAGATACAAGTCCTACTAAGTGCATAGTTAGGAAGGAGGTGGATTCATACCTTTCCCATAGGTATTTGTGTGTAAATGCACAAAGAACTTTATCAGGATTTGAACTTGGTGCTCAGATTTCTAATTCTGAGCCACTATCCATTACAGTACCCACAAAAGTTCTTGAATGGCCCAAGAAAAGAGACAAGCAAAACTGGATAGATAATTTTTTCCTTTCCAAAAATAGTCATCCTTTGAGAGATGAAATGAGCAGAAAAATTGAGACATTAAAATCTTAATTTATATGACTCAATACCTAAAAGAAGGGAACATTTAGTTAATATCTTAACAATATTTTGTTAATGTATTTGCTGGGCTGTGTTAGTTAATCCCCCTGCCCTAAAAGCCAAAAAGAAACCAAATAGATTGATTCTGCAATAAAGGAAACAGTATGACCAAGAAGAACTTTTCAGTTTACTGATATCTATAGAGATCATGGCAACATCTATTTGTTTTTAATATTTTCAAATCTTTAATTTTGTTTATGTAAATAATAAAACTTGTATGGATGTTTGTTCCTGAAATATAGCTTAAGCAATATATAGTATCCCAACCAATTTAGGAGCATTGTACCTTGAACCCTTGCTGAGTGCAGTGATAAATTACATTATAATTAGACAAAGGGTTCTTCAGTTAAGTTTGTTTTTTTTCTGTTTTTATGGTATTTTTAATGGGAAATTCAGCATTTGTTTTAAATACATATTCTTATATCAATCTACATATATGGAAAAAAAAAACAAAAAAAAAACTTAGATATTATGTTCCCACTATTATGTTTATGAACAATAAACAAACATTCCTAATACGTTATAATGACATTATTAAATAAATTTAAATATCCATAACACAACATATTTATACAATTTGCTACACTAGAACTTTTTTTTTTTTTTTTTTTTATAAACAACTACTTGAAAGGTGAAGAGGCTGTATGTGTCACATGACTTGATGGTAAATGAATAAATAGATGGACAGCGATTTGCTGCCATTATGAATTTTAAAATAAATTCAAGAAAAAAGTATGTATAATAAAAAATATACTTATTTTGAAAAAGGCTATACCAGTTTCAAGTTATTACTCCAAATTTTCATGCAATGTGTTAAGAAGCCCAGTGGAAAATTAAACCTTATTTTGCCATCTTTAATATTAAATGTTAATTTTGTATTCACTTTGAATTTTATGGAAGAAATTTCTCTTTTAATGTAAAAATGAAGGCTTTTTTGGCGCTTTTCATTCATTTGTGGACTGTAAAATTTTTTACTTATTAATAATTAATAAAAATTTTTTTTGAAAAAGACTAAACTTTTTTAAAGCTGTTACTCCAAATTTTCACAATGTGTTAACTATGATATCCCATGAAATAAACATTTTACCATCTTTAAAAACAAATTAAAATGTGTAATTAATATGAAAATTGATAATATTGTTATTTTGTATTTGTGATCAATCACAAATCCTGTGACTCATCAGTAGGGTAATAGGGGCACCACATGTACTGTAGCCGCAGTACATGTAGTGTGTCTTAGGCAAGATAGCCCAACCATCTGGCTGGTTTTGAATTCAAAGTTTTTCCTTCTTTTAGACCGGCTGCCACCCAAGGCTATAGAACCCAGTCTGTTCTGCTATTTACCCATAGCTTTGGGGGGGGGGGAAGAAAAGATGGATTCATACCTTTCCCAAAGGTGAATGTAATGGATCTGACTGGAATTCAAACTCGGCTCTCCTATTTCTCGATCTGAGCCACTATCCATTACTCCACCATGCCTCCTCATTGTATTTAAAAACTGCTTTTAAAAGAAACAATATATTCATGGGTAATCTAGTTAGCTCCCTAAACAAATTATGGGAGCATAATAGCATAAACAGAAAATCTTCAACCAATTGTGAAGGGACTTTTGTCCATTTTAACGCACTTTTAAAAATTTACAACACTATGATGCATAAACAAATGTAAAAAACAAATTTCATTTTTTTTTTTTTAGAATGGTAGTCGAAACGTTTTGGGTCCTATTCCCCTGGAGTCTCCATGATTAGTAAGAGACAAGGAAATTGAAACTTGTACTAGTCACAAAGATAACAGGTCACCAAATATTTTGATAAAACAAATAAAATTCTTTTCAGATTAACTCGGAGGAATATATCTGCAATGTTTTATAAAGATATTGTTTTGGAGTTATGCCAATCAAAACTGATTACTAGTAACAGACACCAACACCCTACCATTGGAAATATTGAATTACAGTAATTTATAATGTAGAAGTAATAGATACAGATGGCCAGAACAAAACGTACATAGAATTTACTGAAGGTAGTTTCAAAGGAAGATGGTAAAATCACAGGTCGTAAATTCAAGCTGGAAAGTCTCAGGAACTCTATTAAACTGGCTAACCATGCGTGGAAATTAGAAGGGGAAAAAAAAAACCAAACCCCAAAAAACAACAAAATAGATACAACTACAAACTGGAAAAAAAATAAAAATAAAAAAGTGAAACCCTACAACAACCATAATAACATCTGCAACCTCTACAACAAGTTAGCAATAATGATGTTCTGAGATCAAAAAAAATCTTTTTAATCAAAGGTCTGAGATTATGAAGATTTTTTTTTTTGTATGAACACAATGTTCATACAAAAAAAAAAAAAAAAAAAAAAAAAAAAAAAATTCTTAATTTCATAAGGCTGGATAACAATATATACATTTCCATTACCCCTCCCCCACCAATAATCCTTTCTTTCCTCCTTCACATCCTCTTCCTACCATACCCAATGTCATGCATTTATTTATATTTTAAAATAATATAGCGTTCATTAATAATTTAAAAAAAAAATAAAATCAATTGATACAAACCACCTGATGATACAGAAAGGTTGAAACCAAGGTAATGGAATCAACTGAACTCTTAATCATATATATATATATATATATATATATATAATAAATAATCTCTTGTTTACTGAGAAGTAATTTTGGTTAAACTTGTATAAAAATAGACAACTCTACCAATGATTTTAAACATCCAGTTAATCCTTTATATGGTTCAGTTGTCTGTTGATTAGTATATATCCTATTTTTATTAAATCCTAAACAGACATGGAAACTAACTGGAGATGATAAACAAGAGCAGGTAACTCTTGCTGAAATACATTAAATGTCAAGAAACTATGTTAATAAAAACCAACATAAGCAGATTAACATCTTTTTTAATTAAACCTTACAGTGGCAATAAGCATTACTTATTTTCTATTAACAAAAAACCAACTATCTGGATTTGTCTATATTTCTGAGTTGAGGTATTGTAATTAGTGTAAACAACTATCTGGAGTTCATAAGATAATCTGATGTCATATCTTCAATTTTTACTAGCTAAATGCAATGTCAATTGCTATTTTCTGTTTTCCATTCTACTTCTTTTATTCCTAGTAACAACTTGCATCTTAATGGCATTATCACCTTGCCTGAAATGAAATTACCATGAATCGTGGTGTGAGTTTTCAAACTTACAAAAAAAAAAAAAAAAAAAAAAAAAATTCCAAAACTTGTGGGAAACACTCCTAACGATTACTGTACATCACTTACTGCACATCCAGCAGGCTGCCACACATATCTCACTAAAACTTGTGTTTGGCGAACATATTTGGCATATTAATCCAGAAATTAATATAAAATAATAAATTCTGTATTACATTAATGCTAAAGTACTTATTGTGTCCAACAGCTGGTACACCGTCTCAATATAAAGGCAAGTGGTATGACCTTACGTAGTTTAGGTTATCATATAAGGTAGCCAGAGTTCATTTACTGGCAGGCCTAAGTTTTGGGCCACTGGTAGCCTACCATATGAGATAGGACAAAATCAGAATTTTGAGCTAAAAATCCTGATGTTGACTTGGGAGCTGCAATTTAGAGTATTCAAAAAAAAAAAAAAAAAAAAAAAAAAAAATCAAATATTGTCGATCATTATTACAACCTTTTTGCTAGTATTTCTTTAATTTTACTTTTCAGTGCAACTTTGCCATTCTGCAGACACTCCACTGTGGATCGAAGGTTAAACAATGTTAGACTTTCATCCATTTTTTTTTTCTCAGGCTATAGCCAAAACTTTCAACTTACATTGAAAGAAATACAGAGTATCCCAAAATTCACCAAGAGGTCTGAAAGATTAATAGAATCTTCATTTATTAACCTTTTAATTTTCTTTTAGGCATTTTATAAAGAAGGCTTTGGAAATTAATCATGTAAAAAGAAAAAAAAACAAAACTATCTCACTGAGAAATGAACACAAGTCAAGAAATCTTCCTACTAAAACCAGGGATCAATAATTCAAAATCAACCAGCATATCACCACCATTGCAATTTGGAGAGTAAAGAATTAGTAAGTGACCTTCTATGAAGTACTTGAAAGTATTTGAGAGAAAAAAAAAAAAAAAAAAAAAAAAATCTGGGTTTTTCCATCTCAAATAAAAACAAAAAAAGAAAAAAAAAGAAAGACTTTTTATTACAGTTTTAAAATAAATTGTCAAAGAAAGATCCATTTTATAGCATTCAAATAAAAACATCAGCCAGTTTATAATATGCTTGTTTTTAAAAACAATCAAATTATTAATTAATTTGCTATTATTGAAAATTACAAAAATATTTAATACTTTTTTAATGGCCCAAAAGCCACAAAGGGATTTGAAAGTTTAATAACTTTTTGGTTTAGTTTTCTTTCAGGTATTTTATAAAAAAATGCTTTGGAAATTAATCACATAAAAATACACAAGCCATGAGAGTAAAGGTTCAGTGAGAGAGCGAGAGCAAGCGAGAGAGAGAGCGAGAGAGAGAGCGAGCGAGCGAGTGAGCGAGACACACTGGCAGTCTCGTCAGGTTTGGATCCCTAGGATGTCACTCCAACAAATTCTTGAATGCATTGACCAATTTTCTATACAAGATGGGACAATAGCTCATATGATCAGGGCCACAATTCAACTTAGACAAATTTAAAAAAAAAAAAACAACAAAAAACAAAAACATTCTCATGGTTGCAATATAAACTAGCCGAGTTTCCAAGATCTGACAAGTTTAGAGTTCTTCCTATCTGGCTATCCCAAAGAAAAGGGATATGTCAACAAGCCTCAGACTATCCAACAACTAGAGGCCAACATTCAAATAGATATCAGAGCACTAGAACCTGAAAACACTGATGGCCAGGATGGAAAATACCTTAGAAAAGCTGAAAATGAATGACACTTAAACTTTCTCAACTAGTGTAACTATTTCCCATATCTACTCTGTATAATATTATTGTGAATTGTAGTTAAAAAAAAAAAATAAAAAAAAATAAAGTAGTTATTATATTTTGAAATCTCTTGGTGTCTATTTTTACATGCAAATAGAATTATTTTTCTGACAATTTCTGAGATAAGGAGTCATTTCTAGTCAGGTTAATGTTCTCATCTTTGTTATAAAGTTTTTGGCCATTGTGTCCTACTTCATCAGAAACTTTCGAACTGAACTATTTAATCTTAAGGGACAATTTTTTTTCTGTCTCCTCAGGATGTTAACAATCATAGCTCTCCACAATTTCCTGTCCTTTTCAGCTGTTAATAAATTTCATCTTGTTACCTCTCGTAGACCCTGTTCTGCCATCTATTTACATAAGCTTGCTAGACAGGGGTTATGTGTTGTTTTCCTGTCCCTCCTACCTATATAGTGTCCTGTGGGTATAAAATTTCCCAAGCCCTCTTTCCTCATTATGTGTGCCAGAAATTTCAACTGTCTCTTCCTGATCTTAATCAGGTTCATGTTATCCTCAACATCCTTCTGTAGAACTACATTTCCATTGCTTAGAGTCTTCTTCATGAATGAGAAGATGGTACAGCATTCACTACCATATTGGAGGACTGATATTATATAACAGTTCAGTACTCTTTGTTTCTAAGAAAATTTTTCTGTTTCTTAATACTTAATTTAGCTTCTGGAAGGCAGCTTTCACTATCCCAATGCACTTTCCTGTTAAAACATTTCCCAGATATTTAAATTGTCAAACTTGTTTGATTTTGGTATTGCCAATTTGTAATTTCCATTCTCGGCTCCCCTTTTTGCTGACAACCATGCATTCTGTCTTCCTGCAATTGATGTTTAGTCCTTTCTTCCTTCCCTTTAATATCTCCCCATAGCTTCCTTTCTGATTGGATATGTTTAGCGACATATCATCTCCTTATGAGTTATTTACTGCTGAAACTTAATTTTCTTGGGAACTTTGAAGTAATAAAAATATGATGTTATTCTGCTTTCACAATTGAATACATGGTAGATGATACTCAGCTTTTGGACATATACAGGTTTATGGGAACATAATTACTAGAGGTAGTGATATGTGTGTTTTATGTAGAGTCTTGTTGAAGTTATATTTGGGAATACAATTTGATTTAAGAAATTGTATTGATTAATGTCACAAAAGTTCTTTCATGTTGGGTGGTCAATTTTATTTAGTGGCATATCAACACCTCTATGGGTTATTTAATGCTGCAATCTAAATATTTTTAATGCAATTGTATGGCTTCAAATGACTGATTAATGAATCGTTGACTCCCTTCACCAGAAGTATCTATCGGTCATTTCACTATTAGTATATAATGTTGGCCCCCACTTTTTTTTTTAAAAAAAATATAAAATGTATTATTGGTATTTTTACTATAAAAATGTATTTTTATACTTTCATAATGTCTTTTTGTTTGGGGATTCACTATTTGCCTGTAGCTGGGACCCTAACATGTGCTACCACCCATGTTAGGGTGAACTGAGAACAACAGTAATTAAGATGTGGTTCCATGCTCCTCAAAACCTGCAATCTCCCAACATCCTTGCTGCCAGATGTAGTTTATCATATCCAGGACTGTTTCCTTTTCTGTGTCTTCTGTCAACACTATAGAACTCACAATTATAATACCAAATTTATGAAGCAACACTAAGGGGATTAAAGCAATTGGTTCAATCTTTGAGTCAGGAAGTAAAACAAAATGTGGAAACAGGGTGGACAATAAGTGATCAGCACCAAAGAAAGAACAAGACTATTTTAAAATCAAAACCTGAACTACTGTCAGTCATGATGAATGGGTATCCCCCCACCAAGGAGGCACCATGCCTTGAGAGAATATTAGCCCTCAAGTTGAACTCTTACACACGAGTCATCGCTAAAAGGTGCAGGTAAAATGATTGGCTCCCTGCATCGCTCCAGTAAATACCCGATTCCTCATACTATTCTCTACTTTTATGAGAGCCAGATCACACTGAAAATAGCATACTGTTGTTATATTTGGGCGGGAGCTGCCCAAACCTCACTTTCCAGTCTTGATAGAGTTCAAAAACGTCTCCTGGTTGGAGAACTATTTTTTCCATTCTTCAACCTCTCTTTCAAAAGGTGGGAGATATTCTAGACAGGAATAGTGGAATAAGAGAAATCTACCCCTGCAGATTAAGTAGTGTTTCTTTCAAAATTCCCTTAAGTTTACCTGGATTGACAAAAAAAAAAAAAACAAAAAAAAACAAACAAAGGTCAAAACAGTGATAAGAACAAAGATGGACAATTGTTTGAATGTAAGCAGACAATTTACAATCTTGAATATTGGTACAAGCTTTGGGAGTGTCATTGTTTAAATTTCTTTTGAAATTGGGTTATTGATAACATTTGTTAGCACAAACACAAAGTGGAAAAACAGCATTTTTGAAGGGAGACATCTAATTCCCACAAACCCAGAAGCAGGTTTTGTATAAAACCCCCATTTGTCTTTTGAAGTAGGTGCCTATGGATACCCAACCCAAATTCCTGATAAATTGGATAAAGTTTCCGTTATATACCTTCTATATAACAATTTCAATATACGGGTAGTAGGAAGGTTAGTATGATAGCATCATATGAAAACCAAGTTCAAATCTCACCAGTGTTGATTTATCAAGGTGACTTCGATAATATCAGCTTGAGAAGTGAAACTGAGTAGACAAAACTGTTTGGAAGACATTGACAGATGTAGTAGCTCAAAGTCACAAGTCACCGTGACTGAGGATTTAACTAAGCTCGTTGCAGTAGAAACCCTTGTTAGTTTCAATCCCCAGGAATGACTGGAAAACATTAGGCCCCTTCCCACTTTATAGACAGAAACACACAAATGCATGCTGGGATTTTTTTTTTCCCTAGCTAATAAAATAGGTTCGTTCTGTTTCATTTGACTCAGTCCTGGTCTGTCTTGTCTTGAAGTCAGAACACTACATTCACTTGCCCGAACTTGCTTGTGTATGTCAACCCCAATTCTTAGATTGTGAACTTTTTGCCATATTACTGTTGCTTTGCCTAATTACTGTTAATTTGCCTTGCATATTGTTTGCTTGCTTTATATTACTTTTTCCCTTGTTATTTTGTTTTTTGCTTAATGTTTTTTTTTTTTTTTTAATTCTGTTTGCTGGACAGTTCTGTTACTTTGCATTTGACCATTGCAAGTCACTTCACAATCCCAGGTTGGTTTTGTGAATGAAGAACACAAATGTGCCTGAGCAGGCGTCTGCAAGAAGGAATTCACTCACCACCCTAGTAGATTCCATAATCTCCTGAACTGATGGATGCCTACTAGAGTATATTGGTATTTTTGTTCATATGTTTACTCTTTTTGCTGTATCTTGATTGAAAGAGACTTAAAGTCAAAACTTTTATGAGAAGCAGGTAAATCTAGCAAAAGTGAAGATTCTCTTTTGGGCTGCATTCCTTAAGGATGCGTGGCAAAGAAGAGGAGGATGTAAGTAAAGCAAATCTGTTCTGTTGGCTCCTAATCATGAAAATCTTTACAAACTATCATTCTTAATCTCATCATATGTACTATAAACATCACTACTGGGGGCGGGGGGGGGAGAGAGAGAGAGAGAGAGAGAGAGACATGATAAAAATGGTTTGCTCAAACATTCTTATAGATCACATGACAATTGTTATTAAGTAGTTGTTTTGGTAAAAGTGGCTAATATTTGAATCCTATATAGGAAAAACAATAGCTTCACAAACAATATATATATATATATATGAAAAAACATGTTGTCTTTAAAATGTGTTAGCATTTGTTTAATAAATATTGATCTATGTGTGCATGTGCGAGAGAGGGGGACGGAGACCTCTTCCTCCCAGAAAGCCCAAGTATGGGTACATGCGTACAAAATGCGTGCCAATTTCAGGACACCTAACACCACTCAACAGCAGCAAATCTCTGTAAGTGCAAATGTAATGCTTCCTCTGAAACAAAATAAGCTAACCATAACTGCCTTGTGCCACATTTTCTTCGAGTGGGTGTACAAAGTTCTATTTCTGGCTCCAAGAAAAAAAATAAAGACACAAAAAACCCTACAAAATGAAAATGAGAACTACAAGAAAAAAAAAAAAAAAAAAAAAAAAAAAAGAAATGTGAGGATGACGTTATACTTCCTTCATTTAATGATTTATCAAATTTAAAAAATAAAAACAAGTGGACAAAAAAAAAAAAAAAAAAAAAAAAAAAAAAATCTTTATTTGTTAGTTGTTTGATTCTGAAGATTGTAAAATTTGATTATATGAGAAGAAAGACCTCCCCTCCAAGGTCCACTGTATTCATAAAATAAGTATTTTTCTGGGTGAATCAAAAATGTTGCAACAGTACTATTAAGTAATAACAGAGCTGAGATCAGAGAAATTAACAACTCAAATTTTATTGGGACATGTATTTTATTTATATATATATATAATTTTTTAGGTCCCATTGGGTTGGAAATGGTTGAAGTGATGTTGCAACAAGTCATTTTTAATGAAAAGTGATATTCTTTGCCTTCTGTGTTTGTCTATATAAAAAAAACTTAACTATAGTAAAAAATAAAGATATTTTTAATTTACCTTTTTATTTTTAATTTCCTCTTTGCCACTCAGTAAATGGCTTGAACTATTTTCATTACCTATTTTATATCAAAAGTCAAACAAAAAAAAGTACATGCATTAGGTTTTATTTCTAGTTCAGTATTAGGAAAAAAAAAAAAAAAAATTAAGTGACTTTTTTTTTTATTGCTAAAAAAGTAATTTCCACAAAATTATTTATTTTAATTCCTAATATATTTTTGCCATTAAATACCTATGTTGCTTATTTTTCATAAAGAAACAATTTAGCACAAGAGACACCTGTGTTTTTCAAAAAAAAAAAAAAAAAAATGTAAAGATTTTTTTTTTTTTTTAAAAACATCAGTTTAATTCACTTTGTACTTTTGTGTACAAACCAAAATGCAAGTTTTATTCTCAAGTGAGAAACAAATAGTTTTAACATTTGAAAATGTTAAATTATATAAATTTATTTAAGTAAATAAATTTTATTATTTATGAAAAATATTCTATTTCCAATGTTTATCTTTTGTAAAATATATAATCAAGCCAAGTAAACATTTTTCCTTAATAACTAAGGAGGATAAAAGAAAGCGGGTTATTGTTCAATTTTAAAGTTTTTTTTTGTCCAGATAAAAAATTAACATTCCAAAAAGGACAACTTAATCTGTTTCCCACCCCCAACTAGTTTTACTAACAAATATTAATCAAACCTGCACTCTTGATTGTTGGGTTTTAATTTAAAACCCAAATCAAACGGACAACAAATATATAAGGACCAACAAGTTTTATACCAAACTCTAATCAACAAGTTCATGACATTTGTAACCATAAATAGTTAAAAGGTTACAAAGCAAAAAAACTAAGCATTTTGGGGTCTATAGATAAAATGTTCAGCACTTGTGGCGCAAATTTTATTAGCTGATGTGACAGACCTGATGTCTTGACAAGTAGGTCTGTTATGACACCTGATGGCAAGATAAAATTCCCATTCACTGTGCCGTCAGTTTCCCAAACTATAGTATTAGAGCCTTGGGGGTGGGGAAGCAAAGCAAGCTTTTTATTTTTAGCTAAGGGACATTAAAATATATATATGAAACATTAGCCTAAGTTCAGTGGAGAAGACCGTTCATCCAGGCAACACTACCCTACAACATTTAAAGGTGTTGGGGTCAACAGCTGATGCTTGAGGCATCCCCACAAAAAGGGAAATGTCAGAGGAACTGGACAATTTCTAGCACTACCAGAGTTGTCATCTTGTGCCAAACCTACCATCATGATGGTTGCTAGGCAAATCTACCACTAATCTTACACTGTTCTTTTAACAGCATTTAAATCTTAAGGATTGAACAAACGAAAGATGTATTTTGTATTCCTAAAATCAAAAGCTAAAAAGACAAGGATCTTGATTAGGAAGTGCTAATAATTAAAAAAAGACCCAAAAAACCAAATGGTGGGTGGATGTGTTTTGCAAGAAGAGAGATATTAAAATAACCTCAATAAAAATCACCTGAAGAATATGGTAAAGCTTCAAAAGAAACAGTAGATGGATAGAGAGAAGAATGAAGAAAAGATGAAAGAACAAATATAAGACAGATAACGAAAGAAAATATTTTGGCGAAAGAAGAAAGTAGAAACGATAGTTTTTTTTCTTTTTCTTCTGTCTCTCCCTCTCTCTAAAGTTTCTCAGATTTCCTTTCTGACATTTTCAGAAAACCGAATCTTTCATTTTTAGAATAGCATTTTGTGCATCAAGAATTGTTCGTTGTACATAGTTTTTCAGGATAAGATTAGATTAACAATTTCTTTTTCTATATGCTGTGTCCGCTTTCCTTGTAGCTCTTAGTAAGTAATCTTTGCTATCGCTCCTAATCCCTGTTCTGCCAACCATTTACACAAGCTTCTTAGGTAGGTCATGGCATTGTTCTAGTCTTCAATTTTCAAAACCTTCTTTCCTCATTATGTGCCCTAGAAATCCCAACTGTCTGATAAGTATAAGCCTCCTTTTTCTTTTCTTTCTTTTCTAAAACTTTGTCGTTGATCACATGTTCAGTCCATGGTATTCTCAGCATCCTTCTATAGAACCACATTTCTGTTGCTTCAAGTCTTCATATGCGAGGAGACTCTTTAGCATTATATATATATATATATATATATATATATATATATATATATATATATATATACATACACACACACACAAAGGACCAGCATTACACAAGTCCAATACTATTTCTTCTGTGATTAGAAACTAAGGGCTGAAATTAAAACAGAAGCTAGTCTCACAGTATAAGGGTATATTGTGAAGTTTAGCATTTCAAACAATTGTTGCATTCCAAGCACCTATTTACTTTCCTTAAATTCCCTAGTTTGTTTTTCTTTTTACACTAAATATAAATCCGGAACCAACAGAAGGTAATTCAATACTTATTTACACGTCGACTAATAAGTCATACCATGAAAAACCAGAGAAAAAAAAAAAAACAAAAAACTTTGAAGTTAAAATCAGAAAACAAAAAAAAAAAAAAAATTAGTTCTGGTCAAGAATTATTCCCATTCTGTATTTTGATGGAAAATGTCCTCCAGAAGTCTAAGCAAATACATTTTAATTTTCTACCTTGAGTATGAATTTATTGGTAAAAAATACCTCCCTACCTAAATACATCCTAGATGAAAATAACTTCAAATAAGTATTCATGACTCGTAATATGAGGCCAGTTTAAAAAATATTAAAGAAAATACAATGAACAGCGTTAAGTCATAAGAATCGTTTGAAAGGCTGAACTAAAAACAAAAAAATAAGTATTTATGAACCAACATGTAGGTACATGAACACCTATAAGGGTTCAATGCACCTGAAGAAAAATATAAACAAAGAGGTTTTTTATGTTATGAATATGATCAACCAAAGTAAAAAGATTTTTTTGTTCAGAAGAAAGATGAGACTTCTTAGCCATAAAATGTTCGTCTTTTTTCAAGAGAGACAAATCCTCTGTCATGTAAAATGTTCACCTTGAGACCTTCAGATTTCTGCCAATTGCCAAGAAAACATTTAATGAATTTTTTTTTGATTATTATTTTTTTTTTTTAAATAATGAATAAATACTGAGTAATATTAGAACTGAAAATACATTTTTTTAAAAATTTATTTAGCACAAATGGGGGGGGGGAATAGTTTGGTTTTTTAACTTTAATCATTTAAAGTTTAATGAAATCACAAAAAAAAAACAAACTAAAAACCGTAAGAGATGTCTATGAATTCCGAAGCCCCTTCTTTTGTGAAAGCTGAACCTACAGTTTGTTTTTAAATAGGACTTCCACTTATCTTTTTCTTAGAACTGGAATAAATAAATAAAATATTTACAAAAATAATCGAATCTGAATATAGTGGTTTTATTTTTCAGTCTCGTTCATGGGAGACTCACTCTCTAAAAAATGGTACACTTATTTCATGGGAAGAAGAAAAGCTATTCAATGAATAAACAGAGGTTTGGTTCTTCAAAAAACAAAAATAAAAATAAGGTTTAAGATTTGACTTGAGCTACAACAAACTGGTCCCTGTTTGTTAGGATTTTAGAAAAATAACAGAAACGAATAAAATTAAAGAAATCAGGGCAAGGCGAAAAATGGCGGAGAGAGAAAAGTGGTTACTACTGCGAATAAATAAGTCTTATATAAACACTGACATTAGGTGGGGGATAAATGGCAGTAGTTATCACAAGGAGTTTACAGGTGCGACAACACACACCTGCTACCTAGTTTTAATTTAGACAGGTTGATTAGCCTGGTAAATAATACATAAATTTTAAAAGCAAAAAAAAAGCAAAAAAGCCATTATTAACAATACACTTCTTAAATCCAATTCCAAACCAATTTTTAAGACTACAATAAATAAAAATAAAAATTAGCTAACACAAAGAAAAATGATTTTAGTGAACAGCTCTTATTTTTTCAAAGGTTGAAAGGAAAAAAAACAACAAAAAAAACAAAAAAAAAACAAACCCCAAAACATCTGATTATTAAAAAAAAGGTAATTTCAATATAATCACTGAAAGTAGTTTATCCTGAGTTATTAAATTTACTAATTAAACGAGACACAAATTGACCATAATCAACAAAAACTTTTAAGTACCAACCCGATTAATTAAAAATCAGATGAACCTTTGAAAGATAATTTAAATTATTACCAAATGAACCACTTGACTTTAAAATAAATCACTAGATTTGTCAACCACTGTCAATCAAACAGAATCAGTAATACTAATAGCGTATTTAAATGAAAATTTTAAAGTTTTTAATCTGCTTAGTTTAAAAAAGAAAAAAAAAGAAATGTGAAATTAATTAGAATAGCGACTGACTACAAACTGGACACAAAGTCGGGGTTCACTTTTAGTTTTATTTTGTAATCGAATTTCTCTTTAATGAGGTTACCTGGTATTTGGGTGAGGGTTTTAAAAATCAGATCGATAACCTTTGTGGCGTAATTACATTGAATTGAGGTTTGAAATTATGAACGGGGAAAATAAGGTAGAGAAAAAAATGACAATCTGGCTGTTATTTTTTTTTTTATATAAAATAAGTTTGCTTTCTTTCTTCGAGGAAATTCCAGTAATATCAGAATCAAATTGAGAAACCTGACGACTAGGAATTTTAAATACATTTGTAGTAAAAGATTTAAAATGTAAAAAAACAATTTTAAAAGCAAGAAATTGAAATACATCTTGTTGCTTTAAAGCAAAAGGGAGATAATGAAAATTGAAAAGTATTTTTTAATAACAAGTGCGAATATAAAGATTAAAAAAGTAAATATCTTTAAAAAAAAATGAAATAAAATAAAAAATGGGATTATACTAGTTATTTTTTAAAAATTTAAAATAAATCTAAAAAAGTAAAAAATAAACAAGGGAAATAAATAAGGGAATGAACAAGAGATTTTTTACTTTTAGTTTTAAATTTAAAAAAAATATCCTTAAAAAAAAAAAAAAAAAAAAAAAAAGTTTTAAAACAGAAAATTTACGTTTTTTTCCAACCAATATTTTATAGATAGAATTTAAAATTGTATAAGAAATTTATCTCCAACAAGAGCTGCTATATTATGAGAGGAAAAATAATGTATATTAAAAAACAAAAAAAACAAAACAAAACAAAAAAACAAAAAAAAACAAATAAAATTCATTTTTTTAAACTTAAGTTTTTTTTTAAGGATTACGAAAGCATTAAAAAAAAAGTTAAAACAGCCCAAGGCATTAAAACACAATTAAAAAAAGTTTAAAACTTAAAAACGCAAAGATAGC
Organism: Acanthosepion lycidas; assembly: GCA_963932145.1. NCBI lineage: Eukaryota > Metazoa > Mollusca > Cephalopoda > Sepiida > Sepiidae > Acanthosepion > Acanthosepion lycidas. The sequence continues at coordinate 59,545,299 of OZ010615.1, forward strand.
GTATTAATTATTATTTGTCAAATGTCAGCGTTATGTTTTAAAATTGACTTGTTTTTATTAAAAATAAAAGTTAATTGAAATTTTTCAAAGGAAAAAAAAAAAAAAAGAAAAAAGGGAACCATTCTCTGATTTAAATCCATAATCTAGCAAATTAGTTTAATAAACGATATGTAAATTTTTTAAAAATTAGAAGACGAACAAAGTAGAATTTTATAAAGTGTCAAAATTGAAAAGGAAACTAAATTCGACGGACGTTAATGACAGGTGAGAGAAAAAGAACATACCTGGGCAAAAACCTACACCACAGTTACCTTTATTTTTAAAACATTTTAAACATTTGAAATTAACAGTTGAGTTAAATGTACATACATTTATTTCAACATGATTTTATTTTGAACAATACTGTTCTTCAATCGCCTTTAACTTTTTTTTAGTGTATTACTAAACAAGGATTGTCTGCACTCATTTCTTAGAAATAAAGTTTACAAAAAAGGCACAATAATTGATTTAAAAAATTCAAAAAAAATATTGTTCTAATTTTAAATGTGCATTTGTCATCTTACTTAACTTTGGGGATAAATATTTTAAAATAAAAATAAAAAAATCATTTAAAAATGAATTGAAAAAGACTTTTTAATTTATGGATGGTAAAAAATTTAATTATAACGATTCGGGTTTTGAAAACAAATGTATAATCTTTCCAAAAAATAAAGGTAGATTGTTTTGAACCAAGATATTTTTGGGTAAAAGAAAATGACTAATTGTTTTCCTAAAACAACAACAACAAAAAAAAAAAGAAACAAGTTTCAATTAAAAAAAAAAAAAAAAAAAAAATGAAAAAAAGTGATTTACAAAAATAATGTAATAAACCTTTATTTTAAAAATAAAAACATTACTTATAAAATAACCTATTTTTTATTGAATAATAATAAAATAATATATCCACAGGTGGTCGAAAAAAATCATTTTTTTTGGATGAAGAATGGATTGAATTGAATTCTTTGAAAAGAAGTCAAACATTGAATATATAGAAAAAAAAAAAAAGCTATTAATTTTATTTTTTTAATTTAAACTACTTACTAAATTTTTAAGAGTTCCATATTAGATTTTATTTTATGAAACTTAAACAATATTTAAAAAAAATAAAAAGGGTATAATTATGGTTTTAGAGAGCCATTATCAAACACCTAACAGATTTTCTGCCATTTCTACATTATTGAAGAACTAACTACACCCACGCTTTTGGGGGGGGGGGGTTAAGGTGTAACATAGATTAAATAAAAAGGTAAAAAAAAAAAAATATATTAATTTAAAAATAAAAATTTAGATTCAATAACGATAAAGTCGAGATAATATGAATAGAAGAAAGGTGATGTTAGTGATTTAAATCAAACTTTATATTTTGAAAAATCTCTGGTGTGTGTTTAAGGATTTTTACATTCATTCATTTCATTACATCATGGAATTTATTTTCATACTAAGGAAAAAGACAAGAATAAGAATATTGTATAAATTGCTAAAGTGAAATTTATATTGATGATGACAGGTAATTATTAACAGATGGAGACAATTTCTAGAGAGAAAATGAATCAACAGGTACAGAATCATTTAGAAATGAAATATTTATTTAATTTTCTAAAAATTAAATTAAAAAAGGTTCCTATTAGAAAGATATGAAAAAATACTTAAAATGGGAAAAGAAAAGATGTCTAGAAATAAAAACAGTTTAGTTTTAAGATAAGAATGCATTTTTTAATTATAAAAAAAAAATTAAAAAATTAAGGATTAAAAAATTAAATAACATTATTACATGGTGACATGAATTTTTACAAGCAAAAATCTCATTTTTGGTAATAAACTGTATTATAAATCAATCCCCCACTTTTTAACCACTAAAAAGATAGTTTATAACGAGGAATAAAATAATGATACAGTTTAACTAAAAAAAGTGTTACAAGTTAATCCCCCACTTTGTAATCATACAAGAATTAGAGGACGAAAAATGGGGGTTCATTTTAGGTAATGAAAAGCATTATAAAATGATTCCATTTTTTAACCACTTAGGCCATAGCATTACATACATATCACATTTTGTATATAGATATATTTTTTATAGAAACACTTACTTTTTATTACCCTGTCCGTCGTAGACATCTTACAGTCTGTAGTAGTCATCGTCTTTTTTTATATTTATGTAGATATATATATTATTTTAAACAGGTTAATTTTTCTCCTTTAAAAGAGAAAATAAAAGGTTATTTTTCGCCTCCTTGTGGCGAAGTTGTTTTTTTTTTTTTTTTTTTAAATCTGCAAAGGTTTTTTTTTTCGGTTTCCTTTTAAATAATGATTTTAGACTTTTTTGAAGAAATTTTTTTTTTTTTTTTACTGAAACAATTTTTTAAATTTTTCTTTTCCGTTTTTCAGAAGGAAAAATATATTTTTTTTTTTTCTCCTGTTTTTTTTTTTGGTAGTTAATAAAATGTTTAGTAACGATTTTACTAACTTGATGACAAACTGGGGGAAAAAGATTTAAACGTAAAAACAACTTAAAAAAAATAAATTGTTTCTTTTTTTTCCCTTGGTTTCTTTTTAAATTTTGTTTAAAAGATTTTTGAAACTGATTGTTGTTGTAGGTTTTTTTTTTTTTTTTTCTTAGTGTTTCTTTCCTTTTCTTATAACATATATAATTATGTTTTGTTTGTTCTTGTGTCTGTGGTGGTTGTGCCCCCCCAACAGGCACGTTTTACAAGTATTGGATCTCCGATGGTGGCTACAGTGTTTTTGAAATCGTCACCCCAGCAAAAGGACAGGGAGGAGAACAAGAAGCAAAACCCCCTCAACATTCAAAATGGCGTCAATAACATCTCATTTGCATACGACGGCAGCAGCAGCAGCAGCCAGGCGCTCACAACGCACAGACTCAACATCTGTATTAGAGAGAGAAATATTAGATACAAGTAGGTAGGTGTGTATATAGATATATGGATGCATTTTAAAGTGGATGTGTGGAAGCCGTACGCATACTGCCGGTGCCAACGTTAATATTATTTATTACAAGCCACTGTTTGGCCTGTTATTAGCGTTCCTCATACCACTGCATCTCAGAGAAACATGTACATCTCCCAGCCTCTCTACAATACATCTATCTATCTCACTTCTTTCTTTTTCTCGGTCTCTTCATCTATCTATCTATCTATCTATCTATCTGTAGTACAAACTTATATTTTTGTATGTCAATTAATAAAAGAATTATTTTCCCAACTGTTATTCATTATTTTTAATTCCTATGTCATATGGATTTAAAAGTTAAACTAATTTCTCAATAAAATCCTTAATCCTTGTGATTCCTTAAAAAAACACATTTGTTTGGAATCAGACATCTCCAATAAGAATCTATTTTAAAGTTAAAACTGAAATCAAAATCCTGTTTATTCAGCGTCCAAACGCTTAAGAAACGAAACGCTACCCAAGTCTATGGAATTTTCTTTTAAAACAATTCTTATCACCTTTTTTACTCCTCATTTTTAGTTTTTGTGTGTGTAGAGATGAAAGAACTGTTGTAATTTCTCCTTAGCAACAATACAATGCCAACAGTTGATGATATGCTTCTCGTTTCATAGCTGTACACGGCTTTATACGGTAACAGGTTCTCTTGTGTCAGAAAATAAAAAAAAAAAAAATGCTTTTTACTACGCTAAGCATCCACACACCACAACGACGTATTTAAAAACGACCTAAGTTAGAAAGAAGTGAATAATTCTTTTTATTTTTTTTAGATGTTTGCCGGATAAAAAAAAGGAATCATTTATTTATTTTTACAATGTTTTTATTTTAAAGTTTATGGAGTTGATTCCAGAGAGAGTTCAAGTGGATTTTTTTTTGTTTGATTGATAGCAAAATAGACGCTTCTCTGATCCAACCCACGTTTCAAAAGTCAAAAGTTAATTTTTTATTTTTTTTTCTATAAAGGACCGTACCTGTCCGGTACTAATTTGAAATAGAAACCTAACACTAAAATTTTCTTATCCCAACCGTTTTGAACCAAACTGCTACTGGTAAAACAAACTAAAAGGGTTTTTAAGACCTTGTGCATAGTTCTGATTTTACAAGACCACAAAAGTGGGCAATAGTATAAAAAAAAAAATTAAAAAAAACGAAAAATAAATTTAAGTCTGAAGCTTAACCAACGATTTTATCGCAAGTAGTTGATTAATGATTAATTTTTAAAATAAACAACAAAATTTAATCCTAAAATTACTGTGTATTATTAACATTTCGATTTCAATTTTATTTTCTTTTTATTTTTCAGTAACAATTGCACCGGTGATGCATCATGGTATAAATAAATAAATTTTGTTACTAGAGAAACTAGATCTTTTTCGTAACTATTATTGTTGGTTTTTTAAAGTAAACTAACAAAGGCACTTGTACCAAATCACTTGTTGTAATTGAAATTTAATGAACTATATATTTTTTAACCTAATAACTTCGAAAGAACTAATTTGATTTTATTCAGAATCTGTATTGAGTTTCAATTTCATTAGTCCCGTTGATAGCTGCCATTCTCACGACAAACCAACCAGACGATTCTACATACGACCTCATGTACAGAAGAAAACGATGAAAGTTGCTTCAATATAGAATATGTGAAGAGAGACATTGATTTTTTGACTGTTCAATTTTCTAAGCACTAAACGTATTAAAAGAGAAGACCAACCAACTTGGGAAAGAAACAGTGGGCTTTAAAAACCTACAGGTTTGAAGGTCTCTAGTATTTATTAATTTTAATTACAATAAATACGAAAGACAAGATAACTAGTGTAGTTCTGGGCTGGGGGTTGCGATTGTCACAAATTGGATTGGAATATGTCTGCGGGTGCAATATGCAGTACTGCAGACTGACCATCATCTAGTCGGGGTGGGAGGTTTAAAACAACTATCCAATTGATTTTTTTTTTCACCAGTGTTAAGGCATTGTTGTTAGCGGCACTAAATAATTGTCATGCGTGTTTAACTTGCGCAGTATCGTCCTCCTACCGAAATAAATGGCAGCAGAAGATGATTTACAAATTTCACAGATGATATTATCGGCAATTTGCGATCACCAGAGCTTTTTTTTTTTAAACCGGTATCACCCCATGCAAGGCAGTAAAGCCGCTAAGACGCCAGGTGTGTAAGAATTATCAACAGAAACATTAATAATGAGTGGAAAGAGGAAAGAAAGAGTAATCTGAATCAGGAGGAAAGTAGCAAGTGATTGACATTGCGTTTAAATTGTTGCAGATTAAAGTTGGCTGGAAAGCATAGAGCCGGAAGGGAGTTCCACAAATGAGAAGTACGAGAGAAGAAACTGTTAGCATAGAACCTACGGCTAAAATCTAGCCATCTCAACTGTGAACTGATGAGATTTAGGTATTTCTAATTCAGTGCCTCTCAAAAAAAAAAAAAAAAAAAAAAAAGGAGATATCAAAAATTTTACATTACAAGGAATATTAATCGGCACACAATTTGGTTTGATTTTTATAGATTTTTTAGCTAAATACAAGCCCCAAGAGCCAATCAAGTTGTAGGGTTACTGAATTGCCTGGACATAAGATTAGGAATTAAGTGTGGACTATGAGAATATGTAGAATATATATCAGTTGACGCTAGACTTGAAGAGGTTAAGATTGTTGAGAATCGTGGAAGCATCCCCTCGGGAGACTGCTCCACCAAGTAGCGGTTCTCGAGAGGAACTTCTTTCGTACAAATGGAATACGAAGGGAAACGAGGATGATTCAATACTGCGTACGCGGCATAGCCAGTCCTAGCTTAAAAGCTTCGAACTGGTGGAACTAAGGAACGTAGTTTGTCTGAACATTTGCCATGCAAATAGCGATAGAAATAGGCGTGCGGCGTTGCGTTTATGAGAAAGTAGTGTGGTAGGGTTGAAAAAAATTCATCACCCACACGGTCGCATAAGTGTTTTCGAATGCGAAGGCTCGAAAGTAAGGATTAGGCTGCACCAGCCACTTATTTATTTTTATTTTTTATATTTTTAATCATGTCACCCCATGCAAGGCAGTAAGGCCACTAAGACACAAGGAGTTATTGAGTGTGAAGAATAAGAAAAAAGAGAAACATTTATATTTATATTTTTGAAGATCATAGTTGGCTGAAAAGCATGGAGCCGGAAGAGAGTCCCACAAGCGAGAAGTGCGAGAAAAGAAACTGTTAGCATAGAACTTATGTTTACATCTAGCAAATTCACCTGTGAATTGATGAGACCTTTCCGCCAATCTAGTACTGCGCTTAAATTCTTAAAGTCCAGGTACAATAGCGAAGAGTTCATTCGAACAGTTACTATGAAAGTATTTATAGAAAAAGGACAGGGAAGCTACATGGCCGAGTGGTTAGGACGTTCGCATTCTGTCCGTGAGACCCGGGTTCGAATCTCACCATTTTTCAGGAAGGAGACATGTGTACAAAAGGAAGGAGAATATGTAAAAAAGAATTCTCTTATTGCTATATTTGTACAAAAACGCACAACCTTAAAATTTAAATTCAAACTCAGCGTTGCAACCGCACGTTCCAAAACAATAACAAATTTCTCATAGCATTTATTCGGATTACATCTGTATTTTCGTTGTCCTCTTATTACCGAGAAGTAAAAACAAGAACAAAATCTACTTCCATACCTGATGATGTCCGTAGGAACAGACGAAAGCTTGTAAAAATTAAAAAGACCTTATGCAACTGGAATTTATAAACAGGGATCAGATCATTCATATACAGGTTCAGGGTTGGTGTATCTTATTTATGTGTTTACGACGATGTATTCTCGCCATTTAAATCATTAACCTCTATATTTGTTTTTTGTATGAATGATTCATGAATTTATAATTGCACCTTTCAATTGAAATTAAATTTTTTATATATTTTTTATTATCAACAAACAGTATTTAGAAAAATAGTATGACAAATTGGGAAAAGTTTTTGTGATGAAACATCCATTAGGATTTCATCGGACTGGGCTGCCACTGCTACGCTTGCGCACAAAACCAGAGACGCTCGTAGTTTTGAAAGAATATTTTTGAAATAATTTTTTTTTAAAGCATATTTTTTCAGTCTAGCCAAATTCATCTGGATTCTTTTTCTTTTTCTTTCCATCGCCTTTGTCCCTGACTATCTCACATTGTGACAACAGAAAATCTACCAAGAATGGTGATATATTGTAAAAGCCTGGACTCATATTTATCGTGGCTGAACTAGTGATCAAGGTACCTTCCAGACATTTTCGTCTTGGTAGATTATTTTCTCATTTAATCAAAGCTGCATTCCCTATGTCAAAATTGTGATCAGTTTTGTTACGGTTTACAACCAATGCATATTGGTGTTATTTTTTAAAATGTCCCTTTTGTGTTCATATAGACTTTTGTTGAAACTTCTTGAGGTTTCTCCAATGTATTCATTCTTGCAATTCTTGCATTTGATAGAGTAAATTAATTACTCCTTCAAGTTTTGGCTTGTTTTGTTTTTATTAAGTCATTGATTGTTTTAGGTGTAATTGTGACAGATTTTATGTTGAGTTTAAATAAAATCTTTTCGGTTGTAGTTGTGATAAAGTTAACGGGTAGAATAATTTTTTTTTAATTCGTTGGGTTTGTAAGGAAGGAGAGCTCCTCTATTTTGGAATATTTTATGAACCTTTTTTTCGCATTGAATATGAAATTGTTAGGGTATTGTAGGGTCTTGAATGTATTTTTAATATATTTCTCCTCTTCGTGTCAATATCGAGTACGGCAAATTCTGAGTGCTCTTAAATAGAATCCAATAATCATTCCGGATTTTATTTTGTTGTTATGATGAGAATAGAAATTTATGAGATCATTTTTATTGGTTGATTTTCGGTGGACTCTAAGTTGTCAAGTCGGCGCGACAGGATGTTTTAGAAAAGTAAAGTATTGTTTATTATTCTATTTCGTATGTGAATTGTATTATGCGTTCAAATTTGTTTAGTTTATCTACAAGATCCGGTAAGTTAGTATCACTTATTTTTTTTTTTATTTTATTACTATATAAACCATCAATTGTTTGCAAAGTCTGGAGAAAAATATGTGGTGTTGCTGTCTCTTTTCCTACTATTCTTTACACATTAGCTGCTTCTGTTTTCAAATTTCTGTTTTGCAAAGGAAGACGTGTTTTTCATAAAGTCTAGGTAACACAGCGAAGTGTTCATCCGAGCAGCTACCATGAAAGTATTTATAGAAAAAAAGGCACAGGGAAGCTACTGTTACGGTGGTAGGAAAATAACTGAAGCCGAGATGTCAGATCAGGACCAATAATATTGATGATTCATGGCAGCAATACTGCATTTTAGTTTGATCTGACTCCTGTAAAGAGAGAGCATAGCAGATACTTATCAGAGCGGTGCAGTGAAAGATTAATATGAATTACCCACCTGGCACTTGGGCATGATTTCACAAACGTTTCGCATTTGTATTGTAGTTTATAGATGGGCATTACGTCAAGAAGACTATTTGTTTTTTTTTTAATAATGTTTACCCATTACAGGGCCCAAGCGCACTCAAGATAGAGAGTTACTGTGTAGAGTTGTATTAGCGTAAGGAAGGGCAAGATAGCAGGAAAGATAGCTAATTCTAGACTTGAAGATGTCAAGATTTGATTAGCGAATAACATTTTTCAAGCGGAGACGTTAGAAATATGGAATTGAAGTAGATTTTAGAAGGAACCGGAAAACCAATCTTAGACAAGAAACAAGGGATGAACCTCTACCTCGGTTCAAAAGACCGGGGAGGAGTGTGAACCGGACGATAGACAAACCTATCCGTTTCAGAGTGGGTCAATGATTAGTGAGGACGTCTGGTTACTAAATAGCGAGTTCGAACCTCACTAGGTGACGAATACTTGTGACCCTATGCCAAAACTAAACTAAGCTTATTAAATAAAAAAGGGAAGTGTGTTTTTCTGGTTTTAATGAGCTTCACCAACATAGCATATATGCCAAGACTTACGAATATGGTTTATATAAAAGTCTTGGAAAATTCAGCCGAGGCGTTAGTTGTGCGAATTTTTACAAACTTTTCAGTAGAATTTATTTCGCTTCCTAGGTATGTAAAAGATTCGGGAAATTTTATTGATTCGCCCGAGTTATTGCGTTATTAGGCTTTGCTGGTGGAGGGATACAAAAGGCGATTATCTCCCTTTCGTTGAGATAAAGTGACGAGGGTCACTTGACAACCAGTGCGATGTAAAACTCGAAGAAGAAGGATATTCCTAGGTCACAGCGGTAGGTATTGCAGGAATAGCCGCATGGCTTCACCAGGTTCATAACTGCGATTATATTAATACAGATACGGCTTGTAATATTGCAAGTAAGGTTACCACTTTTTTGTACACTTCTTGTTGTTGCATAGATGTTATAATATCTCTATGTGGGACAAAAGTATATACATATAATAATAATGGCTGGCCACTCATATTCGAGTATACCCATCTAGTAGGACGGCTAGCTAATCCCTATTGCAGACGTCTTCTCAGGCGCATTTTATGTTTGTTCAATATCCACAGAGTTCACCTGGTTTATATTGCAACTATGCTGTTAAAGTTTCTGGGAGAGAAGCGTGTTATCTAGGGTGATCAACAATCTGAACAAAGCCAGCACACTCAAACCCTCGGTCACGATGACATGTGATTTGCACAGCTATCGACGGCCCCCAAGGGTTCCGTCTATCCAATTTCACTCACAAAGTTTGGGTCAACGCGGGGTATAGTTTTGAACGCTGGGATTGCCTCCTTCAGACCGATAACATAAAAAGTCACCTTCATGACAAAACGACCATGGTGAAATTCGAACCCGGGTTTCATGGTCAGAAAGCGAACGTTCTAACTACTCGGCTACATGCCCGTATGTATATATAGATATATGTGCGGCTTAGCCTCATAAAACTCTCACGAGGTACCTCCACTAATTCGGTATACGTAAGGTTTAAAACGAAGTTTTAAAAATGAAAAAGCTTTCTTGAAGTTTTAGATTTAATGGAAAGCTAAAGGATTCAAAATTTGCTATCTCCAGTAAGCAAAATACCCTGTGGTGCATTTCAAACAGAAATTATATTGATCGGAATCGATTTTTTCCAGTAAAATTTTGACACATTTGTAAACAAAAGTTAATTCTCAGTTTTAAAAGTCTTGCAAAAATGAAATATATATTTCTGAAATGTTATTTGAGGAAAATTAACAAATTTAAAGTTAAATTAATCTGATTTGGAACAAATTACTTACTTATAGCATAAAATGTTGTATACAAGCATGTCTTAACCATGAGGTCTTGTTTTTCTGACGTCTTAATCGATTTATTGACGGCCGAATGATCACCGAACGTGTTCATAGTTAAGTATGGTGGACCAGGCGATAAAGTTTATATGAGGGTTTTTTTTTTCATAAGTGGGGACAACCCTTAAAACATGTAAACTTTTAATAATAATGTTAGGTTTAAATCTCCATACTTAGAAATTCTGTACGCATATCACACATAAAACAAATCGAAATTCTTTTAAAAATATCCGGGGTCGTCAGATTGCAATAAGCTTTACAATATATGATTGGTAAATATAGTTTTACTTAATAACAATATTTCCTAAGAGTTATTACATTGAAACTGAATTTTAAAAGATTTAAAACTTTATGAATTATACAATTTAAAATTGTAACAAAATAAAAACAAATGTAAAAATTTATTTTTTTATCGAAAAAAATCTTTTTTCTTCAGACAATATTGTCTTTAATATACATTCATAAAACAATTAAAATTTTCTCTAATTAAATAATGTCTTAGTTTTATTGCGTTTTTTATTTTTCGATTGAGAACAGATTTTCAGTTAAAACGGGGACCGAATTTCTAAAAGAAATTCGGTGATTTCTATTCTTCAAAGAATTCTGCTTTTAACTATTAGGTTGGTGCAAAAATAATGTCGGTTTTTGGCGTTAAAAATACGTCAAAAACTGACATTATTTTTGCACCAACCTAATAATATAGTCGCTAAAAATATATCACGTTGAATTCCTCAAGTTTTCATGAAATTAAGTAAGGGACTGAAACACACGTAAAAAGAATATTTTTCCCAAAATTTTCTAATAAAAAAATTTTAAAAATAATTTCGTTCATTTGTGAATAAGTCATGAAAATTTAATTAAAATCCAACACTTATTTGAGTTTTGCAAGAATTTCTAAATACGTGTAAGAAATTTTGTTAAATAATCAAGCAAAATACGATTTGATCCTTCCTCTTAATAATAACCCAGATTTTGACGATAAAACTGTGTTTTCATTGCGTTTAGGGCAGGTTTTCATCAAGATATGCTGATCTTTAAGCGATTCCGTAGAGGTACTTATGTTTACATATAGTTGATAAGATCAAATGTTTCCGTAAATACGAGACAATAGTTTTGGCGAGTAACGACAAAGAAGGCAACTAACAGTCAATTGTTTTTATCATGAATTAGTACTCTCTCCCGGAGACTAACGCGTCATAATTCTCACTAACGTGCCATACAGCAGCAGCACGTGATGCAATAAGATAAGGCAGCTCATTATAGATAACATTAAAACAGAATGGCTAATGATTACAAATTTTAGAAGCTATACATATTAAAGTCAACCAACGAACATTTAACAAAATGAGATGTGTTTCTGGAAAAGGCAATCTAAAATGTATTTACACTCTTGTGCAAATTTAAATCAGGAGAAACAACCGCTTTAGTTTCCTTTTTTTAAGACCCACTGGAGTGACGATGTAATCGATTTCTATTTTTTTCCTCAGATTAGGTCATTTGCAGTAATATGAATCTATTCTCGGGGTATATGATAAAATTTGTTTGGCCATGAAAAATATTGCGTCATCCGTGATTGCATCAGATTTTCATCATGCCCAGACACTATAGTCTCAACTGTCGATTCGTTGTCCTACGGCTATTGTCTGCGATGGACGTTAATCCAAGGAAGCGTACGAAAATTGTAACGCTGCACGAACACATTGGTAAGCCATACCATTGAGCAAGTATAGTACTGTAGATTGGTCTGGAAGCTCTCCTGATTTAAATTTAATCGAGAATCTGTGGTCAATCTGCAAGGAATGACTTTGTGGAATGGACATACGAAGTACTAACATGTGCACTGGGTCACGTTTCATTGGAATAATACGAAAAATGTAAATAATAACAGAATTATCCGTTTTCTTCAATTAATTTGCACAAAGGGTGTAAATCCTCAGAATGTGATTCTATGGAGTTTCAAATTAAAAAAATCAAAAAACAAAACACAACAGAATTCAAGCATGACGACTGAAATATTTCAAACTCAAAATTCAATACCATTTTGAAGGTGCATGCCAACACTTGGGCTTTGGATTTTAGTCAATTTGTTATTTGTTTGATAATATCTGAAACCAGTCAAAATATTGAAATCATAACAAGAATTGGCACGAATTGTGGACAGTTACTTTATACGTTCAGCGCCAAGGACACGTCGGTAAGAAAAGCTTTTTTTTTAAGACATAATAGACATAATATGTTTGTTATCTTTACCAAGGACTTGTTTGAAAGGATATTTGCCGCCTGAGTTCCCCCAATAAATTAGGCAGGGAATGTCGTATTTCACAGCTATGAATGACGAGTCATTCAACCATTGCAAAAACCAGTGTTGAATGGAAGGAAAGGGCGTCTAGAATTAGTTGATTATCTCTTCTATTAGGCTGCTGATCGGAAAGTATTTTCCCGCTATGAATTATGAGCAGGGCTGGTGAAAGGGTGTCGTGGATCCCCCCACCCCCAGTCTATGATACACCTTAGATCTACGATATGAGTACCCCCGCCAATCTACTACACCTCAATTTTTAGTATTTATATAAAATACAAATTTTATTGTAACGTGATTATGTACAATAATGGATCATATGCAACATAGATGAACAATTCAACTTGGAAAATTGAAAATAAATCCAATGTATCTAAATACAAATTAGAGACATGTCATAATAGATCATTCCATCTTAAATAAATCAAAAATGATTTGTGGTAATTTTTAACATCGACTTCAGGTTTTTCTCGTTAAAAATTTGAACAATTTTAGCACATTCGACATTATGGATAAAGAATAGTGAATTTTATAAAGTGTTTTTTCGAGCCTTAGCACGAGCAAAACAAATTCACGGATTTGGACGAAAAAAAAAAAAAGACCCAAGAATGACGTCAAAATCCGTGAAAAAATTTCATTCGTTAATAGTTGTGCTTAGTTTAATTTGTAATGTATATAAATGTAGGTAGAAAAAAAGCAAATGTTGATAGAATAGCAAGGAACATAAATCACTGCCCATGTCACCCAATCTGGTTTTCCAACCCTCGTTTGAGGAGTTCGGGGGTAGTACGCACCAGTCCTGATTATGAGCCAACCAACCAACCAAAGCAGATTATGGTTGAATGGTAAGAAAATACATCTAGAATTTACTTTATCATCTCTTCTATTAGGCTGTTTGAAAAGTAATTAGCGTATTTTCCGGCTTACAAGACGCTGCGGCTTGGAAGACGCACCCTAATGTTGGAAAGAAATTTCTAAGAAAAAAAGTCATTCTCATACAACAACACATTCACCATGTGTCCCTCACATACTGGCACCACGTATTGTTTATATTAATCACTCGTCCGATTTTGTTTGTATGGCAATGACACTAGTCAAGAGCAGAAAGGCTCCCGCCGCTGCTAGTAAACAGAGCATGTTTAAGCTTGTGGCTCGGCCCCAGGAAGGTTCATAGTCTTGGAAATACTTGTAACACCTAAGTACTGAGGTTACATCATACAAAAGGCTGAATTAGATAAATAGCTAACATTATAGTGTAATGACTCAACATACAAATCCATGTCCCTATCAGTCAAGCCAATTAGGTGAACGTGTAAGCTTACCTGAGCTTGGGCGTTGTCTTGGAAGACGCATACTTATTTTTCAGGGTATTTTATAGGGAAAAATTGTGTCTTGTGAGTCGGAAAATACGGTACGTATTTCTCCGCTAAGAATTATGTGTCAACCAACCAAAGCAGAACCATTGAATTCTGAATTGTAAGAAAATGCGTTTAGAATTATTCTACCAACTTTTTCATCTGGTCGTTTATAGTGCATTTCATTTTAATCCAACGAAGGAAAAGAAACATATTCGCCATTGATTCAGAAAGGGTAATACTACTAAAGAGGCATTTGAAAACATTTGTGCGACGTATACGGATGCAGTTAGATGTGACCATTGTAAAAATGACCATTGTAACATATCCAATAAGACTAGCTTTGGAAAATGATCTCACCCAAAATAATGATCTTTTGAAAAAGTCTTTTGGAATGGATTTATGTCAAAACATTGGTAGTTTTACGCAAAAGCTTAATGTGTTATGATAAGCTGTCCACAAACATCTCAAGAGAATTGGGAATTTGGTTTCTTCAGAAGATTTCGCTTGCTCATTGAAAGCAATGATCCTCCATCAGCGGCATCTTTTTATCCAGGGATACCAGCCATTTATTTTTGCATCGAATTGTTACAGGTGATGAAAAATAGGTTTTGTATGTTGACAGAAAATTAGAAAGTCAGGAATTATCAGAACATGAGAAACTAATGCCATAACCAAAACCAGGACTACATCCATGACGGTTTTTTTCTTTGTCTTTGATGGAATATGAGAGATGTCATCCATTACAAGCGACTGAAACATAGAAGGACCATCACTGCAGATATTTATTGCCAACAGCATGGAGGGAAAAGGAAACCTCGCCGGTGTAGTCCGTATTCTCCACAATACCTGACTGACCTTGACTTTGCCGATGATCTTGTATTAATTTTCTCTCGAAGATTCATAATCTTTGCTGCAGTCACTCAAGCAATTAGCGAAACAGGTATGTCTCTATTGCAACGAGTGTAAGAATCCTCTGAACGATCCCAATTGAAATCACTCAATAATACATCCATGAAAAGAGTTAAGGACTTCAAATATCTTGGATCTCAGATATTAGATTTCCAAAAAGACTTCAACATCCTCAAAGCTCTTGCATGGGATGCGTTTAAGAAACTTCACAAGATTTGGTGCTTGAACCTTCCATCCTCTTTAAAAGTCCAAACATTTTGAACATTGATTGAAACAGTTCTACTGTATGAATCA
This sequence comes from Acanthosepion lycidas, assembly GCA_963932145.1. NCBI lineage: Eukaryota > Metazoa > Mollusca > Cephalopoda > Sepiida > Sepiidae > Acanthosepion > Acanthosepion lycidas. The sequence goes on from OZ010615.1 coordinate 59,560,494, forward strand.
GAAACTTGGACATTATCTGCTCGTCTTGAAAGGCGACTGGATGGAACATATAGAAATCTATTTTGAAAAATCCAGAAAATCATTTGAAGATTCCATGCAACGTTTAATACAATTTACGGAAAACTGAGACCAATCTCTCTTAAGCTCAAATAAAAACGATTACAATGTGACGGCTTCTGCCACCGAGCGGACAGGGACATCTTTACTCCTATGGCATCCTTCTGGAAGTGTCTTCTCGCGAAAATTGACTTTTCCAGACACCGTAGGTCAGGACTCAAGGTTGGACATTGGGGATCTGGGCCAGTAATACAGGACTGAAGAGTGTGGAAAGCGATTGTCAATGGAGTTCCAACCAACCATAGAAAGGGCAAAGGGTGATGACGATGATGATGATGATGATGAGGTATGAAACAATAAAGGAGGGAGGGAGAGAGAGAGAGAGAGAGAGAGAGAGAGAGAGAGAGAGAGAGAGAGAAAGTAATAAATGAAAGAGAGAAAGAAAGAGATATGATTTTGCCGGCCACTGCCACCGAGCGGACAGAGAAATCGTCTCATCCTTATTCCTATGGCATCATTCTGGAAGTGTCTTTCCACAAAAATTGACTTTCTCAGATATCATAGCTCGGAATTCAGAGTTGGACATTGGGGATCTGGGGACAGCAATACAGAACCGAACAGTGTGGAAAGGGATTGTCAATGGAGTTCCGACCAACCATAGGGAGGTCGAAGGATTATGATGATGATGATTGCTAGCAATTTGATTGAGTAAACGAAGGATTAATTCAAATGCGTCCTGTTTGAATATTTTAAAATATTTTTTTGGTAAAACGTAATTACTTTTTATAAATTTTGATAGCGTTTCTGGTATACAATTTAGATGTATCTAGAACAAGGGTGACGAGATCAGATATACGAAGAAATATATCAGTAAGTATATAAGTAATTTTTTCAAAATTTTATCATATATTCTCATTCAATTTTCCACACCCCAACACACACACGCACGCGCACACACACGCATAAAAATACATGCAGACAAATGCACGCACACACACACACGCGTATACATACACACGCACAAACACAGATTGATAATATGGACATAAAAATCGTCACTTCATAGTAACTGACAGTTTCACGCCTTAAGCGATCTTCAGACCATGTGTCACTACTCTGGGTGGACTCTCTTTCTCTATATGGACAGAACCCACACAAAAATCAGTGATTCATAGCCTAAAGATATCCTAATGCGTGAAACTGGCAGTCACCATGAAGTGACAATTTCTATACCCACACTATCTATTTGTACAAACAACCATTCCACTATAAATACATGAACAATGTGAAGAATATATATATATATATATATATATATATATATATATATATATATATATATATATATATATATATATATAAGGCTCAAACATGAATTTGTAAGTCTGATGAATTGCATCGTGATTACGATTCCAATGTAGTAAATTATAACCATAGAATATTAGTGTTTGAGCCTTTTATATTATATTCTTACTCTGTCCTGGAAACTGAGTTCTACCTGGATTCTATCCTCTTGGGAATTTATATATATATATATATATACAATAGAACTCCCCAAATCCAAGCATAGTATAATGTAGACTTCCTTCAAATCCGAACTTTTGTATTTGACATAAATATGAAGCCTTTTCTTCCTCGGATACGAACATTACCCTCAATACAAAATATCTCGGATGTTCGGTTTAGAGGAGTTGTACTGTAAATCCTTATTATTGTCTTCTTTACAGATTGTAATTATTTTTTAATATATTTCATAAAATTTTAAACATTTCATGAAGTGTCTTAGTTTTACACAAATTACAATATTAGTTTAGCACAAACTTTTCCATTACTATTGGTTGTCAAATATTTTTTTTACATTTATGCATTCAATCTACACTTTAAATGAGAAAAGAATCAGCGTTTCAAACTACCTTTTGTATTGTAAAATCTAAAACATAATAAAAATTTTAAGCTTTCCACAGCAGCCTTTTCTTCCTCAAATCCGAACAATATCCTGAATACCGAACATTACGGATGTTTGGTTTAGAGTTGTAAGATGTTCAGATGATAAATTATATAAAAACTGTCCGAATGTTTTTTGTTTTTTTTATCCGAGCGCTTTCGACTATACATTTAGCCATTTTCAAGGATTAAATATTTTAACTGTTAAATAAGAAATAGTGTGTCTATGTTCATATTTAATATTATTAAGTGTTGTTTTTTTTTGTTTTTTTCAATAAGGCTTTCATTATTTTTAGCTTTTTTTTGCATGTAGATGATGCTATTATATTTGTGTTGTCGACAAGTATGTTATGAATAGTGTCCGGTAGTTCTCCATGAATATTTAAATGAAATCTAATTGAGCTATGGTCAGAAAGGTGTAGAGAGAGTCTGCGTGTCAAACATGCTGTAGTGTGGTCATTAGGGTTTATTTTATTTATCTTTGCTCTACTTAGTGTACTGAGCACTCTAAGTTTTTGCTTAGGTACTCGCTTGAAGTTTTTTCTTTGGACTGGAAATTTAAGGCATGGACGATTTTTTTCGCCCTTTTTGGACATTTCTAGTTATTTGTTTTTTTTCCCCCAATTTTTTCCTCGGATACAAATTTGTGCTATCCGAGGTTTTTACTAACTGAGTATAATTATTTTTATAATATATATATATATATATATATATATATATATATATATATATATATATATATATATGTGTGTGTGTGTGTGTGTGTGTGTGTGTGTGTACAGGGTGCAGCAGCAAAATTGTCCAAATCGTGTAACAGCATAATTGTCCATCCCACAAAATGTTTAATATCTAAAAAAAAACAATAGATTAATTGAGTTTCTTTCTTCCAGGTTTTCGGATAAGTCCTTTAGCCATTTTGATACCATTTTTTGTAAGAGTCACTGTAAAACCCTTTGAGTCATTCAGCTAGAAGGAGAACAGGTTAAAATCGTTTTGTGTCAGCTCCCCTGTCTTCCCAACTGAGCAATGTTGAGAGGAAAAATCATTCAGGCCTTTAGTAATGCTACCAACATTCATACTTTGGTTTCCATCTTCAAAGTTCATTCAAAAACCATCAAGAGAACATTGAATAAGTTTAAAAAAAAGGAAGCAGCAGAGTGGAAAGCTGGATCAGGAGGTCACAAAGCATGAGGGATCATCATTTCAACTTAGAGCTAAAGAGATCAATTAGAAAAGATCCAATTCATTTCATAAGACATTTGGCACGTGAGAGAGGAGCAATGACAGTCTAAAGAGTAGTGAAAAAAGACTTGAAAATGAAATCGTACGTTAAACCTCTGAGACACCTTGTTACTACATGACAGAAAGTTAGAAGCTTAGAGAGGGCGGAGATCATCTTGAATATTGGAAAATGATCCTGGAATAATAATAATAAAAAAAATCACTCCTTCATGAGTTTCCGATCCTTAGCTATGATTAATTAATGATGAACTTGTCATTTTCGTTTATGATCGATTTCATCATGATTCTTCTGCTAAACTTGGAGAGACATTCTTATTGATCAAAGTAAAGTTCAATAGTGTTGCAAAAACGTCGGAGAATTCCAATAAGATATCTTTAATCATTTCTAAGATACAACGGTTCAGAGCTTAATATAACAAATGGACACGATTTATACAATTTTGCTGTTATACCCGGTATATATATATATATATATATATATATATATATATATATATATATATATATATATCGACTCACACATTTGATATATATATATATATATATATATATATATATCAAATGTGTGAGACGATAGTTCCTAGCAAATTTTATGTAAATCTGTAATCTTATTACTGTTTCAATAAATGATCACTTATAGCGTCCAATTGCAAATATTAGGTTTACTGACAGCAAACAGATTTGAGTTCTATTTGCATAGCAATTCCAGTCACAAGACGCACACTGAAGGTGTTTCAGCTTCTACATGCAGAACAACATTTCGTTGGGAATGATATTAGAATAATGCAGAAACTGGCACCAGACCGTCTACGTGTAGAAAATGAATTTAGTAAATATACAAAACTAGAAAGGGGTGTAAGACAAGGATGTGTCTTCTCACCGGACCTATTTAACCTATGCTGTGAGGTGATTTTGATACCTAACAAGATTCGTTATTGGTGGCCAAAATCTTAACAACATAATATATGCAAATGATACAGTTCTGATATCAGGCACAGAAAGGGGACTACAAGAATGTAGCAAGACCTGCTAGGTAACCTTGACACACCTGGGAAGGATATTAGAATAATCCAGAACCTATACTAGAAAGGGGTGTAAGTCAAGGATGTGAGACTTATTCAACCTATACAGTAAGGTGATCCTATAAAAATTAGGAATCCTTCCAGGATTCACTATTGGCGGCCACAATCTTAACAACATAATATATGCAAATGATACAGTTCTGATATCAGGCACAGAAAGGGGACTACAAGAATGTAGCAAGACCTGGACACAACCTGGGAAGGATATTAGAATAATCCACAACCTATACTAGAAAGGTGTTTAAGGCAAGGATGTGTATTCCCACAGACTTATTCAACCTATACAGTAAGGCGATCTTATAAAAATTAGGAATCCTTCCAGGATTCACTATTGGCGGCCACAATCTTAACAACACAAGATATACAGATGACACAGTGTTGATAGCAGACACAGAGAAGAACTCATATAAAAGGTAGGGAAGATAAGCGAGAATAAAGGACTAAGCATTAATTGCAAGAAGACGGAATGCATGGTTGTTAGCAAAAGGGGCAACCTAACATGCAAATTACAAATTGGAGATGCCAAAAGTGCAACAATTTAAATATCCGGGAAGTGTTGTAATTGAAGACTGAAAGTGTTACACTGAAACCCGAAGGCGCATTGTTATTGGTAAAATTAGCCGTTTCCCTATAAGGAAACATTTGGAATTTATTGACCGAGCAGCCAGTACTGCTTTCCGTCAAAATTAAAAAAAAAATTATCTTCAAACAATTTTTCAGGAAAATAGCCTAGTAGCTGCCATCAGTCTTTTTATTATTGACTAGAAATTTCCTTCCTCACTTTTTGTTTAAAGTAGTGTGGAACGTCAACTTCTAGATTATGTCATTATTTTCTCTTTGAGTTACATGTGCTATCCATTTTATTTGTTGCTGCTGTTGGTAGTCCTTAAGTGGTTTATATTATTTCGTAAGGTATTTTGTTATCTGTAGCGCCTGCCTGATCTTTGCCAAGGCCCTCAGGCTTTACTAGCTCAAAGTATTTTCACCATTGATCATAGAAAGCCGTTGTATACAACTGGCAGACTAGATAAGAGTTTCTCAATCAGGATTCCCCGGAACCCTAACGTCCCCAGTGGTTCCGAGAGAACAGGTGAGATAAGCTAATGTACTTTTGATTTTTTATTTAATTTCACATACGTAATATTACTAAACACAAACAATATATTCTTGATTATTGTAATACAGATATCATCCTATTTAAGCTATTATTAAAAAATTTAACAATCATTGGGAAAATATTTAGGCGCCAGTGGGAAATCACTCAGAAAATGGGGCCTGTACTTAAAGTGACTAAATTTCTTTTTTCTTTCTTTTTACAGAAATACCTAATCACACAATGTGGCGATTTTTGAAGAGGAAACATTCCGAAAATTTTGAAAAATATATACTATGATATTTACCACGTGAACTACGATGAAAATAAAATAAGAAAGATATGGTATACAATTTTGTTTTTGCACAGGGGGTTCCTTGAGACATGTAATTTATTTTAAGGGTTACGCAAGGGTGAAAAGGTTGAGAGACGCTGGTCTAGATATTTCTAAATGAGTTTGGTGCCAATCATGGCATCCATACGAAAATCTCAATCCGAAAAGGCTATTTAAGAAAATGACACGAGTTTTCAGGTCGACCTTTTGCTTTTGCAGCAATTTGTAGTGTTAATCGAAACTGACTCTTCAATTTCATTTTCTCCTATTCTTAATTTATAATTTATCCCTACGCTGAGGTATCTGAAGTGTTTAATATTTACCAATTCCATATCCTGAATTTTTATCATGGTTTGCGGGTTAGGGTTAGGGTTTCACTGCTTTCATTCCAATTCAACATCCTGGTTTCTATTTTGGAAAGCTTTATCTTCCTATTCCTTGGAACACTTGGAAGAGGATGTTGATTTTCTGTTCAAGATCATTCTTATCCCGGCTATGCATACCTATGTCATCAGCATAGTCCCACTTCCTCATCAGTACATTGCCTTCGTTGATAGATCATTGCCTTCTATTGATAGATTCCTTTGGGATTTGGTACAAAAAGCTTAAATGGTTAGTGCTCATCTCATCTGTGTTTGTAAATAAGCAGGGCATATAGTCATGAAAAGACGAAATAGAGTGGGTCTCTCATTTTCTTCTTGTCGTACTCCGGATGAAGTGAAGGGGAAGTCTCTTTTGATGTGCTTCTGTGAGGTCGACAAAACAGGTATACAGTTTCCTATTAAAGAGGTAAGCTATTTATCGGAGTTGTTTGGTGACATATATGTCTTCATTGCATTGCTTACCAAAACGAATACCAAATCGACAGAATCCAAAGAATGATCTGCAATGTAATCGATCCTGACTTGGCATCTCAACTTCAGTCACTTCCTTACCGACGTGACGTAACTTCCTTCTGTCTTTTCTAGAATTATTTTCATGGTAATTGTTCTGACGAGCTTTTTCCCCGGTGCCCCGACTACGTGAATTTGAACGTGCTACTAGATTGGCAATTAGGTCCCACCCATTTGGTGCTGAACTAGGTAGATGCAACCGCTAATTCTAGTCTAAAATTTTTTTCTCATACTTCACGCCAGTGGAACTCCCTTCCGTTTACTTGCTTCTCTAATAACTACAATCTTCAAAAATTTAAATGCAACGTCAATCGCCATGATCTGTCTTCGTGAATCCTGTTCATCATTGGTTCTTTCCTCAACATCCCCTACACTCAGTCTTTTCTGTCACTTTCATTCTCTGTAATCCTTTGCGTGCTAGGTGCATTTTCGCTATAAATGATTGTTTTGGTAATTTACCCACACACGCATGAACTCTCCCAGTTATAAATAGGAGCAGGTACTGCCTTTTGGAGGGTGAAGTTTCCAGCAGTCAGCTCTGACAGGTGGACCGAACATTCTTACTGTAACACTCTCGTTTGTATATGTTTGTCTTTATTTCTGGCCCTAACAATGCCACAACAATGATAAAAAAAAATAAAACGATGAGAGCCTAGTTAATATAATGTTCATTTTCACGATGATGGATCCAGTTGAGATACCTCTGTAGATGTGAGAGTTTTGAGGACCCTCTTTCTGTTTCTATAATGCATTAATGCGTGATAAACCTCACTTTTGGGAGGTGCATTTTTGATTTCAGACTTCTTTCATAAAATAGAGAATTCGGGGAGAAAACTCATCTATAATGTCGAGTGATGCTTTATTATTTCTTAGGTTTTTAATAACTTTCTTAGTTTCCTCATAAGTAGGTTCATTATTGTTTGTGTTTGGAGACGGACGATGGATGAATATATGTTCTATTATCTGCGGGCATCTTAAGCTTAGTCAGGGTTGAAATATGACTCAAATGTTTCTTGAGACCAGGACATTTCTTCTGTGCAGGTTTTGATTGTATATTATTGTGGATAGCAAAAGATGCCTTTTAAGCAAAGTATTAAGGAAAGGAAAATTTCGTCAGAAACAAAGAAAAGGGGAATTGAACTGTTATATAATATTAGCCCTCCTATATGGCAGTGATTGATCGACAATCTCCTCAGATGTAGAAGAGACTTGGAACAACAGAAATGTCGTCCTACAGAAAGTTGCTGGGAATATCACGGACCGAATATGTGAGCAGCGGTGACATTTTAAAGAAAATGGAAACAAGAACACACTTATACGTAGCATTAGGAAGAGACACTTGAAATCTTTTCGGCATATAATGAGGAAAGAGGGCTTGGAAACTTTGATACTCACACGAGAAATTGAAGGTAGAGGAAAACAACGCATAGACTTACCTAGCGAGCTTGAGTAAATGGATGATGGAACAAGGTTTAAAAAACCCAAAATTTATTAAGAGCTAGAAGCAAGAAATTGTGGAGAGCCATCATCGCCACCGTCTTGAAGAGACACGGCAAATAAAAGACGAATAAGGAACTTAAGTAAATGTATGGCGGAACAAGGTTTAGAAGGAATAAAAAAAGTAAAAATTTATTAAGAGCTACAAAGTACAGGAAATTGTGGAGAGCCATAACGGCCAAGCCGTGAAGACACATGACACATGGAAAAAGAAGAATGTGCTTGAGTAAATGCATGTTGGAATAAGGTTTAGGAGAGATAACAAAAAGTCAAAATTTATTAAGAGCTACAAAGAACAGGAAATTGTGGAGAGCCATGACCGCCAACGTCCTGAAGGAACTCAGCACATAAAAGAAGAAGAACGAACTTGAGTAAATGGATGGCGGAACAAGGTTTAGAAGAGTTAAAAAATTCAAAATTTATTAAGAGCTACAAAGGACAGGAAAATGTGGAGAGCCATTATCGCTAACGTTCTAAAGGGACATGGCACATAAGAGACGAGGAAGAATGAGGAGGGAAAGCTTGGAGAATTTTATATTCAGAGGTCATAATGAAATCAAGAAGGAAGCAGCACGTAACCAATCTATCAAGATTGTGCAGATGAATTGTTGAAAAATGGAGTAGGACAACGAAAAAGCAAGCATTGCTAAGAACTGCAAAAAATAGGAAGCCATGATCACTAACGTTCGAAAGTGAGTGAACGAAGAAGAAGAAGACGAAATCAAATACAGGCAGTTGTATCAGTCTTATTTGCCAGCATGTGATTTGTATTCTTGTCAAACTAATTTATTGCTTTATAAAAATAACTCTCGTATTTCACGGTATATAAAACCCATATTTTTTTTTAATAAAAATGTCTTAAAATTCCCCTGCGTCTTATATGCCATACATAGGTTTAAAATTCACGATAGCCAGTCGAAATTACCTACCTGGCAACTCCTATTAGCTTAGACTTTAGAGTAACCTTTATATATCTACTGCCATTATTTAAAAGGTTATTATTCAGATTAAAAGTGTTATCATTGATAATATTCATTACATTAATTTCATCACGTTTAATATTAGAATTTTTTTCACTAAAATTATATGCAATACATTCAGATTATATATTTGTAAAATATATTTGTTTCATTAATATTTTTCTTGTGATAACGTCCGCTTGCATTGGTATAAATTCAATAAGAATTTTTATATCCTAATTATTCCACTAAGACGTTTACAAGACGCAGGTTGTACAGATAATATAAAGGAAAATTTTTGACTGAATTTTAATGGCAACTCAACTGTTTTGCTCAATTGCATCTTTCACTATCCCAATTCGCCTTCGAATTTCAGTGTCGCACTTTTCGTCTCCACTTGCCAGATATTTAAATTGTGATTGTTTGATTTTAGTTGTTGGTTATTTGCTTTTTTTAGCGGCATATCAACACCTCTATGGGTTATTAAATTTATTTTAACTATCGTATTTGACGGCATATAAAGTGCACTTTTTTCACTAAAAATATCTTTTAAAATTCCCCTGCGTCTTATATGCATTATGTAGGTTTAAAATTCATGATAGTCGGTCGAAATTAGCTACCTGGCAACTCCTATTAGCTTAGATTTAAACATGAAGTATCAATGGAACACTTGGATGAAAATGCCTGATCACGACCTTACACTTACAGGAAGAATAAAAAGACCCAGCATTTCACAAGTCTGCAAATGGGTGAAGCAAGCTTGGGATAATATTAGGCCAGAAATTGTTGTGAAATCTTTTAAAAAGTGTGGCATTAGCAATGCTCTCAATGGAACGGAAGATGACGCATTATTTAACGATGATGATAGTAGTATTGAAAATGAGGATCAGATTTTTGATAACGAAGACGACGAATTTTATGGATTTGAAAATGTATAAAATTTTAATGGTAACTACTGTTTTGCTTAATTGTAATAATTGCTTGATTTTTATTTTGTTTTCTTACCTTTGGATATAATAAAATTTTTATAGGCTCGTGTTCTTTTTTCCTATTATTTTCCGTTTAATTGTAATCATGGCTTGTTTAATCAAAATAATACCTCATAAATATAGCCTAAGCGGTACCATTTACTAATAATTTTACTAATTACGAATTTGTTCTTGATTTGCCATGCTGAAATTGGGGTGCGTCTTATACACCCGTGCGTCTTATATGCCGTCAAATACGGTGATTCACATATTCTGTTTTAAAACTCACATTTAAAAAGGAATAACTATCTTATTCATATCCAGTATGGTCCTTTCCATCCAGTGTAAAATATATATATGCCTATGCGTCCATGATTCTATGTACGTACCTCTGATAGTCGCTTCTTGTTGTGGTGGAGGGGCTTGTCTGGTCGGATAACTTTGAATTCTAAACTCCTGGTAGACCCACCCACCCTTGGCGGCAAGGTCGAAGATTAAGACCCAGATCAACCCCAAAAACCACAACGGTGGAACAAAAGTAACAAGAGGGCAGCGCACGACGGACATGTTACAGAAGGCCCTACTCGAAATTATAACAGAGTCATCGGCAGTCCGTTCTTTTTTTTATGTGCCATGTCTTTTCAGGACGTAGGCGATCATGGCTCTCCATCTCCCTCTATCTCTTGCAGTTCTCAACAAGTTCCTTCCCTCTGCTTCCTCCCCCAGACCACGTTCTGTCATCCACTTGCTTAAGCCCGTCAGGTATGTCACGGGTTGTTTTCCCTTGTCTTTCTTTCTCTCTATTCAACCTGTATCAGATTCTCCAGACCCTCCTTCCTCATTAAGTGTCCCAGGAACTTCAGCTGCCTCTTCCTGATGTTAAGTATAAGCCTTCACCTTGTTTGCAACTTTTCTAAGACCTCGTCGATGTTCATACGCTCGGTCCATGATATCCTTAGCATCCTTCTGTAGAACAACATCTCTGTCACCTCGAGTCTCTTCTTCACCTTTGAGGAAATCGTCCAACATGCGCTGCCGTAAAGAAGGATAGACGTCACATAACAGCTCAGTATTCTTTTCTTTACTACCAAAGAAATTCTCCTGTCTTGCAATACTCTGCCCAGCTTTTGGAATGCATCCTTGGCCATCTCAATGCGTCTACGGATCTCAATGTCGCACTTACCGTCCTCTTTAGAGTTTCTTAACTGGATTCTGCATGTCTCATTCCATATGAGCCGCAGAGGAAGGGCATTAAATCAATGTGGACGACTTCGTCACAAGTTATGGTACACCTTAAAGAAATTCATGGCATGGACACTTTCTTCTTCTCTGATTTTCTTTCATTTTCAACCAAAATCTGGCAACGCCAAACGGTGATAGGGAATGGATGAGGGGAGAAGGTTTTGGTGAAAATGGGAGCTTCTAGTGCTGAATCTTCCTGTTGGTGGTGACTGTAGTCATCAATACCATCATCATAGAGGAAGCGATCAACAACAAAAAATAAAATAAAATAAAAAAATAAATAAAAATAAAAAATAAACAAATTCATGGATACGAGATAAAGCCGACGACGACGACCGACGATGGTCCTTTGCGATTTTTTATTTTGTTTTGTTAATTGTTTTGTAGCGATAGCAGCAAATAAATCGCTAAATAACGTCTCAACGTAGACTATGTAGCAGTATGAAACGAAAATAATCTATATAATAAATGCGAATGTCAGTGTGTCACACTTTTTCAACTTTACTCCTAGAGGCCGTAACTGAACATATTTTACAATTTTGGAATCAGACCGACTCTGTGAGCAAATTAAAAACATTCCGGACTCCTGAAATTTTGAATTACTAATTTTCATAACTTCAATTGTTTTGGGATTCCGCCATCTTGACTTCTACTGATAAAAACAATTAAAGGGACACAACTCTTTAATTTTAAATAGCTCATATTCAAATGTAAAAATGCTGTTTTCATATTACAGTGTTTCATAATAAACTTGTCCGTGTTTTCAACTTTACTCCTAGAGGCCGTAATCCAACATATTTTACCATTCTGGAATCAGACCGACTCTGTGAGCAAATTAAAAACATTCCGGGTCGGATCCGGATCCGCACTCCTGAAATTTGGAATTACTAATTTTCATAACTTCGATTGTTTTCTGATTCCGCCATCTTGGCTTCTGCTGATAAAAACAATTAAAAGGACACAACTCTCTAATTTTAAATAGCTCATATTCAAATGTAAAAATGCTGTTTTCATATTACAGTGTTTCATAATAAACTTGTCCGTGTTTTCAACTTTACTCCTGGAGGCCGTAGCCCAAAATATTTTACCATTCTGGAATCAGACCGACTCTGTGAGCAAATTAAAAACATTCCGGGACGTATCCGGATCCGCACTCCTGAAATTTTTAATTACTAATTTTCATAACTTCGATTGTTTTCGGATTCCGCCATCTTGGCTTCTACTGCTAAAAACAATTAAAGGGACACAACTCTCTAATTTTAAATAGCTCATATTCAAATGTAAAAATGCTGTTTTCATATTACAGTGTTTCATAATAAACTTGTCCGTGTTTTCAACTTTACTCCTAGAGACCGTAATCCAACATATTTTACCATTCTGGAATCAGATCGACTCTGTGAGCAAATTAAAAACATTCCGGGCCGGATCCGGACCCACAATCCCGAAATTTTGGATTCATAAGTTTCCACTACTGCGATTGTTTTCGGCATTTTTTACGTGATTTATGAGGCGATTTTTTGGTATGATAACAATTTTTATAACTCGGAAATAAATTTGGGAATAATCGAAAATTGCGAAATCCAACGAAAGTCACCCATGAAATAAAAATAATTGTTTGTACGAAAAGTAAGGGCCTACGTTCATCAAATTGTTTTTAAATTAAGTGGCGGCAGAAGAATTATCGTTGAACTTTTAAAAGGTAAGCTTAAATATTAATGCAATACTTAAATGCAGCGATCAATTTTGCGTTCTGTAGTTTATTGTTGCCTATCGCATTTACTCCTCTTTACTTATTGTGATGAAGGCCTAATCAAGAGCCCTGCGCAGGAGTTACATTAAATGCCACCCAATAGGGCGGCTTTTAAGCTACTTAATAATAAAAGAAAAATTAAAAGTTAAGTAATAAAATACTTTAAAAATAAAGATAAAAATGACAACAATAAAGAAAAAGTTAGATTATAAAAAAATAGTTAAATAAATGTAGAATCCTCCTATGATGTACGGAAACAGGCGTTCTGTCGCTATTTTAAAGCAAAGACAAATTCTCTCTCTATATATATTCAGTGACAGGTTAAGTGGCCACCAACAGATAAGCACAAACTTTTTATCCCTCTATTCATATATGCTCTTTAAAATATACATTTTTTTTCTCTGAAATGTATGCTAAAACTTTTTATCGCCTTTGTTTATGCTTATTGTATTGTATCTTGTATATGACATGTTTGTAATTTATATATTTCCGTTGTGGGGCTGATGATGTCTTTCTAACACCTAAACAAAAGTACACACACACACACACACACACACACACACACACACACATATATATATATATATATATATATATATATATATATATTCTTGTTGTGGCGTCCTCTCTCTAAAGAGTCTATGTTGGACTCTTTCGCCTACTATAAGATTAGCTTGAGAGAAGGCCTTGGGGGAACAGTCGCATAGATTGTTCAACTGTCGAACTCTCTGCCTTGGCAGAGACGAACTCGGACGAAGTGCCGAAGGGCAGGTAGACAGACCCTGAACCCGTTCATGCGGGTTCTAAGTGAATTTTTTTGGCCGAGCATACGAGCTCGGAGAGCCCACAGTAAATTCGGCCTTGTGCCAAATACATCCCTCGTGGGGTGGCTGTTAAATATAACAGTCGAATAGATCTGTTCTGTGCTGGTCAAACTCTGTCCCTTCGAGCAGAGAACATCCTCAGACGAGGCTCTGAACTGTTTAATATATGACATAATCTGAAACCCTTGTTTTGTTGTTTCTTTAACCATTTCCTTGGTCACAACAATTCTGTTCATACGTTATTTTAATAGATATAATTTATTTAAGTAATTACGCTGTTTTTTAAATAAAATGCTCTTTAAATTTTTCAGGCCGGTAAATGTAATTAATACTGTTTAATTAAAAAACAGATACTTTACTTAAATAGATTGTATCTATCTAAATAACGTATAAACAGAAAATATATTAAATAATTGTCGGACTTAATCCAATTCATTTCATTATATATATATACATATACATATACATATATATATATATATATATATATATATATATATATACATATACATATACATATATATATATATATATATATATATATGTGTGTGTGTGTGTGTGTGTGTGTGTGTGTGTGTGCGTGTGAAAGTAGTACATCCAGACAAAACCAATCCATCACCAGAACAACCCAGAACAGTTTTATTTATAAATTTCTGGGTTATTTAAATAAACCCATCGTCTGATCTAAAATTGGTGATTGAAATTGAAATTGGTCTGAAATTAAAAAAAAATATGATTCGAAAAACACACAATAACTTTCCGAATACCCTGTATTATAAACAATAATTTTATAACATAGAGGAAACAAACAACTACCAACATTTTTAAACGAATCAAACCGGTTTAAGCCAATAATTCAAGACTTCTCACCTTATGTAAAAATAATGTTGCTTATGAATTCTGGTGTCCTTTAGGAGATTGTATCTCGAATACTAATAATCAACTAACAGCATTAAGTTCTTACATTGGCTACATATGCACCACACTCTCCCGTAGGTTGACTTGACATTTGTCCAAATTTACTGCAATTCGGGCACATATCGATCAATTTATCACAAACAACCAAAATACGATTAAAATGCGACATTTATGAAAAATATAAGTTATCCGCCCCCCCCCCTTGGCGGATAAGATCCTTGATAGCAAGGATGAGTCCATTAATCTGATAATAATGGGTAAGACCTAAATTTAGGCGCCAAATGGATTTGAGGCGCCAAAAGAAAGAGGCCCTGAAGACTACAAAGAACAGGCGATGTTGGGCACGAGCAAACTTAAATTGACGTGTTAATGCATCGACAAGCAGACATAGGAAAAAGAGATATGATCAACCTTCAATCAATTCAAAACAGATGCATGTATTGGACTTTGTCCCCGACATTAACTGCTAAAGGAATATGTTTAGCAATTCTCTCTTCTCATTCTCGCTGTATAATGTATTACTTATATAAAACTATGCTTTTTAAACTGTTCCTTTGTCTCGTCTTTTTGTTCGTCTTTTACGACTCATATGAGGAGTCGCTAATTTTCCTATATGTAGGTTGAAAATGATCCATCACAAGGCCGCGTGAACGTCGCTAAGACACAAGGAGCTACTCTGTGGGAAAGAATAAGAAAAAAGAGAAACATAGAGCGAGAACAATAGAACAGTAATCAAGAATACAGTAGATAACGATTGACATTGCACCTAAATTTGTTTTCTAATCATTTCACCCCATGCAAGGCAGTAAAGCCACTAAGACACAAGGAATTACTAAGTGTGAAAGAATAACAAAGAGACAAACATTATTAAGGAGCGAGATCAATAGAAGAGGAACCAAAAAGACAGTAAATATGAATCGACATTGCATTTAAATTTTTAAAAATCAAAGTTGGCTGGAAATCAAGAAGCTGGAAGAGAGTTCCACAAGCAAGAAGTGCGAGAAAAGAAACTGTTAGCATAGTATTTAAGGAATTACAAATGATTCTCCAGAATCTAAGATTAACAAACCTTAAAAATAATAAAGAATACTTTATTAATAGCTCTTCATGACAAAGAATCAGAACGTTTTTATGTATTTTTTTAATTATATTACTCCATGCAAGACAGTAAAGCTACTAAGGCACACGGGGATACTGAGTGTGAAAGAATAAGTAAAATGAGAAACATTATTAAGGAGACAAGAACAATAGGAGAGTAATCAAGAAGACAGTAGATAGCTATTGACATTGCATTTAATTTTTTTCTAATCATTTCACCCCATGTAATCCAGTAAAGCCACTAAGACAAAAGGGGTTACTGAGTGTGAAAGAAAAAGAAAAAAGAGAAACATTATTAAGGAGCGAGAACAATAGGAGAGGAATTAAGAAGACAGTAGATAAGACTGTCAGAGATGGAGGACACCCCAGGCTTTGCTTTTACGGATTTTGATGTCTCTCTCCATTGAATGGATGTTGCTGCCGAGGTAAACAAATTCCTGGACGGATATGATATTGTTGCCGGTTTTTAACTTAATTTCCCCTTCTTGGTTGTAGGTGATACATTCTGTTTTGCTAGCATTAATGTAGAGACCAATCTTGCTAGTAGCTTCTTTGATGAGCTGGAGAAGTTTGGTAGCCTTATCAATCGTGTCCGACAACAAGGCAAGGTTATCTGCGCAATCTACGTCTGTTGTTGTTTTTACTGGATGACATGAATTCCCGCGACAACGTTGAAAAACTCCGTAAGGTTTCTTATACAGCATCATGATGGTTAATACTGTCTCTTCCGGGATCCCATATGCTAATATGATCTCTTCGAATTTGCTACGATGGATGGAGTTGAAGGTTTTGGAGAAACCGACAAATACATAAACAGCTTTAAATTTTTGGCTTTTACAACCTCAATTATACGGCGGATGGTTAGAATTTGGTGAACTGTTGATCTGTTTTGTCTGAAACCGTTTTGGTTTTTGCAGAGGATTTTGTCCAGCAGATGCAATGCCATAAGAGCCGGTTGTTGATTTTGGATGCTATTGTGATGAGTGTTATCCCTCGATAGTTTTTTATTTTTTTTTTTAGCCACGATCTCCTTTCTTTGGAAAGGAGAGTATACAGCCTTTTGTCCAGCACTCACTGTGGTAAGATTGATAAAGTTGATGCAAAATGTGGGTAACTCATTGTCAAGCAGACCCTCTGCAGGGATATTATCAAGTTCACAACCCTTTCTACGCTTTATTTGCATCTTTGCAGCTTTTAGTTCGTTCGTTTTGAAAATTACTTTCTTGATGCACTTAAATTCATACAGTGTAGGTACCAAAAAGGAACAATTATCGTGAAAGTATATAACGAAAAGACACATTACAGCGGTGGGAAAGTGACTGAAGCCAATATGCCAGCTCAAGACCAATAACATTGCAGATTTTCTTTGGATTTTATCAAAATTTTCTAAATATATAGAAGGAGCACCAGACCAGATGTTGCAGCAGTATTCAAAGCATGGACGAATGGTAGACTTATAAATATGTAAGATAGATTCCGTCGAGAAAAATTGTCTAGCACGACAAAGTGAACTAACGTTCCTGGCATCAGATAATTCTCATAGGCGTAGATACAGAGTTGAGAACTGATGATGCCAGGAAGGTCGTTAGGAGCAACGTAGGTCTAAAGATAGAGTCCTGGGGGACACCTGAGTTAAGGCAAATGATCTAGAAGAGTGGCCATTCAAGACAAGTTTCATTTCGCGTTTAGATGACGGATTGAATTAGATAAAAATAGTCCAGAAACATCATAACCTTTCAACATGAGAAGGAGACCAGCACCTGTCAAATGCCTTCGAGATATTCAAAGCAACAACCCGAGCTTCACTATTCTTATCTTAAGATAATCTTGATAGATTCTTTCAACAATAACCGTTGACACATCAGCAGTTGACCTGGAGGAACAAAAACCATATTGCTTGACAAAAAGATGACCCTACAAAGAGTGAATGCTTAATCAGTGCAGAGTTAATTATGTCCTCTAGTACTTTGCCAAAAATAAGTAGAAGGCTAATAGGCCGGTGGTTAGAAAGATCAAACAGTTCGTCTGAGTTCTTAAAGCCTGGAACTACCAACTACATTGTCTGGAGACATAGATGGATCGCAGCAAAATTATACCTCAAGTTATCCATAACAGGACTTAACCTTCTACACTATAATACGCAAAGATCTCATCAAATTCCTCGAAAGTTTTCTATGTGGAGTCAGAATGGTGCCTTTTATTACTTAGTAATACAATTATGGATAGCAAGATCGAAGGTCGTTAAGCTGAAATGTTCGAGAGCAACATAGTTATGTGATAAGTGGCATTGATATTTATCTTGAGGACAGTCTCTGAAGAATGAGAAATGGAATCAAGAAGAACATCCCACATATAGAACATTCCTACTGCCAAATTTGCTAAAACAAATATACCTGAAGAAATGATTTACGAAGATGATAGAGACATTCTGCCAGACAATGGAAGGTGGAAGCAAGTATTTTTGTACTCGGCTAAGAAAGTATTTCTGATTAGAAACCTGAAGATATTCCAGGAAAAAACAAAACCATTATTGGAGTGAGAGAACAGAAAGACAGAAAGGTGGAGAAATATCAAGTGATTGGTTGATTCGTTTGTTACGGTTTATCAACCCTTTTTAGATTATTTAAAGCCAGCAAATATTTTTAGATTGTAAGAATTTGTTTTGGAGATAGTAATCGTTTAGTGATACAAGTTTTACTAATTAACCCATAGCTGGAGGAGAAGATGTGCATTCATACCATCCCCAAGAGTAATTACAACGAAGCCAACGGGAATTGGAACTCGGCTCTTCCATGAATAATTCCGAGCCATTATCAATCACACCAGCCACACATCGAAGCTTACAGCAGCTGGTATTCCCAAGCGGTCACCCATCTATGTACTGACCATACTCAACGTTGCTTTTTATCGGTGATCTTACAGGAAGCAGTGTTTCAACGTGATGTCACTGTCAGCCGAAAAATTAGGAGATTCGGAAGATATCACCAAACATAAACACTCTGTAATCGCTAGTATGAATATTTGGAAGAATGTATAGATCCGACAAGGATCTATACATTCTTTAAGGTAGTATTAGCAAATAGATTGGTTTGATTGTTTAACGGCAAATCAACTCCTTTATAGGTCATTTAATGACGCAATTTAATTTTCTTGGGAGCTCTGAAGTAATAAAAATATGTTATTCTGCTTTCACAGTTGAGTACATGGTAGATAATACTCAGCTTTTTTGCGCATATATATTTGCGTGGACATGATTACAAGAGGTAGTGATATGTGTGTTTCATGCCATAGTTTTGTTGAAGTTATATTTTGGAATACACTTTGATTTCTTTAAGAAATTGTAGGATATTATATGGATTAATGTCATGAAAGGGTTCTTTCATGCTAGTTGCTTGTTTGAATTTTTAGCGGCATATCAACACCTCTATGGGTTATTTAATGCCGAAATCTAAATATTTTGAACGAAATTGTATGCCTTCAACTACAGATAAAATGTATTGTTGGTAATTTTACTATAAAATCTATTTTTATACTTTCATAATGTTTTGTTTTTGTTTAGGAGTTCACTATGTGCCCATAGTTGGGACCATTACAGGTGCTACCACCCCGGGTGTGGGTGTACCTGGAAACAACTGCAATTAAAAGGTGGTTGCACGCTTCACAAAATTAAAGGCCTTGCTGCCGGATGTAGTTTATCGTCATACCCAGGACTGATTGTCGAAAAGTGTTGATTGAAACTGTACCACGCGATAGTAAAACCAGTATTGTTATGCTATGTAAGGACTGGTGTAGGGACTGACAGGGAAGGATGAAGAAAAACTTGATTCATTCCATCGAAATTTGTTATAACTTCTAATTGGCAAAATATATCCCGAACATCATTTGCAGTTTCAGCTAATAGAAAAGATTCTAAATATACACGATATGAACTTTCATCTTCCGATTACGAAGGAGATTATTTCGACATGGGTTGTGATTAGATGTGCAGTCTCCTTCTCATAAGGCGACGCTGGTTTATTTCGACGAATGTAATGGCAGACACTTTCGCAGAAGAGCGTTAACAACCTTACACTAAACAACCATAAAATTTGAAGAGCTTCGAAGATCTGCGACAGTTTTATGAGTTAGTACAAGATGGGGGGATTTGATAAGAACTGATAAAAGTTATTGACAAAGTTGCTGATTTTCCGTGTGTCTTCAAGTCGAAACAGTTCCGATGATGATGATGATGATGATGATGATGATGATGATGATGATATCTCTGGTTATATTTATCGACCCCAATTCTTGACTGTGACAGTAGGGCGGGTCGATTTTTGGTATTGCCCTCAATTTGAAAATCGAGGTTTAACATGATAAATAAAGAGACAAAATATTTTTTTCCAAATCGTTACCATTTTTTGAGGAAACGATTTTAATGATTAAGTTTAGGTTCAAAATCGTAGCGTTAGAATTTCATTCCGGTGATTAGTGAAAGCCTTATAAAATTTATAATTTACGGAACCTTTACAAATTGTATATGTTCAAGATGCATGGCACAAGGACATTATTACTAAATCATTGTGCCATCAAATAAGACCTTCATTTACTTCAAAGTGAAATTAAGCTGAAGAATTTACCTATATTATGATTTAATATGTCATACAGTGCAGTAGTTTTAGCGTGATTTGTAATAATCAATGCAAATTTAAAACATTTTGTCTTATAATTTGTGTTCAGTGTTATAGACACTTTTATCTATTTTTTGGGGTTAATTATGACCTAACAAATGGTGGAAGATCATATTTATAGAGTATGCATTTTCGTAATCTTTTACAATTTTTACAGACTTTTTACTTGTCGAAAACAATAAAAGATTGCATATTTTGCTTGTGATGATTCATAATCAGAATGCTGGTTTTAATATATTTAGCATCCAATGTATCTAATATAAAAATATCAACTTTATTTGGATTTATTCTTGAAATAGTAAAAGTTTGAAGTCAGTTTGTAAGCAAAAACCTATAGAAATTAGGTATTTCTGTAGATTTCCTCATACAATCTTAAAAAACTAAATGCTCAAAAATAGGTAAAAACTATGAATCTAATTTTCAGTGTTAGTTCTTATGGCATCAAACTTCAGCTTTCACACAAAGCAATGTCGATTTTTTTAAAAAATGAACAATCAAACCACTCTACTGTGACAGTCGAAATTACTCGAAAATAACAGACAAAAAAAAAAGAAAACAACAAAAAAAAAAACTTGGTCAATTTTATTCCCAACTTCTCATTCGGAAATCGAAAAGATACGAAGGACGTTGAAAAAGTTGTGGGCCTCATCCAGAAAGAGCCATAGCTGAACATTTTCGTTGTTGCAACACACTACCACCGCTTATAAAACTAGAAAAACTAATTCAGATTTCTCTCCTAATTTCTGTGTAGGTGAGACCCAAACAAAGTTGAGAGGCGTGCGATTAGTCTTAAAGTGACTGCAAAAGAAAGTTATGGCACCCAAGGAAATCCATGAGGACATGCTACAAACACATGCTGAGGACTCGACTTCCTATGCAACTGTGAAGAAATGGGCTGTGGAATTCAAGTGGATGTATAATAATTTTTTTTATTGTCAAGTGTTTATTTCCTTCAAAA
>OZ010615.1:59584522-59739522 GCA_963932145.1 Acanthosepion lycidas
AATGAGGAGACTTTAATGAGGTGATGTGAGGAAGGACAACGACGTAAAATGATTCGGAGAGGCAGAAGATGGCGACTGGCATTACATTTAAATTTTTGAAGATTGTATTTCTTAGAGAAGCAAGAAACCGGAAGGGAGTTCCACAGTCGAGAAGTGTGAGAAAAGTAACTATTAGAATAGAACAGATGGTTGCATCTAACTAGTTCAACAGAAAAATGGTGAGACCTAGTTGTCAACCTAGTCGAACGCTTAAATTCATGCATTTAAACATTAAGGAGAAAAGTTCATCAAAACAATTACTATATAGAAAAGACAGAGGGTAGCCATGTCATGAAAGTAACTGAAGCCGAGATGCCAGGTCAGGACCGATTATATTATTGAATCTCTTTGAATTTTGTCCAGAATCTCGGGATCTACAGCAGAAACACCAAACCGAATATAACAGTGTTTTATTATTTATCCATATTGTAATCCCCAAAAAAGACTTTAACCTATTTAAGATGGGAGGGTATGTGGAACCCCAGCAGCACCAAAACATGAGCTGTTAAAGAGCGGATGAAGTTATCAGAGTGAACGGCCATCAACTCCAATTATGGTTTTAATAATCAACCAAACAACCTATAATTGGTCAAGAGTGGTGTTAATGGCTACAACCCTGAAGACATGGTTAATCATGGAAAGCTTCCTGATTTGGATTTGGAAGATGGAATATATGAAAATAAGTTGGATATTTAAAAATTGTATCCTGTCGTTAACCCTACGTTCTGTAAGAACATCAGCAGAACAAAGAAAAATATAAGGAAAAAATCGTTATAATAATAACGCTGTACTTAATTTAAACATTTTTAATTTTAAATTAACATCTGTAAACAAATCGTTGAAATTTTTCATATGTGAATATGGTGATTTGAGAACATTAAAAAAAAAGGTATAGTGAGAAAACTGAAGTGAGTATATAAAAATTAAATACAGGGGGTCCTCGACTTCTTAAAAAAAAAATCACTCCAAGCAAGGCGAGTGTGCTAATACGCAAGGGGCTACAGAGAGTAAAAGTATGGGAAAGACTGGGGATAGAGGGGATTGAGAGAAGGATTAAATGAAGAACAGAGAAGGATAAAAAGAAGAACGAGAATCAAGGCATTAGATAATGTCGATTGACATTACATTTACCTTTTTGAAGATTATAATTATCAGGGAAGCAAGTAAGAGGAAGGGAGTTCCACTGTCGGGAAGTGCAAGAGAAGAAGCCGTTGGAGTAGAAGAGGCGGTTACATTTAATTATTTCACCAGTAAAAGGGTGGGACCGAGATGCCAACCTAGTAGCTCGCTTAAATTCATACAGTCGGGGCGCCAGTGAAAATAGCTCGTTAGAGCAGTTGGCATGAACATATTTATAGAAAAGACAGAGGGAGATCACATTATGTCGTTGAGAAAGTGACTGGAGTCGTACCCCAAGTCAGGACCGATCATATGAACAGCGGGGGGACTAGACCATATATGGCAACAGAATTCAATGCATGGACGAGTGGTAGACTTGTAGATGTGAAGGATGGATTCAAACGAGAAAAACCATCGGGCACGACATAGAACCGAATTTCCTTGCAGTAGATGCAGCTATTGATTCAATGTAGTTGTTCCACCTCAGGTCAGTGGAAAATGTGTGACCAAGAAGGCGCAGTGAGGCGATATCGTGGGGTTGAGCATCAACCATGCTGATAGGAGGCAGGGAAGTTTCTAGAATTTCCACGTAATTCGGAACGTATTTTCCGTGAATAAGCATTTACGTCACTCACCTATGCTAACGCATAGGTGAGTCACGTAAAGTAAAACACATTTCTATGACATATATAACATAATTGAGAGTAAAAACCATATACAAGATATAAATATAATACATATAATAAAATGAAATTGTTTTAACCTGCTTGTATATTTATTGTCAGTGATGTCATTGACAAGAAACAAGAAAACGTCCTTATGCCTTGCAGAGAAACTCAATGCATATACACATATGCACATGTTTTAAGCAACAGTTTTAAGCAACAGTCGAATTGTTCGTTGCTGTTTCTCTGTTTTCGGAGCGTTTAACTAACAATATCTAATTTCACTTTCCTAGTGATAGCTTTAGTTTTCTTTGAAGCCCCGTCATCAGAAGAAATTACACTCGGCTTGGGAGCCATAACAAAGGGCAATAATTTGCAGAAACACAGCGCAAGCGACAGAGAGCGAATACACAGGAATCCAATATGGCTGGTTCGATGAACATGCGAGCATGAGACAACGTGAGGCGATAAGCCGGGTGTATTGCGGGGAGAGTGTCAGTCGCGGTGTAGCTTTCGCTCCATACACAACTTTTCTCTTGAATATCATTGTATTTTGTGTTGTTTTTTTTTTTAAATAAATTATTAAATGAGGCACACTAGTACCAAAGAAAGATAATGATAGCAGTGTGAGAGGAAATTACGATAGAGGTGAAGAAATCAATCAGAGTCAAATATGAAAAATGTTGTACGTAAGGTAAAATAAATTTTAATTTTTGTCTATATTTTATATCTTTAGTATTGGTTTTATCTTATTTGTGTCAGATTTAATGGTTTTCATTGGTTTTTGTGTAGGAACTTGTGCCCAAAATCTCGTTTCAAAAGTTTAAAGAAACAATCATCTGGCGCCCAGAAACGGATTAATTCTTTTTACATTTGTGGTGATAAGCACCACATTTATTTAACTTTAACTAGGAATGACGTGGAAAAGGACAAGCAAAGACGCTGGAGGTTACCAAACATGTAGCGGTCACAATGCAATTTATATTTGACGTAAAATAGCACATAGTATAAAATGCAAGACAGAACGTAATGCTTCAAAACATAACAATTGAATTTATTAGTGTTTTCGTATACATGCATATGAGCTGAAGGTTTGATAGATTTACGTCTCTTAGATTTGAGAAATATTTTTACCGGAGCTCACGAAGTTGAAGTCATTATTAAACTGAAATTTTAGATGAATAAAGTTCCTGTTGCATGTTAGGAAAAGTTGGTAGAGTTCAGAAGAGTTAAGAGTTCGTACTTGCGTGAATTTTGTTAATGATCTTTAAAATCTGACCACGTGGTTAAGACGGGAGCTCTTGAAGATTACATCTTGGCATCAAGGAGAAAGATAAATGAAGAGAACACAAGGGCTGATGACTTATGGCAAAGTCGGTAAGTATTGTTGGCAATGTTCTTTAACGTCTTTACCGCGTCGTTAAGACGAGAGCTCTTGAAGATTACATCTTGGCAGCAAGGAGAAAGATGAATGAAGAGAACACACGAGGGAGCTTATTCGTGTTTTGTTTATATAAGGCTGTGTCACACGTGATCGGCTCCGAAGCTTGTGCGCGGGAAAATTATTCCTCGCGTGCCGGCGATTTGATTGGTCGGAAGTGACCAATCAGCAAGCTAGTTTTGAGGAGATTAGCCAATGAATGCTTGTCGCATGATCTGTATGTATGATGGTGATGATAATCACCACAAATTGATTCCTACGGGGAGAATGGTTTCAGTTTACGAACATTTCGGTCCCCAAACAGCCTTGATGGAGGTGTAAACGTTTGTGAGATAATTTCACACTGGCTCAAGGGGTCCAGGAACGGATTAATCCATTTTTTCATTGAATTCTATGGTGAACTACTTTCGGTTTACGAATATTTTGAGTCACGAACGGTTTTTAGGAGTGAATTAAAATTTCTGAACCGAGGTTTCACTATACTCATAATTGAAAAATAAATGATAATTTTTTCCCAGAAAGATAAAAAAAAATATGACAATTTCCTATAAATAAACAGTAATTATTAAGATGGGAACACAATAATATCTATTTCGGCTATTTCGAACAAGCGAATTTTCTGGGATGAGGAATTTACACTATTTATATACGGACAGTTGTTCTAATTTTTGTTGGTCGTTGTGTCCTCCGGACTTCCTCAGGCGTATATCGAACTGCGTAACCTGCAGGGAATTTTGAATTGAACCTTTCATTTAATCTATGGGAGTAAACTGTTCTCGTTCCACTGAGATATCCCTAGATATGGCTGATCATGTATAGAGGGAAAGGGGTAGCCGTCATCTCTTGGCGAATGAAGTCAAAATACTTGACATGGAAGAACACTGTAGAGTTAGACGTCTTACGACATGCTAGGCTATAAGGACCCACCTAGAAGGCCTAGCATAAAATACAATATGGGAGACGCTAAGAAAGAAAGAATAGCAAATGACAGCAAGTCTTCAACAGCAGCAGCAGTAACAATCAAAAACATAGACAGCTAGGTTAGGTTTAAGGCTCCAAGTTCACCATAACAGATTGTCTTACGCGACAATGGAGCCTATGGATAAAAACGCTCTTTTGTGAATTTGGTGGTTGTGAGTGCCATTTCTCTGTCGGGCAGTGTGTACTAGCATTCAGTGGAAACGAGCAAGCAATAAGTGAACAGTACTAAATAAAAGTAAGAACTAAACGATATCGATGGAACGAGAAGAGTCTTCACCCGTAGATTGAATAAAGCGTTCAATTCAGGATTCCCTGTCAAGATTGATATACACCTGAGGAAGGCCGGAGAGCACAACGTCCAAAACGTTGGGATAACAACAACAAAGATGAGGACAACAGTTCAAATATAAATAGTCTAAACAAAGTGGATTGTTGCATTTTTTAAAAAATAGCACGCAGTATCATTTTTAGATGGGCAATAAATTATTTTTAAATGAGACCTGACGTATCGACATTTTTGAAACTGTAACGCATCTGTTGACGGAAAACGTGTTAAAATGATACGCAAGACGGAAGGACGAAAAAAAAAAAGTCAGGCTGAATTGACACGAGACCGATTGAATATTTTTATACTAAACACAATCAACCTATTGTTTCGTAAGAGGACAACATATCTTTTAAGATAAAGTCATTTTTATAAATCGGTATAACCTCATGAAAGGCAGTAAAGCCACTATGACACAAGGGGTTGCTAGGTGTGGAAGAATTAGGAACAGATACATTAATAATGAGCGGGAAGAGGAAAGAGTAATCAGGAGGACAGTAGATAGTGATTGACATTGAATTTAAATTTTTGAAGATTAAAATTGGCTGGAAAGCATGGAGCCGGAAGGGAGTTCCACAAAGAAGGCATTAAAGCCACTAAGACACAAGGGGTTACTAGGTGAGAATGAATTAGTGACAGAAGCATTAATAAAAGCGGGAAGAGGAAAGAGTAATCAGGAGGACAGTAGATAGCGATTGACATTGAATTTAAATTTCTGAAGATTAAAATTGGCTGGAAAGCATGGAGCCTGAAGCAAGTTCCGCAAGGAAGGTATTAAAGGCACTAATACACAAGGGATTACTAGGTGTGAAAGAATTAGTCACAGAAACATTAATAATGAGTAGGGAGAGCAAAGAATAATCAGAAGGACAGTAAATAGCGATTGACATTGCATTTAAATTTTTGCACATTAAAGTTGGCTGGAAAACATGGAACCAAAGGGAGTCCCACAAGCGAGAGGCCCGAAAAAAGAAACTGTTAGGACAGAACTTACAACTATATCTAACCAACTCAACTGTAAATTGTTGAGATCTTGATGCCAGTCTAGTACTGCACTTAAATTAAAAAAATGTCTAGGCACCATAGCGAAGAACTCAGTCGAACAATTACCATGAATGTATTTATAGAAAAACACATACAGGCATTGGGAAAAATGAGTGAAGCCGAGCTGTCAGATCAGAACTAGTAATATTGCTGATTCTTCTTTGTATTTTATTAAAGAGATCAAGGTAAATAGCAGGGGCACCGGACCATATGTGGCAGCAATATTCTAAGCATGTATGAATGCTAGACTTATAGATATGTAAGATAGATTATGGAGAGAAAAATTGTCTCGCACGACACAGTGAACCAAATTTCTTAGCAGCTGACTGAGTAATGGATTCAATATAGTTTTCCTCCTTCATGTCAGCTGAGAACGTTAGATTGAGATTGAGCAATGAGTCACTTTTGTGGAGGTTAACATCAGCCATGCTGATGGAAGGCAGAAAGGGTTCTCTCAGATGATTAATGGAGAGCAGTTTAGTTTTGGAGGCGTTAAAAGTAACAATCCACCTTCTGCTCCAGTTAACGACGGACTTGAGATCATTTTGGACATTGGTTGCCATTTCTTTGTCATTCAATATCTTTGAGATAGGTTACGTAAAGCAAAGAATTTGTTATTTGCTCGCCAAACAAGAGCGGGGGATCCTCAGCCACCAAAAATAGTCCAACAATAGAATAGTTTTCAGTATCAGTGTAGTCCTATATCAGTCACGGCACTAGGTGTGGTCTTAGTTCCGTGTCTGACAGATGATATTAGTAGATGTTCCGTCTACTCCTTCTGCGCCCACGCTGTGTTTGAAAGATCCATAGAACAGGCGATGACACAATTCAGCCGGAATTTCTAACGACCAGGATAGTCGGTACGAGTTGCTAGAAAGGTCAGCAGCTTAACGAATCAAGTAACTCTCCGTTAACAAAAAGCAAAACTATTTATTGTAACACGATTGTGAAATAATACATAAAGAATTGAAAATGTTATTTTCTGTCAGTTGGTTATTGAAGGGGGAGAGTTCTTTTCAATAGGTATTAATGTCGCCATTTGGGAGAGACAAAAAGACACGGTGGGAACTTTTGTCGTCACTACGGACTGATGCTAATCAGGATGTGATTATCGCAATTTATGTAGTTAGTTCACAGTCTGGATTTTCTCTAATGAGCCGGCTCTTTACAATGTCTTCTACTTGCTGGAGAGAATCTGGTGCCAGAGGAGAAGATATACTTCTTGACTTTTCGTCTCCGGTCTACTTTCATTTTAACTGACCATGTTCTCCCACTTCTCGATCTGAGTTAGCGAAAAAAAAACTTCATTGCACTGTATTAGTTTCCTATTTTTCTATATCTCTGTGGTATATTGATATCATTTTGCTTTTACATGACTTATTTGGGTGCATCCCAACACATAGTTTCACAATATCCCCAATTTTTAAAGTTATACCTAAGCGGTTTGCATATATATATATATATATATATATATATATATATATATATATATATAAGTGAACATAGAAGTCAACACTTAGAGGCGACAGTCTGTTTCAATTGACGATTGCATATAGCATGAGACAGACTGTCGCCTCTAAGAGTTGACAGCTATGTTCACTTTTATATTTACACACGCTCTATCTTTGATATTGAGCACTTCATCCCATAAATATAGCACATCTTAAGACTATATTTCTTCATATATATATATATATATATATATATATATATATATATATATATATATATGCAGATATGTAGAAAAATAGGAAAGAACACGTTAGGTAAATAATCCGGAGTTCTTTAGTATTGATACTTTAATTCAATTTAATTTTAATAATTATATTTAGGGCTTTTGAAACATGAAAACTCTTATGTAGCGAAGGAATCATATTTTTTTTAAAAATAATTCGATATATATATATATATATATATATATATATATATATATATATATATATATAGCAATATATTTCATGAATAAAAAAATCCAAGAGGATAGAATCCAGGTGGAACTCAATGTACAGGACAGAGTAAGGATATAATAAAAAGGCTTAAACGCTAATATTCCATGGTCATAATTTATTCCATTGGAATCGTAAATACGATCCAATTCACCAGACCTACAAATTCAAAAAGAAAACAGAAAAACTCCATCTGAATAGGTTGGAATAAAAGCATTTTAACTGGAAGTATACCAAGGAGAGCTCAACTTATAAAGATATATGAATGAAGAAATATAGTTTTAATGTGTGCTATATTTATGGGATTAAGTGCTCAATATCAGAGATAGAGCGTATGTAAATATAAATATAAAAGTGAACATTGAAGTCAACACTCAGAGGCGACAGGCTGTTTCATGCTAGACGCAATCCTCCGGCCTGACGATTGCGCCTAGCATGAAACAGCCTATCGTCTCTGAGTGCTTTTATATATATATATATATATATATATATATATATATATATATATATATACGTAAGATTGTACGAGGATCTGCGGGTGTGTATACAGATGTAAGTTGAAATGGCAAATAATACATTAGAGTGCTATTGGTATCAAAATCAAGCAAGTACAAATATTTAACTAGAAAGGATGTCAACAAAGGACGGAAAATGCAACACTGAAATCGGAAGCCGTATTATGATTGCAAATTTTAGTGCATTTTTGGCGTTAAAAACACATTGATTTGGAAATTCTTGCAAAAATTAAATAATTGTCAGATTTTAATGAAATTTTCAGAACTTATTCACAAATGAATTAAATTATTTTTTAAATTATTTTTAGAAAATCTTGGTAAAATATTAAACATTATTTACATGAAATTAGGCCTATTTATTTAATTTACTAATATTTTATTTTCTCGCCAGCGGAATTAATTTCCTATTTTTTGCTTCCCTCATGTCAACATTCTTCAATAAGTTATATGTAGGTACCTCAATTTGGTCGCTGAAAAACAAACAAACAGTATAGCATGATGAAAAAAGGCCCCAAACTTAATACAAGCAAAGTTTTATCGTCAAAATATTTATCTTATTATTAAGAGAAAAGACCAAAGTATTTTTTTTATTTTAATTTTTGTTAATCCTTTCTAGCACGTTTAAAATTTTGGTTAAAAGTATTTTTTTTTGTCGGTGGTTGGGGTTGGGGGCGTAGTTGATTAGTATAGGAAATTTTAGCGTCTTTTGCGGTAAAACGCACATTGATTTGGAAATCCTGGAAAAAAATCAAATAATTGTCAGATTTTAATGAAACTTTCAGGATTTATTCATAAATAAATGAAATTATTGCTGAAATTGTTTTTTTTTTTTTAAATCTTGGTAAAAAATAATTTTTGGTTAGATAATTGTTTTTTTATATCTCTTATTCACCTCCACTTAATTTTATGAAATTTCGAGAAATTTAAATTTCTGCCTCTTGATATTTATATGACTTAAAACAGGATTCCTTGGAGAATTTTAGAAAATATTTTGAACAGCAACAGCCATTTACCGAAAATCTGCTCTGAATTATAAAAAAATGCGATAAAACTATGCCATTATTTAATTAGAAGCGCTTTTAATTGCTTTCATAAATAAGATATATTAAGGACACTATTGCCTTAAGAAAAAAGATTTTCGATGAATAATGAATTTTTACAAGAATTGTTTTCATTTATAAAAAAATTTAATTATAATAATTTATAAAGTTTCAAGTCTTTTACATTTCTGCATCATATTGATTGCATTAGGGGATAAGGGTTAGGGGATAAGGGTTAGGTGAAAACTAAATTTAGTAACTAAAAAATAAAAATCTTAATGTCTGTTTTTAAATTCCGAGATTTTAAAAAGAATTTTGAATTTTTTTATGTGTATAAAAGTGCACATTTTTTAATGTATCGGCGATCATACATGACATTATCAGAAAATAAGATAGATGACTATAGTAAATTTAAACTTAACATTCCTAAAATTAGATTACGGAGAATATTTTTCAGATAATCGAGTACTTAAAAATTATACAAAAAGGCACTCACGTCACTTTCTTAAACTGTGTTTTACAGATAAAGTCTCCGTAGAACAACAATAATCCTGCCATCACCTTATCAAAACACGTAAACATGACTACTCTCGGTTAAAACACAGCTACTGTTTGGTTTAAAAATGAATTTCTGTGTTATTTTAAACTTAAATAGAATATTTGTTTCAAATCAGATTAATCATATTTTAAATCAGCTTATTATCCGAAAGGTATATATATTTTTATATATATGTATAACTTACCTTGGTATGTAAATTGTTCTTCCAACGATCACCCATTAAGAGGTTACAATTTCCATCCACTTAAAATTGCGGAGCCTTGAACCAGATAGTGTTTCTTTTTCTCAGTTAT
Source organism: Acanthosepion lycidas (assembly GCA_963932145.1). NCBI lineage: Eukaryota > Metazoa > Mollusca > Cephalopoda > Sepiida > Sepiidae > Acanthosepion > Acanthosepion lycidas. Next base: position 59,594,490 of record OZ010615.1, read on the forward strand.
TCTTTAATTGCAGTATATCATACCATTTTAGAATGATCACTTGGTCTTTTGCAGCTTTGAGGTGTTCACTTTATAGCAACTTCATTTTCTTCTAAAGACTGCTTCAATTTTATACTTCTAACATCTCTGGCTAAACTCTGAAATTTTATTTACTATACCTTTTTTATTGGAAGCAGATAGGTAGGCCTATAGTCTGGTTCACATGGTCTGTTGAACAGGAGTAGAGGTTTATCCCCTGTTTCCTGTTTCGAATTGGGTTTCCAGTTCCTTCTAATGTCAAACACCTCTCCCTAAAACTCTGAAATTTTATTTATTATTGATATAATGGAATATGCATACACCTGAGTTCCCCCTCATTGGAATATGATTGGCTGGTGTCCGTCATAAATACAGACGGACGTATAGGTACGACAGAGTTTAAGTCTATGACGACGCTCATTGGACTAAGCCATTGGATATCCTATTGGTCTACACCTATTACCTGCGACTACGACGAGTACCAGTCGATTACTGCTACCGTATTCTACTTGGTTACAGTAACCAAAACCACTTAGCTACTACGATCAAATATATCCCTTTCCGGGACATATCAATTATTTATTTACTTTTTACTTCTCAATAGGAGTAGATAGGTCCGCCTATCACCCGGTTCACGCTTCTCGCAGGTTTTTGGAACAGGAGAAGAGTCCTCCGTTTAGAACTGGGTTTCCAGTTTCTTCTAAAGTCTTTTCATTCACGTTCACTCTGAGTTGCCATTTTCATCTTGCCCAGGGTGAATTGATTAAAAAAAAAAATCATTTTTCTTCTGCCATCCATTTATAAAAGATCGTTAAGTTGGTTATGTACTGTTTTCCTCAGTCCTGCTTGCCTTAATATGTCCTGTGAGTGTCAAATTTTCTCAGCTCTCTTTCCTCATTATCTGCCCTAGAAATTTCAAAGAGTACTGAAATGTTATGTAATATCAGTCAAATATGTCAGTTAATGCTAGACAATCCTCACAGATAAAGAAGAGACTTGAGGCAAGAAAGCTATGTTTTTTTCAGAAGGATGCTATGAATGCCATAGACTAAAAATGTGTAATAAGGAAGTTTTAAAGAAAATGTAACTGAAAAGGTCACTTATACTTAGAATCAGAAAGAGACTGTTGAAATGTAGAAAGAGGACTTGGAGAATTAGACATTTACAGGATATATTGAAGTCAAGAGAGACATAGGAAAGCAGGGAGTGAACAATCTAATGATCTTGTGTAAATGCATGGCATAACATGTGAGAGATAGAAAGGAGACAAACATGAGTTTCAGAGGGTAGGAAATTGTGGAGAGACGTGATCGACCTACTTAACGAGTTTTTGTAAATGGATAGCATAACAGGGAATGGGAGGGGGTAGTCTCTCTTTCTTTGTCTTGCCTTGGCTTCGCGAACGAAGATTTATGAATTGGGCTGTCCACGCCGACTGCAAGCACGCTGATGACCGACAAGCACGATACGGGATAGGTAAGTCCGGTCGCAGTGACTGCAATTAAAGGTCTGGTCTGGTATAGCTGCTGAGGCTTCCCTGTTCTTCGTCACGCGGTGTTTCTCCTTCAGGTTGGCCCTGCGTGAGTCCTCAAAGGTCGAGACGGCCCGGTGGACGGTGCGGCGCCAGGCTTGACGGTCAGCAGCAAGTGTCGACTATTGGCGATGGTCAATGTGTCAGGTACCGAGAGACTTCTTTGGTGCCCCTCTGTCACGCTGGCCATTGGAGAGTACGACATACAGGGCTGCCTTGGGCAGGCGATGGTCCCCTATTCTGGAGACGTGCCCTGCCTAACGTAGCTGTGACTTTAGCAACATGAGGGAGGGTTAGTAAGGAGACAAATATTGCTTAGAACTACGGAGGATTGGAAGTTGTGGAGAGTCATAATCACGTACACCCTGAAGGAACAGGGAGTACAAAAGAAAACATAGAGGAGTCCAGTGAATACCCCACCTAGCGATCCATGATCGCTCACGTCCATAAGGGACACGGCACATAAAAGAAATGCATAAACGTAAGTGAGCTTCAAATCGTCGACTTAATTAAACACATCATTCTCAACTTTACTCGATGTCGACGACGGAATTTTTCAAAATAATAAACCTCCATTTTATGCATGGATACTGGAGTTTTCTTCACTGGGTAAAATCCGAACGGAATCTAATAAACGAACCTGATACAAACAGCAAAACGTGAGCGATAGCATTCATTAGAACACTCAGGGAAACACATTAAAGTTTCATATTCGTTACAATGACTTTAAAAATGTCCATCGTCAGCCATTTTTTTTCCGCCGGGAGATTTGCTTGTTGACTGAATGAACTATTTACTTTTGATTCGGCTCTCAGTGAAATTCCTCATTTTAAGTTACGTTTAACAAAGACACGGAAATAATGCCTAGTAAGGCTGAAATATCGATACAAACAGCCTTTATATCTCAAAACCGTTGCATATTTTATGATATTCAATATGGCGCATGCAAAAATCTTAGAACTTGTATAGATTGCTGAATATCCCGGATTATATAGAAATTGGTGAGGATTATTATGGCAAATATTTAACATAAATATTTAAACCAAAATGGACGTTCTTTGAACAAAGAAAAGTAAGTTGTAATAGAAAATCTCTTACCTCGCTATACTTTCTGTATAAAGCACATTTGCAGTAAGCCATCTAGTTTCTAAAGGTCTTTTTGTCATTATGTCCACTTGAATTTCCTTTGTTTTTGTATAGGTAAATATTGGTCGTTTATATTTGTGTCTATAGCAAAACGACTCATATAAAAGGCCTTCTAACCATGCAACTGGTGTCCACGACTGACGGCGGAGAGGTAGAGAACTAAATTACAATTTAGACTTTTTAAAAAGAAATGCCATTATGCTGTCCACTTGAATTTCCTACATTAGATATAGCCACATAGAGTTAATTATGATAGAAACATTTGAATAATTATGTAATATTAATAACAATTCAACAAATTGACTATTTTCCACTGAAGAAATTAAGTTTATTTTTAAGAAAATCAAATTAAACAAAATGTTTTAACTTCACTCACTTTCTCACTGACATGATATGGCTTCCATCTGTCTTTTCTACAAATATTTTTATGGTAATTTCTCTGATGAGCTTTTTTCTCTGTTGTCTCGACTGCATGGATTTAAGCATGTTACTAGATTTTCATCTAGGTTCCACCCATTTACTGTTGAAATAATTTAATGTAAACGCCACTTCTACTCCAACAGTTTCTTTTCTTGCACTTCCCGGCAGTGGAACTCCTTTCCTCTTACTTGCTTCCCTGATAACTACAATAATCAAAAATGAAATGTCAATCGCCATCTTTTACTGCCTTGATCCCCGTTCATCTTTTCTTCACTCACCCCCTATGCCCCGTATCTTCTCTCACATTTACTCTCTGTAACCCCTTGAGTGCTAGTGACCCACCCACCTTGCTTGGGGTGAAATGCTAAAAAAAAAAAAAAAAAAAAAAAATCACCTTATTTAGATAATTTGTCAGTTCGTAGATCTGAATGTTGCAGGGACTAAGATCGTAACTAAAGTTGTCGTCTTCTTATGCGACTTTTTCTCATATTCAAGAATTAAATTTCTTCTTTTCTGATCATTTTCTTTATGATGACAGCGTTAACTACCAATTTTTTTTAATGCGCATTTTTGGCCCAGGCATATGTCTTAGGAGTTTATTCCTTATGTTTAATGTCAGTATTTACCATTGTCGTTTTTATAGAAAATAGAACATCAAATCTATATGTGTATAAAACATCAAAAAATAATATTGATTAGAAATAATAAAAAAATACTTTTCAAAATAGTCATTATTTTTCTACTCGTGAAATGTAAAATTACGACAGAAAGTGTCTTCTTACGGCTAATAATAAAAAACTTTAAAGGCAAAGTGTTGTAAAATATACCTCTGCAAATGCAATGTATGTAAGTAATTCAACGTAAATACAAGGAATAACATGTAGTGAGTTGAATTTTAACAGATCCCCAAATGGGACTCATGGCAGGTAATGGGTTAAGTAGACCCCTTCTTGCACAGAAGAGCCAATGGCATTCATTGCATAATAATGTTGGTGGAGGATGAAGTTAATTTTGTCGAGCCTCTCTCTCTCTTGTTTGGTTTATTTCTTTTCTCTTCTGGTGACTTCAAAGTTTTGAATTTCGATGGTGATGCAACCGTGTGCAGACAGAGTGTCGATGGACAGAGTGTCGAAGGACAAAGTGTCGAAATACAAAATGACGAATATACAAAATGGCGAACAGACAAAGTGTCGAATGGGCAAAGAGTCGAAGTGTCGAAGGACAAAGTGTCGAAGGACAAAGTGTCGAAAGACAAAATGACAAATATACAAAATGGCGAACAGACTAAGTGTCGTATGGACAAAGTGTCGAAGGACAAAGTGTCGAAATACAAAATGACGAATATACAAAATGGCGAACAGACAAAGTGTCGAATGGACAAAATGTCGAAAGACAAAATGACGAATATACAAAATGGCGAACAGACAAAGTGTCGAATGGACAAAGTGCTGAATAGAAAAAAAAGTTGAAGTGACTAAATTACGAAAAGCCAGAAAAATTCTTACAGTAGAATGGTTTTTACTTAGTATGCAAGCATCCGGTCAGTAAATAATTATTTTTAAATTTTAAAATAATTCAAGATCCTCCGATGAAAAAAAAATCTTTTTACATTATTGCCGATTTTTTTTTTTTTAAACAAGGATCTGCATTCAAACTACAGTAAAGTTAACATTTTTATTAATGAGACATAGCATGAATCACGTTTCAGTCTATTATTTATTAATTGGTGCCAAAGGGATGCAGCTTTAAAATAGTTTTTTTTTAAATCATGACGATATGTTCGTTTTTACTTTATTCGACATTTTGTCCTTTTGAAATTTTGTCTTTTCAATATTATCTCCATTCATTATTTTGTCAGTTTGACTGTTTTTTTTTTTTTTTTGTTCTTTTTTTTTCTCGTTCGGTCCATTCTACATTTTGCCTTTTTGACATTTTGTCCATTCATTTTATCTTTCGACTCTATTCTTCGGCAACTCTCATCTACTAAGGAATGGCCAATGCCAGTTGGTACAGTCTCGGGCTTGTCATTTCAAGGCTTAACTCTACTGGCTTTCAGTGTTATTTTCAGTTTGTCGTTGTATCTTTGAAGAGGACAGCTCCATGATCTTTTCGCTGAAATGAGATCACCGAGTAAAATTTGAAATGGAAGCATTCTTTTTATATGCACTGATCATCGAAAATAATGTCTAATGATCAGCGATTCGATGTCTTGACTGTTGTCTCATTCAAAGACTTTGGTGTTGGTTACGTATTGTTCTCATTTGATGTTCAAGATTGAACGAAGCTTTTACTGGCGAAAGTGTTCTAATCAGAAAAAGTGCGCCAAACCCCAAAGCCCCCCGCCCAATGGAGGAATAAGCGGATGATGATTACAAAAGATCTCTTAACTAAAGATACTTGACATAACATTATAAAATTCTATAAACAAATTAATATTTAAAGAATGATTTTCTTTATTTCTATTTCTAAAGAAAAAGAAGTTATTTTTAGAAGTCAGTATTACATTAATTTTACGTTTTCTTTGAAAATAAACGAACTGTTTTTCTGAAAATTTACTGACAAAGCACTTTTAAGTTCTCTCTATCCAAATGATTAATTAAAAAAAGAAAAATATTAAAAGAAACAGGGCTTATAGAGGGTAATTAAAAAAAATTGAATTGAAAGTGAATAACACATTATATATATATATATATATATATATATATATATATATATATATATATATATATATATATATATATATATATATATATATATATACAGGCACGGTGAGAATAAATAGAGTACATTTCCAAAGTTTGTAACATTTAATTTAAATGAGGGCTCAGTAGATACTAGAGTAATATTATTTCTTTTAGGATATTACAACAAACATGTAAGAATCGCTACACAATTGCAGGTGTGTTTGAACGTATAACAATGCGTCTCCTCAGGCGATTGTAAATTACTGGCGAGTGAACAATTAGTTTGGTTTGAAAAGGAAAATACATCCAACTAAATACAAAGAAAGAAAGAAAGAAAAAAAGAAAGAAGAAAGAAAGAAAGAAAGGAAGAAAGAAAGAAACAACAAATAGGGCAAAGTCCAACCAAATACAAATGAATAAAGAAAGAAAGAAAAAAGGCAAAGCCAGACCAAAGAAATAAAAAAAAAAAAAAAAAGACAAAGAAATAAAATGGAAAAAAGAAGACAGAAGCTCAATCAAATAGAAAGAAAGAAAGAAAGAAAGAAAGAAAGAAAGAAAGAAAAGGCCAAGTTCAACCGAATAGAAAGAAAGAACGAAAACAAAAGAGGCTGGAACGAAGGCAACAAGACTAGGTAAAACAAAGAAAGAAAGAAAGAAAGAAAGAAAGAAAGAAAGAAAGAAAGAAAAGCATAATGATCAGTTGACGAAAAAGACGCTGCAAGGAGAGAGGGTAAACAAATCAAGATGAACAGAAAGAGTGAATATTAGGTTGGTACAAAAATAATGACGTAATAATGTCGTTTTTTGACGTTAAAAACGACATTATTACGTCATTATTTTTGCACCAACCTAATACAATGAAGAAAGAAAGAAAGAAAGAGAGGCTGAAAGGAGATTTGGAGGAATGATAGAAATCAAATGAAAACCGGTGTCAGGCGCAAATTGCAACATCGTCCCTGATCTCCACCCTGCAAAATATGTCACCAATTCCACATGAGTTCACCTATGGTAACGATGACATGAGGCACCCACTCTTCTCCTTTCATTAAACATAATCGAGAACATTGTATTGCGTTTCTTCAGTGAAGGCCATCATCGTTCTTGGTCAGCGCCGTCGTCATCACGAGGCGAACTGGATTGCGGACAACACGGCATAATGAGGATCGTGTGTCGTTCCGTTGGCTGACATTTTGTGCGCAACTCCAGCCATCCTTTCGAGAGAACTAGCGCATTGTAGCGCTCGATATTCGTGGGCTGATTTAGTTGAGAGACGGAAAAGCGGGGATGAAATGAATGCGTGTGTGTGTGTGTCTGTGTGCGTGTGTGCGCGTGAAAAATAAAAAGAGAAAAGAATAAATAGTTTTTTGTGGATGGAGTTGGAATGGAGAGAAAAATAAAATAAAGAAAGAAACAAGTGAAAGAAAGAAGGCAACAAGATGGCAACCGATGCGAAAGAAAGACAAAAAGAAAGGAAGAAAGAAAGCCAGAAAGAAAGATAAAAAGAAAGAAAGGCAAAAAGAAAGAAAGACAAAAAAGACAGATAGAAAGAAAAAAGAAAGAAAGAAAAAAAGGAAGGAAGGAAGAAAGACAAAAAGAAAGAAAGAAAGAAAGAAAGAAAGAAGGAAGAAAGACAGACATAAAGAAAGAAAGAAAAAACAGAATGAAAAATAAATAATACAACATTAATCAGATGAAGGAAGAGAAGTTGAAAAAAAGACGAATCAAAAAGAAAAGGCTGGAAAGAAAGGTAACAAGTCGAACCAAAGAGAGAGAAAAAAAGAAAGACAAAGGAAAGAAAGACAGAAAAAAGACAGAAAGAAAAAAAAAGAAAGACAGAAAGATGGACAGAAAAAAGGAAGAGAAAAAGAAAGAGAAAAAGAAAGAAAGACAAAAAAAAGAAAAGAAAGAAAGAGAAAAAGAAAGAAAGAGAAAAAGAAAGAAAGAAAGACAAATAAATAATACAGCACTAATCAGATGAAGGAAAAGAAGTTGGGAAAAAAGAAGAATAAAAAAGAAAAGAAAGAAAGAAAGAAAGGCAACAAGTCGAACCAAAAAGAAAGAAAAGAAAAGAAAAGAAAGGAAGAAAGAAAGAAAGAAAGGATGATGGGGAAGTAATAAAAAAAAGGAAAAACAGACGAGAAAAGAAGGAATCGACGATATAAGAGAGAGAGAGAGAGATAGAGAGAGAGAGAGAGAGTGAGAAAGAGAGAGAAAAAGACGGAGAAAGAGAGAGAGAGAGAGGGACGGAGGGAGGAACAGAAAGAGTGAGAAGGGGAGCGAGAGATCGAGATGTATATATATATATATATATATATATATATATATATATATATATATATATATATATATATAGAGAGAGAGAGAGAGAGAGAGAGAGATAGAGTTGAGTGTCAGGATTTGAAGACAGTTTCACATGACATTTTGTCATTATTGGTGTGAAATCTTCAGCCATCAGCGGATAAACAAATCGATAACATTTGCCTCCCAATGATTTGGGGCTTTTTCGTTTTTTTTTTTTTTTATCTCGTTGCCCTTATATCGAGTTTTACCAACATCGTTGACTACAATGCCACGCTGGCTCGTGACAAATCACCAAAAGGGCCCAGTTCCTATCTCATCCAAAATTCTTCTCTGATCTAATACACTAGCAATCAGCAGAAGCAAGCCGATATTGCTTCCCTTCCGCCTCGTCATTTAACACCCCCACCCGACCGCCAAAAAAAAAAAAAAAATCTAGCCTTTGACGTCAGAGATTCTCGGATGACTGCATCTCATGAATATTCAGGAAACAGCTCAAGTCTTCATAAAATAAAAAATAAAAAATTCTTGTTATTAATTATAATATTGATACAAATAAGAAGACCTGAGGGAATTCCAAGGTGTGTTTTTGCAATTATCGAATTGAATGGCAAGTCATTAAAATATCTTTAGACAGCAAAGAAAAGATCGTCTCCAGTTTGAAGCTGCAGTTTGTCCATTTCAAATGTAATAAAACAGATATTTCAATGGCCATATTTCTTACCAGGTTCTTTCAACAGTAGTAGAGGTTTAATCAAAGTTTAGGATTGGGTTTCCGGTTCCTTCTAAAGTCTGCTTCATCTCTACCACTCTGTCGTCTCCGCTTAAACTCTGCGAATTGTATTTACTATTTATTTACACTTTTTTCCTTAGAAATAGATAGGTTCGACTGTCGTCCGGTTCACACCCCTCTCCGGTCTTTTGAACCGGAATAGAGGTTTATCCCTTGTTTCCTTTTAGGATTGGGTTCCTGATTCCTTCTAAATTCTTCTTCAACTCTATACTTCTAATGTCTCTGCCTAAAGTTTGAAATCTTATTTGCTATTAATTTATTTTCCGTCGATAGGAGTGGATAGGTTCGCCTATCGTCCGCTTGACATATCTCCGGGTCTTTTGAGCAGAGGTAGAGGTTTATCCCTTATTTTCTGTTTAGGATTGGGTTTCCAGTTCCTTCGAAAGTCTTAACAATCACTTTCACACCCTTTGCATCATAGTGACATTATCGCCTTGCTCTGAAATGAAACAGTCGGTTATCTTTCAAGGTAATTGAAGAAAATACAACACAATTCAAAGTTCTATAGTTGAGAGCTTCCATTATATATGCTTTGTTGAAAACACACACACATACACACACACACGCGCACGTATATATAACCGGACGTTTAGCCACACTGATGAGTTGTGATACAGCGAAACAGTCTTTCTGTGGATGACTATATATATATATATATATATATATATATATATATATATATATATATATATATATACATTGATATGTCCCGGAAAGGGATATATTTGAACGAAGTAGCTAAGTGGTTTTGGCTACTATAACCAAGTAGAATACGGTAGCAGTGATCGACTGGTACGCGTCGTAGTCGCAGGTAAGAAGTGAAGATCAATGGCGTAGTCCAATGGGTGTCGTAATAGACTTAGCTCTCAGACTAAGGCTCTTTGATTCTCCTACACGTCCGTCTGTATTTATGACGGACACCAGCCAATCATATTCCAGTTAGCGGGGAACACAGGTGTACGCATATTCCATTATATCATATATATATATATATTGTATAAAATGACAATTGGAAAAAAATCTTAAATTTTACCGACGCGTTTCGTCTTTCGACTTTTTCAAGGCAAAAATGAAATCGAAATGCTTTTGTTGTTATAGTTACATTCAAAAATCCAAATTTAAAAAGATAGACGCTTCTGTCTAAGTCTTTTTTTCTTTTTTGGTTAATGTAAATTACCTTTTAGTAAGGGATTTTTTTTTCTATGTCGTCAAATTCCCAGATCAATTCTGTGGATCTGGGAATTTAACTATATTGTCGACATGGAAAAAAAATCCCTTACTATAAAAAAAAAAGGCTTAGACAGAACTAATGTAACTATAACAACAAAAACAACAAAAACATTTCGATTTCATTTTTGCCTTGAAAAAAAGTCGGAAGACGAAAGGCGTCGGCAAAATCTAATTTAACTATATATATATATATATATATATATATATATATATATATATATATATGTATGTATGTATGTATGTATGTATAAACACGTGCGCATAAACACACACACACACGCACACACACACACACACACACACACATATATATATATATATATATATATATATATATATATACGAACTCTCCCGTCGTTTTCGAACTATGAGTGTCTTTCAGTTCATTTTTTTATGTTTATGGTATCGTATGAGGCATCAACCCTGATCGCAGAACTGAACTGTAGACTACCCACACAGAAAATTTATTCAGGCTTCTGTACAGCAACCCACCTTTTTTGAAGAGCCGAATACAGAGACCTGGTGCACCACGTGCCACAAGGCCCCCAAACGACCCTCCACAGGTTCTGAATTCAGAGTTGTCCTTCTCCTAGACCACTCGCCATTAAAGGCTATAGAACCCAGTCTGTCCTGCTATTTACCCATTGTTGCGGGGGAGAAGCGGATTTATACCTTCCCAAGGGGTTCAGCACATAAGTGAATGTAATGGATTCGACTGAAATTCGAACTCGGCTCTCTGATTCTTCAATCTGCTATCCTTACTCCATCATACCTCCTCTGATATATATATATATATATATATATATATATATATATTGTGTATATTTAGGCAGCAATTTTTAATTGATGCAAGTTTCATTATATAATATAGACAAGTTTTGTCTATTTATTTTAAGTTCCTTTCATATTGTCGATAAGCTTAATAACATTATCATTGAATTTGAAACCTAACCTGAACAAAATAAACTACGAAATCTCCACAAACATTATTAAATGCCTATAATTGAACACCAACGGCTTCCCATATTTAATACTTCTCGTTTTCACTCTCGCGTGGTCATGTGTGACGCACGACCTGCAACGCAATTTTCGCTTCCGCGTTTCGTATACACATATAATATATAAATTTTTCATGCAACAAAAACAGACTATCATTATTTTTCCGTGTATTGGTTGATATATTGAAAAGTAATTGTCATCTTTGATAATGGCTTATGTAAGCCGAAAGCTTAGATCGGATTTAAACATGTATCAATATGGTGATTTCCTTTCGTCCTTCAATGATAATGTTATTAAGCTTATCAGACAATATGAAAGGAACATACTTAAAATAAATAGACGGAACTTGTCTATATCATTTAATGAAACATGCATCAATATATATATATATATATATATATATATATATATATATATATATATAGGAAGAAAATGAGTAACTACCGACACCGATGTTCGAGCGGGATACTCTGGACTTATGAATATATTTTTTCCGCCAGGTGTATAAATGCAGTGGCTATTGAGTGAAACTATTCAGTCGAATTTGTGTGAATGTACGTCGATGATTTTGATTTTGATTTAAGATTTACCGGACGTTAAGCCGAGTCGCGCTAATAAAAAGGTATTCACTGAAAATGTTTAATTATCTTTGGTTGACTTTTACTTCTTTGTTCTTCTTAAGTATTTATTTGCGGTTGTATACATAGAGACAATTGCTTCGTCCACCGCAAGGAAAGTTGGCTCCCTGAGCCGCGCCAGGAAGTTTTTCTCCCCGGAGTTGATCCTCCAGATCTACAAATCAACAATTCGCCCCTGCATAGAGTATTGCTGCCATATATGGTCTGTTGCCCCTTCTGTTTGCCTCAGGGTTCTTGATAGGCTCCAGAGGCGGATATGCAATGTAGTTGGCCCTGCTCTGTCGTCTCGTCTACAGTCACTTTCTCACAGACGCGCCGTCACCTCCCTCTGTTCTACAAATACTTTCACGGAAATTGCTCCGAGGAGCTGCATTCGCTGATTCCCAGACGTCATGAGTTCAAGCGCCATACGAGGCTGGCATCCCGCTCTCACCCCTTCACTGTCGAAACTCCTAAATGTAGCCGTCTCTTCTACTCCAATAGCTTCATATCTCGCACCTCTCGCCTGTGGAACTCCCTTCCCTATTCCTGTTTCCCTGTGAGCTATAATCTCCAGCTATTCAAGTGTAATGTAAATCGACATCTCCAGTTGCATTGATCTATCCATTACCCTCATCCTTTCTTCTATCACTCCTATCTGATCTTGCTCTAAATTTTCTGTAACCCCTTGCGTCCTAGTGGCTCCGGCCTTGCTTGGGGTGAAATGCTTAAAAAAAAAAATACTGTTTTATCTTAACATTGAAGAATTGAGTTATACTTAATTATTAATGGTCACCGTACGTCACAAAAAAGTTTATATTTAATCCATATACTATGACTGCTGCTAAGAAAGTTGGTTCCCCGTGTCGTGCAAGACAAGTTTTCCCGCCATAATCTATCTTACACATTTATGAGTCTACCATTCGTCCAGGCCTTGAATATTGCTGCCACACCTGGTCTGCTGCTTCTGTTATCTATTTCGAGATTATGGTACTTAGATTAAGCGCAATACTTGATTGGTGAAAAGGTATCATCAATCCGTATTTGAACTGGCTAGATGTAACCGTAAGTTCTATGTAAACAGTCTCTTTTCTCGCAATACTCGCTTGTGGAACTCTCTTCCGTCTTCAACTTTGACCCTCAAAAATTCAAATTCAATGCCTGTCGTGATCTACTGTCTTCTTGATTACTCTTCTTTTATTGCTCCTTAATAATGTTTCCCTTTTTTCTTATTCTTTCAAAACTCAGTAAGCCTTTGTATCTTAGTGGCTTTATTGCCTTGCATGGTGTAATTAGATTAAAAAAAATAAATAAAAACGTTCTGATTCTTTGTCATGAGGAACTATAAATAATATTTAATATTTTTTAGGTTAGTTAATCTTAGATTCTGGAGAATAATTTGTCATTTCTTAAATACAATGCTAACAGTTTCTTTTATCGCACTTCTCGTTTGTGGAACCGGCTCCATGCTTTTCAGCTAACTTTGATCTTCAAAAATTAAATGCAATGTCAATCGCTATATACTATCTTCTTGATTACTCTTCTTTTATACTTGTTGTAGCTTAATAATGTTTCTCTTCTTATTCTTTCCACTCAGTAAACCCTTGCGTCTTAGTGGCTTTAATGCCTTGCATGGTGTAACATAATTAAAATATATAAAAACGTTCCGATTCTTTGTCATCAAGAACTATTAACAAAGTGTTCTTTAATATGTTTAGGTTAATTAATCTTAGATTCTGGAGAATAATTTGTCATTTCTTAAATACTAACAGTTTGGGTACTTCGACGTGGCGGAATGGTTAGCAAGTTTGTCTCGATAGATCAATTACGACCGAGTAATGAGTTCTATCCTCATTGGATGCCCATACTCTCGGCCTTGTGCCACATCTAAGCTATACTTCGAAAATCACTATGCTAAAAGTTTCTTTTCTCGCTTGTGGAACACACCTACAGAAACATGCCTTCCAGTCAATTTTCATCTTAACAATTTAAATGCAATGTCAATCGCTATCTACTAACTTCTTGATTAATCTTCTTTTTTATCTTTTGTTTCTTTCATAATGTTTCTCTTTTTTCTTATTTTCTCACACCAAGTACCTCCATGTGTCTTGGCAACTCTCTTGATTAAAAATACGTAGTAGGTCATTGGGACGAAACTTGGAGAGAAATAATAAAAAAAACATATAGATGTAGATCGTCTTACTATTGAGGAAAAAAAGAAACGTTCATTAGTTTTCAACTTGCCCTAGCGCCTTCTCGGGCTAACTCTACACAATCATCACTTCTAGCATTGAAAAGAGTGGCTTTTATTAAACGAAGATGCTTAAATAGTTCTATGCAATAAATAAAAATTAGTTTTCTATTAACCCTTGCGCCTTCTCGGGCTAAAGTGTTCTGCTGACGTGGAGTGATTATATTGAATTGTTAGGTGTGCTGCTAGGAAAGATGGTTCACTGTATCGTGCCAGATAACCTTTGACTGGAATGTGCCTTACATATTTATAAGTCTACCATTCGTCCATACATTGAATATTATTGTTACATCTGGTCTGATGCTTTTGATATTGATAATTCTAGATAAAACAGGTATTATCCATTATAATCAACCGTTACTTGGTATCTATTTTGAAGATACTACTATTTACTTTCGTCTTAGTAGTAAATTTGATTAGTCTGATGAGGTCAAATTGGCACTTGATCTAAAAAATGATCTACAATCTATTGTTAACTGGGGCAAGGAATGGCATATCGATTTTAACGACTCAAAAAAAACCTGCTTTCTTTTACTCGTCTTAGAGAACCATTTCTAGCTCCCGTCCTCATGGCTGATGCTAACCTTCAGCAAAGGAATTCATTGCGCCTTCTTGCGCTAACGTTTTCCTCTCTCCTGAAGTGGAAAGATTATATTGAATCAATTACTAGATCTGCTACTAAGAAAGTGTGTTCACTGCGTCGTGCTAGACAATTTCTTTGCCAGAATCTATCTTACATATTTATAAGTATAGCAATCGTCCATACCTTGAATATTGCTGCCACGTCTGGGCTGAAGCTTCTGCTATGTATTTAGAGATTATGAATAAAATACAAAGAAAAATCTGTAATGTTATCAGTCCTTTCCCACCGCCATAACGTAGTTTTCCTTTGTCTTTTCTATGAATATTTTCATGGTAATTGTTCTGATAAGTTTTCCCCTTTGGCACCTTATTCAACGTTGCTGGAAAATAAGAAAACGGAAGAGAGTTCCATAAACGAGAAGGACTGTTAATATAAAACTTACAATTACATCTAATCATTTCAATCGTAAAATGTTGAGACCTTGCCGCCAATCTAGTACTGCGTTTAAATTTATAAAGTCTAGGTGCCATAGAGGAAATCTCATCAGAACAATTATTATGAAAGTATTTATAGAAAAGACACAGGAAGCTAGATTACGGGACCGAAGCCGAGATGCGAGGGCAGGACAGAAAATATCCAGTGTAAAAGCGTAAAGATTTAGCATGATTAGTTTTTCTTGAAAATGTAATTTGTCTTGGTATATTTTTTATTTAGTAAGTTCTTATTACAATTGATGTAATCTGGTGGATCTTTAGATTCATTAATTCATACCCGGTAACATGGATGTACGAAATGTTATATGCATTTTTAAATCACCCATGCAAGGTAGTAAAGCCACTGAGACGCAAGGATGTGGAAGCTCTAAAAAACAGAAACATTATCAAGTAGCGAGAAAAATAGAATAGTAGCCAGAAAGATAGTAGATAGCGACTGATATGACATTGACGCTGCCATATTTAACTATTGGCACCAATTCTTCTGTTAAAAAAGCCGTATTATGAGATCGACAGACATACCGCATATCAATTCTCCCAAAAATCTCTAGTTTGGTCTTATCCGATCATAAAATCGGAACGTTTATAGCTTTATATGATCTTTGGCATGGTTGAGCCCAGCCTGTTTGTGCTTTTTCGTAAGTAGTGGTTTTCTTCTAGGTAGTCTGCCAAGAAGATCAGCATTGTTCAGATTTCGTCGCAGTGTAGACCTATGCACATTGGTCCCGACATTGGTCAGGGAGCCTTGAAGAACCGCAGACGTCACAGAAGGATTGGCATAGGCTTGCCTAATTAGATGTCTATTTACACTTGCAGTTATTTTTCACGGACGGCTACTTCTTCATTGCGATGTCATCATACCAAACGCCATCTATTTTTAAATAATTTGTCGCTCGGTGAAGACGTGCACTCCAAATCATTTTGATAACTTTTTATAGCCTCCTCCATCATTACAGGCTTCAACTGCGCGATATTTTAAAGTTTCAGAAAGTTCTTTTCATCTTGGCACATATTTTTTAAAGTTTAGTCTCTAACTGCACACTTTTGCACATATAATGAATTATATTGGCTGAAGGCAGTATATACAGCTTACCAAAATAATGAACACGTGTTATTTTGATTTTTACACGTGCACAAAAAAGTATTTGCATTGGCAAGCATGTAAAACAAAAATACATAGTGTAAATATAACAGTTCACTTACTTTTCCACGTCTTAATTTTTAAGTAATATTTTTCTTCCAGCTTTCTTCTCTGGCAGAGATGATCCCCAGACGAGGCAATGTGAAAGGGCAGAATCTCTTCTCGGGAAGCAGCTACGCGACTCCGTTTTATACGGGTTCTACGGGGAATTTTTGGTCGAGCTTACGGGCTGGAATACCACACATTAAATTTGGCATTCTGCCACATCTGACCGCGTGGGGCTGTTGGTAGATATCGGGCAGTTGGAGATTCGTTGTGGAATTCACTTGACTCACTTCTATCAGTTGACTACTTCTTCTACTCGCCGCTAACGAATCTTATATGTGTTGTTCTTGTCCTAAGTATTATCGTTCATTACAAACCTTCGTTTGATTATTCTATTCAATAACCTTCCCTAGGTTACACCAGTAAGTTGATACTGGAGGCACTGATTTATTTTTTAAATAAGACTATATTGAAATGAATGTACAAATAGTTACCGTTAGCAGCAACATATTTTATTACCTGTACAAAGTAAATAAAAAAGTGGCGAATGAAGCTGTTTTTGCGTGTTTGTGTGTAGAGATGTCTTCCTATGAAAGATTGTGATAAACTTACATCTGAGAAGAGTTCTTCATATGTTAGTTTGATAGAATTAATAGCGCTGCCTATGTATAGTCAAGTAAACTTAAGTCATTTTATCTAATTGTGTTCAATGCGGGGTGAGTTTTACTGCGGACCAAAGGCCCCTTCACAGGAGAACGAGGCATATCTCTAAGGCTTGCGGCGAAGAAAGAAAAAGAAAAAGAAAAGAGGATGTGTTTTCTGTGTTCTTTTCTAGCAATCTAACGTTTGTTAGCAGAAGTTCTCTGGTAGACAAGTGGGCTAAACCCACATTATTTTATACAAAAGGTTATGAGTGATTGAAAGTTTTGACGTATTCGTTGTGATAAATCCCATCATGGTTTCTAGTATATTGAGTCATAAGTAATTTTCGTTTTAGTGAATTAATTGTAATGTCGAAGCTATCACTAATCATCCATGTCAATTAAAAATAAATTTGGAGTACAATAGTCTAGTTTTGTACGGCAGTAGCAGCGTACACAGTTGATGAAAGAAAAACATTATTCCCCTTCATGACAATGCAAAGCCACACACAACAAGAACAACATCGAGTAAATGTTTGGAACTCGGTTAGTCTGTTCTAGCCTACTCACCTGACCTTGCACCAAGCAGTTATTGTCTTTTTTTCGATCGCTGCAAAACGCTTGGATGGGAAAATATTTCTCTAATGTAAACTAGATTCAAGAGATTTTTTTAAACGTTATTTTTAGTGGATTTTTTTTTTTAATTTTAAACAGTATTTATTTCGTCTAACAGCCGGAATATTCTGGAAATCTAATGGAAGAAAAATGCACCATAACAATGTCTGATTAATAAATAATAATCTATTATTTCTTTAGAAATTAATTTTCTCGAAACATCTTTTAAGACTCAACCTAATTAATGATGAATTTTTGTTCAACAAGACCGTATGTGTGGTCGTTGAGACGTTAGATGTACTATGCTGTGGACATTTTAATTGTTCTTGGCATTTTTCAGTCAGTGTGAAATTCACGTTGTAATGAAAGGTTAATAAGTTCAATGTGACTTCGAAACGTGAACTGTAAACAGAGACGTCTGCGTGAAAGACATGATTTCAAACTCACACCTCTGAAATGTTTTCAACTGTTATTAAGCATAGTCTTCACCTGAGGCTTGATATTTCCATTGTGAAATCGATAGTCTCTCGATTTTTAGATGTCACACGCGACATATCACGCAGCGGCGGGCCCACTTCCCAGATGCAAAAATAAATTTGAAACAAAAGAATAGCAAATAAAACAAATTATTAAATGAATTCATTTGTACTACTGTCGAAATCATGCCAACATCTAAAGCTGTTGATTGTGGGTAATATTAGAAACTAAAGTCAGCTTTGTACTTTAGAAGTAGCGTAGATCTAGTGAAATAGTCGAACAAGAGCTGATTAGGAATTGTATTTTTTCGGCCTTGCACTGTCTGTCTCATCATATCAGGTTATTCTACGAGTGTTATTAGTACTATTCAATCCAACATGGCCCGACTTTTCGACCGATGTCACTTCGTTTAATGTCACTTCGTTCACGTCTTTTAGTCCAATGTCTTTTTGTCCGATTAATTTTTTCTCCAACGACTTTTTGTCCAGTTTTAAAAGAGTGCTTTAGAAAACAAGCCTTGTCGAGTTACCTCATCCTAATTTTCGAAACCGCTACTAGTGGTCGCTTTCCGGACTATAAATACTCGGTGATATCTTTTCTCGCCCTCTTCTTATTTTTCCGCTTATACGACAACATGTATATCTCACGTGAAAGAACGCATTCCCTTTTGGAAAACGCATGGACAATGCATACACGCACACGTACGTACGCACCTTTCACTTAGGATTTTCTCCTACACCAAACTACACATACGCAAACAATTCACGAGCTTAAATGTTTTCTTTATTTATGTTCATTGTTCAGTAACACGCAACAATATTCTATTATTTATATAACCCTTTATTGTTAATACGTTATCATTTGTTTGTATATATATATATATATATATATATATATATATATATATATATATATATATATATATATATATAGTAACAGATTAGAGATTATCAATAGTTGAATGGATATAATAATTTGGACAAATTTTAAATGTGAATTAAGTTTAAGCGTCTAATGATTTTTGCTTTTCTTTCAGATTTAACAACTTAAGTCTTTGGCAATTTCAACCATGGAAAGATAAACAATCAAACAACGTAGGGAGAGTTTCCTTTTTATTTTTTGGAATTTAATGTAACGAAAAACATTTCGCTCTTAAACTTTCCTTCATAAAGTCGGATTGACGAAACGCGTCGGCATTAACTAAGAAATATCTTCCAACTGTTTTATATATATATATATATATATATATATATATATATATATATATATATACTGCGTGCCAAATTATTATCGAGATAACATTTTTTCTAATATTTCAAAAACCGTTCAATCAATTCACACAAAATTTTCACTCAATGTTGTCATTGAAATTTTCGTACTGATCTGCGCAATGTAAACAAACTGGCGCCATATTTGTTATCAGCACGGTGATTTGAGCGTGCCACATTATTAGAAAAGTGTAAGAATTTAGTGAAATGATGGGCCGTAAAAGCAGTTTAAGTGATGCTGAAAAAAAAAACAAAAAAACTATCACCTCAGAACTCTCAAAAGTTAAATCTACCCCAGAAATTTTTAAAATGATAGGGAGGTGTCATCAAACAGTGAAAAAGTTCACTGCCGACCCTACACAAGTACGCAAAAGGGCAGATAAAGACAAGCCGAGGGTTATTTCACGTCGTCTCATGTTACGACTTAAACGAGAGACCACAAAGAACCCTGGACTTACCAGTCAAGAGCTTTTCAGTCGCACTGGGGATCCTACTGTGTCTAAAAGTACTTGGTGTAGGTATCTGAGGGAAATAGCAACAACAGTCAAACCTGTATCGAAGCCTCCGTTGACGAGAAATCACATTCAAAATCGATTGAAATGGGCCGAGGACAATATGAAGATTGACTTCTCTAAAGTTTTGCTCACAGACAAAACTCGAGCAACACTTGATGGGCCAGATAGATGGTGCAAAGGCTGTGTAATGAACGGACAGAATTGCCATCAGCGCTTGAGACACCAACAAGGCGGTGGAGGCATAATGATCTGGGGTGCTATTATTGGAAAAACATTAGTGGGCCCATGGAGAGTACCAGATGGCGTCAAAATGACTGCTGATGCATACATATCGTTTATGAAGGAGCATCTTGGACCGTGGATGAAAAGGCAAAGATTTGCCTTCAGAAGGGCCATTGTTTTCATGCAAGATAATGCTCCCTCACATGCTGCTCACAAGACTACTGAATATTTGAAACAGTTAGGCTTCGATGGACCTCGAAAAATGAAGTGGCCAGCAAATTCTCCGGATTTGAACCCAATCGAAAACATTTGGAGCATCATGAAGCGAAGACTGTACGCCAACGGACGATAATTCAGGAGCAACGCTGAGTTGTGTGAAGCAATTCTTGACATATCTCGCGGCATTACAGCAGATGACATCCTACAAATAACAAATTCTATGGATCGTCGACTTCTTCAAGTAATTTCAAAACAGGGAAAGCACATTCCGTATTAATTTGTTTAAAACTGTGCCTTTGTTTGTATCTGTTAGTAAGCATGATACCAACTGTACCAACAGGCCTCGGTGTCGGAGAAGAGACTGAATAGACTCAATATAGCGTCGCTACTCACAAATTCCGTGGTGATATTCATTCAAGTATTCATCCCCCAACGGATTGTGACCCAAGAGCCACGCCTTTCCTTTCTATGCATCGCTCCATCGCAGAGCATTAGCTGGGTCAAGCAAGGATATACAAGTAATAGAATTTTGGAGATTTAGACAAATCCTTATAGAAATTCATCGAGTCTTGAAGAATCCTCAACGGAATGCAGAATTTAGAAAGCACTTGTTGTATCGAAACGGTCCGGGTTCGAATCTCGGTAGTGGATGCACACTGTTGATGAGTCACAAATTAGGACGAAACAGCCGTCTAGTGCTTTCTGCATTCTGTTGAGGATCCTTCAAGACTCGATGAATTACTATAATGATTTGCCTAAATCCCCCAAATTCTATTACTTTCTCTCGTACATTCGTATCTACTCGATGCGTATCCAAATGTAAACAAATGACGTCTCAAATTATGGAATGGGCAAAGTCTGACAATTTTTTAAAGACATTTTTTATGTTTATACATTCTTCTTATAGATACAAACATTTAAGTAAATGCTCTGTTTATAATAAACAGTATTAACAACATTTACCGGCTTGAATGCCCGAGACATTTTCGAAGAAAATATGCGTCCTCTGACAGGAATCGAACCTGTATCCTACATGGTCAAATCACTGCTTTTTTTGCTAACCAAATTCTCAAGTGAATAGGGAGGTTGTTCCAGTACGGCGATGTTCTCGGCTAGAAACTGCCGGATACTCAGGATGTCGTTAGCAGGTACATTGTCATGGTGAAGCGGTCACGATTTATCCTGCCACGATCCTCGTCTCTTCTCGTACACTGAGAGAAGCAAACGTCGCAGGATCTCTTTGTAGACTTGCTGATTAATTGTCTGGCCCTGTGAAAAGAACGCACCGTGGAGAATGCCTCTCACATCGAAGAACAGATAAGTCCCGTTATTTTATAGAGAGACCTCGTAAGTACTTTATAAAAAGATTTTCAGGAAGTTTCACCTATATGTTTTAAGAGACAACTGCTACAGTATATGTGCCTGTTTCAGAATTATTGTTTTATGGCTATTTTTGGTTCTAATTATTTCCATAATAGTTTGTGATGTAGTTGTAATTAATTTAAATTTAGATATTATACCAAAAGACATCAAGTATGGTGTGCTGGTAACCGGATAATGTCCGATAGGCCGGCCCATATTGCGTTTCAAGGCCGTTTGCTAGAAGGGGCTGAAAAGCACAGACATCGACTCTGGTAGCCGGGAACAGCTAGCAGGCAATCGCATCGGCTTGCACCATAGACGAGTCACGAAGGCAGAGAAAAGGCAAAATCAATTGTTGGAGATAGGAAGAGAGAGAAGGAAGCAGAGAGAGCAATGTCAGGCGTTCTATTGCACATTCCAGCCTCATCTGCCACACCTGCGGAAGAGAATGTCATGCAAGGATCGGTCTGACAACTCACACCAGACGGTGCTCGCAAAAGGGCGCTACCATTATCTCGCGATATAAATGGATGTCTTCTGATTTACAATATCCAATATATACACTCTGATGTCATATTGGGACAATAAACAAAATATCCAATATATACACTCTAATGTCAAAACAAGACATTAAACTCAATATCCACTATATACACTCCAATGTCAAACTGAAACAATGAACCCAATATCCAATATAGTTAATCCAATGTCAAATTGAAACAATGA
Organism: Acanthosepion lycidas; assembly: GCA_963932145.1. Classification (NCBI taxonomy): domain Eukaryota; kingdom Metazoa; phylum Mollusca; class Cephalopoda; order Sepiida; family Sepiidae; genus Acanthosepion; species Acanthosepion lycidas. Next base: position 59,616,785 of record OZ010615.1, read on the forward strand.
ACACTATATCCAATATATACATTTCAATATCAAATTGAGTCAATAAACACAATATCTAATATATACACTCTAATGTCAAACTGAGACAATAAATTTAGACAACATACGTCAGACAAGAAAAACGCCTAGAATGCTTCCATCTCCGCTACAACGTGTCCTCGACATCAAATGGAGAGACAAAATTACCAACACTTGTGATGGAGCAAGCAGACTCCAGGAGCCTGCATCTTCTCCTTCGTCAAGGACGTTTGCAAAGGGGACCTGAAATGCACAGGCACCAACTCTGGTAGATGGGAATAGCTAGCAGGCGATCGCAGCGGCTTGTCCCATAGACGAGTCACGAATGCCGAGAAAACGCGAAAGCAACTGTTGGAGATAGAAAGAGAGCGAAAGTAGCAGAAGGGTGCAATGTCAAACCTCCTTTGCATATTCCAGGTTTCTCTGCCATACCTGTAGAAGGGAGTGTCCTGCAATGATTGGTCTGTGTAAGCGAGCTTGAATTGCAAAGAAAATATTCGTCGCAGATTACTTCCACAACGCAGAGAATAAATCACAAGTTCAGACTCGAACATCGGGGACAGAAAGAAATGCCGAAAACTCGATTCGCAAGCACTATTTCACAAATCCCAATGCACGCAACCAGTCAGAAAAATAACTCACTCTCCGACAAACGCAGTAGCCCAAATCCCCGAATTTTATATTCCCTTTTGCTTTGAATTCCCTACAATCTCCGCGAAGATGAAGAGACTTGAAGCAACAGAAATACGATTCAACGACGTTTCAGAGAAAATGTCAAAAAAGAGGACATCAGGAAGAGACATTTCTAGGGTACATAATGAGGAAAGAGAGATTGGGAAATTTGATACTCGCAGGACAGATTGAAGGCAAGAGGGACAGAGCGAGCTTGAGTAAATGGATGGTCGAACAAAAGATAACAAAAGGCAGGAAATTGTGGAGAGCCATGATCGTCAACACCTTGAAGGGACACGGTACATAAAAGAAGAAGAACTAGCTTGAGTAAATGGATGGCGGAATAAGGTTTAGGAGAGATAGCAACAAGACAAAATATATTAAGATCTAGGAAGAAAATGAAATTGTTGAGAGCCCTGATCGCCGACATATAGAAGAAGAGACACGACATATAGAAGAAGAAGAAGAAGAAGAAGAAGAAGAAGAAGAAGGAGGAGGAGGAGGAGGGGAAGAAGAAGAAGAAGGAGGAGGAGGAGGGGAAGAAGAAGAAGAAGAAGAGGAAGAAGAAGAAGAAGAAGAAGAAGAAGAAGAAGGAGGAGGAGGAGGAGGGGAAGAAGAAGAAGAAGGAGGAGGAGGAGGGGAAGAAGAAGAAGAAGAAGAGGAAGAAGAAGAAGAAGAAGAAGAAGATGAAAAAGAAGAAGAAGAAGAAGAAGAAGAAGGGGCTTGAATAAATGGATGGCGGAACAAGGTTTAGGAGAAATAAAAAAAGACAAAATTTATTAAGCGCTACAAAGGACAGGAAATTGTGGAGAGCCATGATCGCTAACGCCTGGAAAAGACATAACACATAGATGTTATGGAGTTGGTAGGTGATATGTTCCGGAAAGGGATATATTTGAACGAAGTAGCTAAGTGGTTTTGGCTACTATAACCAAGTAGAATATGGTAGCAGTAATCGACTGGTACGTATCGTAGTCGCAGGTAAGAAGTGTAGATCAATGGCTTAGTCCAATGGGCGTCGTTATGGACTTAGCTCTCAGACTAAGGCTCTTTGACTCTCCTAAACGTCCGTCGGTATTTATGACTGACACCAGCCAATCATATTCCAGTGAGCGGGGAACACAGGTGTACGTATATTCCATTATATCAGTAGGTAATACTACGTCAATTCTATTAGGTTGGTGCAAAAATAATATCGTTTTCTCACATAGTAACATATGTGATAAAACAACATTATTTTTGCACCAACCTAATATATCGAATTTATTATTATTATTATTGTTGTTGTTGTATTGTCGATCATAAATCTCAAAATACCTTTGAACATTAAGGTTATTTACTCATCTGACATTAAAATATATTTCACCATGATAGCATGTGAAGACATGTTCATTTTAAACCTCGGGCTGTTAATAACAGAAATGAGCTACAGTAAATCTTTCACCTTTCCTTAAAAATGACCAACATTGGTCGATGGTTTGGTTTGCTTTCTTTTACAGTTTATCAATCTCAATGGGTTATTTAAGGCCGACAAGATTTTTAGGATAGGTTCGTATGAGTAGAATAAGAGAAATCAGTTTGGTATCATTGATGAATTCTTTTTAGTTTGTTCGGTCCTTTACCTTTCTAAAGTTGTGTTTATTTTGTCTTACGGCATATCAATGGGTTATTTAATGCCGACAAGATTTTTACAATAGATTTGTCCGAATAGAATATGTATTCTTTGTAAGAAACCAGTTTGTAGATCAGGTTTCATTGACGTATTTTTGTAAAGAGGGTTTTTGTCGAGAGTGAAGTATATTTCTGATAATATTTTTTTCCCAAAAATCTGTTGCTGGTATTTTTATTATAAAATCTATTTATTTTCCCAGTTTTGGACTTAACTATTTTCCCACGGATCAGGGCGGACCTGGAAACAATAGCAATTAAAAGGTGGCTCCACGCACTAACCCCCCACCCAAACCGCCTTGCTGCCGATCATATCCAGGACGAACAATGGTCGAAAGTACTTAGAAGTCAGTTTCAGTAAATTTTCTTTTCAAATTTTCATCTGACATGAAATTCAACAAAAGGCTTAACTGACATTTCTTATCCATTTTGGTTGGATGATAATTTTAGTGGCATATCAACACCTCTGTGGGTCATCTAATGCCGAAATATAAACAGTACATTTTACTTATGTATACCGACTAAAAATTTCGCGTTGTTAACGCTCCTCGGGGTCAGATATGTATGTCTTTTCATAAACCTTTATTAAATATGCTATATTTTCCAATTTTAAAGTTTCTGAAAAAATTTACAGAAACTATCCTGTTACAACATTATAAATTATTTCTTAAATCAATATAAAAAAAGCAGAAAATAAACAGTCAATTGCTGATATCTCCTGAGGAGTGCGCGGAGTGATTGTAAGATCACCTGTATACGAAATTCTAGAGTCAAGAAAATAACAACGTTCCTGTTTGGCTTTATTATACAATATATATATATATATATATATATATATATATATATATATATATATGTGTGTGTGTGTGTGTGTGTGTGTGTGTGTGCTTGTACGTGGATTACTATATTACGCTCTCGTTATTCGATTGGGCACTATAGAGAAAAGGATAATTTTAAAACAGTAGCCGCCCCTATTTATATACTGCTCTTCATTAATTAATTGAGCCCTCTGGCTGCTGGTGTTTGTATACATCCGTATATAATATGTTAAAATTTCCATTTCTTTGCCGTGTGCCGATAGCTTACGGGTAGGATATCTGACTGATGCCAAATCAGTCAGGTTTCGATCTTGGCTTGAAGCAATCGGACATCACAATGATGAGCTGTGATACAGTGAAACAGGCTTGTATGTGGATAACTATATATATTTATATATCTATGTATATAAATATAAAAATGATCATTGAAGTCAACACTCAAAGGCGACAGACTGTTTCATGCTAAACGCGATCATCAGGGCTGTTGATTGCGTTTATCATGAAACAGTCTGTCGCCTCTCAGTGTTGACTTCAATGTTCACTTTTATATTTACATACGCTCTATCTCTGATAGTGAGCACTTTATCACATAAATGTAGCACACCTTAAAACTATATTTCATCATCTCTCCTCTCTCTCTCTCTATATATATATATATATATATATATATATATATATATATATATATATATTAGGTTGGTGCAAAAATGTCGTTTTCTCACATATGTTACTATGTGATAAAACGACATTTTGCACCAACCTAATATATATATATATATATATATATATATATATATATATATATTGTTGTCTGTGAGCGATCTGTTGTTATACTTTTGACGATAGGGTGTCCATTGCTGACCTTCTCGCAAACTGCAACAATGGTGGAATTTAAACTTTTCTGGTGCTGTCACAACTTCGCTGGACTGCTCATGTTGTTGATGAGTAACGACAGGATACCTATGATCCTCAGGTATAGCCAGCTTCACAGTGGACAAAGAACTATTTCGCGGTCGTGGCTCAGGTATAAGGACAAGCTAAAAACTAACCTCTCAGCCGTCAAAGAGCTTCATACTAACTGCGAGCGACTTGCCCTGAATAGAAGTGACTGGAGATATTTGTGGCATAGTTGTATCAGAAATTTCAAAATCTGTCGTATTGACGAAAAATAGCAGCGAAAAGCATCAGCATATAATTCCTGTGGCTATGTCTCGAGATCCTCGCTGTTGCACAATATATGGACTTGTATGCAGGCCACTAGAGGGACCGAAGTGTCACATATGACACAAATATAAAAACTGAATGAGGTTGTCAAACTTGATGGGAGAATCCATATATATATATATTCGTAATTTTACAAGATATTTTCCTTTCCATATTTAAACTTATTTATTTAATATTTATTTTTGACAAGATTAAATTTTGCAATCTTTTTCACGCATACTTTTCACTTTTATCATCACAGTGAATCTGTTAAATTAGTGTCCTCAACCGGGATCCATATGGACCTGACGGTCCATGTAACCTTCCTGGGGGTCCACGCAAAAAATGGCAAATTGGGGGTCTACAGTAATATTTTAGTGGTCCATAGAGCAATTTCACTTTGGGACGGTTGTTACAATTGAGAACTGGAATTTCTACAGTAATCTACACCATATTAAAATACTAAAAATAAAAAAAAACAACTCTTAAACTAGCAGGAAATGAGATCAAGTGATGTAATTTAGGGTCTCGTTTACTCTATCGGATGTTTTGATTGTAAAAGTTGAATAAAAACTGAAGAGATATATAAAGGAAGGATTATTGTTGTAGCATACCTACGGACGGTTAATGGGTATTTACGACTGTAAATGAGGACCGTTTACAGTCGTAAATACTGTGTTAGTCTGCAGTTGAAGATTCGTCTCCAGCTGTGCTGGTCAAACTGTCTGCCTCCGGGCAGAGAGGATCCCCAGACGAGGCTATGTCGAAGGGAAGCAGCTACCCGACCCCGTTTTATACGGGATATACGGGGAATTTTTGGCCAAGCGTATGGGCTCGGACACCCCACATTGTGTGGTGGTTGGTAGATATTCTGAATTGGAGATTCATTGTGAATTTCACTTGACTCACTTGTAACAGTTGACTACTACTTCTACGCGATGGGCACCTCGACGTGGTGTAATGGTTAGAAAGCTTGTCTTGCTAGATCAATTACGACTGAGTAGTGAGTTCGATCCTCACTGGGTACCCCATACTTTCGGGCTTGTGCCACGTTTAAGCCGGACTTAGAAAGTCACTACTATTTCTACGCGCCGCTGGCGAATCTTATATGTATTGTTCTTGCCCTAAGTATTATCGTTTATTATCAACGTTCGTGTGATTATACTGTTCAGTATCCTTCCCTAGGTTACAACAATTATATATATATATATATATATATATATATATATATATATATATATATATATATATATATATATATATAAAGGAAAATTCTATAAAGATTATATTGTTAAAAATTAATGCTTTAACCCATTAGGTTATCCAGATCAATATACACCTGAGGAAAGTTGGAGAGCAAGATGAGGACAATAGTCCAAATGTAAATAATGTAGATAATTGTGACGTAAGACAAACATGTCGGAAAAACTGCACTGATACTCAAAGGTTTATTACAATTCCAAGGAATTGTCTGCTCGCATAGTAGACATCAGATCAGCTGGAAATTCCAATTTTTCATCTCTAGTAAGTGAGTTTACACACGTTTCATTAAAATAATTGGAACGATGTACGTATTAATAGATCTCATTAATGAGCAACAAAGTTAATATTTTCGGGAGACATCAGAAGCTTCTCTCTCCCTCAAAATTAGAATCGACCTGATATCTGAAACTTTGAACAAGTTGGCCAAGTCCTCATTTCTGGTGGTGGGTTCACTAGATATATGTGGACGGTATTGACCATCTGCATTTACCCAAATATTTTTTTTAAGAATAAGAAAAACGAAATCTAAGAATGTAAATAAATTTTTATTTTCGAGAAAGTAAACACGCTAACGAAAGAAATATCATAGATACCTTCTCACTGGCTTTGACAAAGGAAAACTAGCGGATGTTATAAAAGCTGTTTTTACTCACAAGTCTGGAATGTCCTGTTACAAGAAGCAGTATCTTTTCACACATCAGGAAACGATCTCAGGAGACTAACTCTAAACGCGTTTGAGTAAACACAGGCCTTCAATATCTGGCGATTAAGGGTCACAAAACCAACCAAGCACGATTCATACTAATTAGAGAAGAGGAAGGAAAATGAAACCAACACAGGCATATTTTTCTTGATAGCTAACAACCTTAACTGAATATCTGCTTAGCAAAGGCTTTACATAATAGGTAAGGATATTAGAATAATACAAAGCCTATAGCAAATCTCCTGCATACGGATAAAAATTGAATTCAGTAAATATACGAAAATAGAAAGGGATGTAAGACAAGCATATGTCTTCTCTCCGAATCTTATTCAACTTCTACAGTGAAGCGATTTTGAGAGAATTAGAAGTCCAACCAGGATTCAATTAACAACATTGAGGTTCAAAGAAGGAGGGTGTAACTACATGCTGGTCTCAAGAAATAAGTTCCATGCTACATACTGATTTTATCCTTGGATTTCGAAAAGACACCATGAAACCTAAAAAAAAAAAAACAAATATATCTCTCAAAAGGGAAATGGACAGAGTACATTTCAAAGAAATAAACAAACATGTAAAGCACTCTTCAAAGAGTAATAACAAAGAATTTGAAACAAACTCAAATTATAAAGGGACACATAGTGTCTTCAAGAATTTCAGCCTTCTTAAGGAGTAGATATTTACCATATTGCCTTATAGACAAACAGTAGTGTGTGTAATGACAAAAGTACGCATGTGTAGGATTTAAGAAAGCTTTATTCAACTAAGAATACAAGGGTCACATTTAGTGTCCTTTTATAGTCCCAGTAAACAAAAATAACTCTCTCAAAGAGGAGAGTAACAAAACAAGGGGAGACCACACTTGATTATTCCTAACTGTGTTTTCGTGTGTGTGTGTTTGTGCAAGGGTTATGCATATGAAAGAGTGTTGATAGTAAACACGGAAAGGCAAATACAAAAACTATTACTGAGGTTTGTGAAGGAAATGGCAAGAACATAATGTATTTTTGTCAGTAAAAAACACAGCCCAACATCCAAATTCCAATTCCAATTATTTAAATTACAAAACCAATTATTAAACACCCGAGTAAAGTATTAAGAAACAGAATAATTTTATTAGAAATAAAGAAACGAGTACTGAACTGTTATGTAATATAAGTCCTCCTATATGGCAGTGAATGCTGGACAATCTCCTCACAGATGAAGAAGAGACTTGAAGCAAGAGAAACAAAGAAAAGAGTACTGAACTGTTATGTAATATCAGTCCTCATATATGGCAGTGAATGCTGGACAATCTCCTCACAGATGAAGAGACTTGAAGCAAGAGAAACAAAGAAAAGAGTACTGAACTGTTATGTAATATCAGTCCTCATATATGGCAGTGAATGCTGGACAATCTCCTCACAGATGAAGAAGAGACTTGAAGCAAGAGAAACAAAGAAAAGAGTACTGAACTGTTATGCAATATCAGTTCTCCTATGTGGCAGTGAATGCTGGACAATCTACTCACAGATGAAGAAGAGACTTGAAGCAAGAGAAACAAAGAAAAGTTTACTGAATTGTTATATAATTTCAGTCCTCCTATATGGCAGTGAATGATGGACAATCTCCTGACAGATGAAGAAGAGACTTGAAGCAAGAGAAACAAAGAAAAGAGTACTGAACTGTTATGTAATATGAGTCCTCATATATGGCAGTGAATGCTGGACAATCTCCTTACAGATGAAGAAGAGACTTGAAGCAAGAGAAACAAAGAAAAGTGTACTGAACTGTTATGCAATATCATCTCTCCTATGTGGCAGTGAATGCTGGACAATCTACTCACAGATGAAGAAGAGACTTGAAGCAAGAGAAACAAAGAAAAGTTTACTGAATTGTTATGTAATATCAGTCCTCCTATATGGCAGTGAATGATGGACAATCTCCTCACAGATGAAGAAGAGACTTGAAGCAAGAGAAACAAAGAAAAGTGTACAGAACTGTTATGTAATATGAGTCCTCATATATGGCAGTGAATGCTGGACAATCTCCTCACAGATGAAGAAGAGACTTGAAGCAAGAGAAACAAAGAAAAGAGTACTGAACTGTTATGCAATATCAGCTCTCCTATGTGGCAGTGAATGCTGGACAATCTCCTCACAGATGAAGAAGAGACTTGAAGCAAGAGAAACAAAGAAAAGAGTACTGAACTGTTATGTAATATCAGTCCTCCTATATGGCAGTGAATGCTGGACAATCTCTTCACAGATGAACAAGAGACTTGAAGCAAGAGAAACAAAGAAATCTGTATTGAACTGTTATATCAGTCCTTCTATATGGCAGTGAATGCTGCACAATCTTCTCACAGATGCAGAAGAGACTTGAAGCAAGAGAAATAAAGAAAAAAGTACTGAACTGTTATCTAATGTCAGTCATTCTATATTGTAGTAAATGCTGGACAATCTCCTCACAGATGAAGAAGAGACTTGAAGCAAGAGAAACAAAGAAAAGTTTACTGAATTGTTATGTAATATCAGTCCTCCTCTATGGCAGTGAATGATGGACAATCTCCTCACAGATGAAGAAGAGACTTGAAGCAAGAGAAACAAAGAAAAGTGTACTGAACTGGTATGTAATATCAGTCCTCCTATATGGCAGTGAATACTGGACAATCTCTTCACAGATGAAGAAGAGAATTGAAGCAAGTGAAACACACAAAAGATTACTGAAATGTTATGTAATGTCAGTCCTCCTATATGGCAGTGAATGCTGGACAATTTCCTCACATTTGAAGAAGAAGTTGAAACAAAAATGTAGTTGTGCAGAAGGCTGCTTAGACTATCATGGATGGAACATACGAGCAACGACAAAGAAAATGAAAACCAAAAGTACTTTTATGCTTAACATCAGAAACGACAGTTGACGTTCCTATCGCACATGATGAGAAAAGTGGTCTTGGGAAATTTACTGCTCACCGGATTCAATATATCCGGTGAGCATCAAGACAAGAGAGAAAAACGCCACCTAACGCACTTAACGACCTTGTGTAAATGGTTGTCAGGACATTGTTTAGGGAGATAGGAAAAATACAAAGTTTATTAAGAGCTAGAAAAGAGAGGAAATTTTTTGCAGCTATGATCTCCCACGTCCTGATAATATAAAATAGAAAAAGAAGATCTGGAAAGATCTGTTTAGCTAGTTAGGTTTCTTGAGAGTTAAGAAAATGCGAAATTCGTTCACGATCTTTAACACCGACATTAATCGTATCAGTCGTTGGCAAGGAGCGGCTCTTATTAGGGACGAGAATATTTCACTTCGCTTCATATTTTGACGCACGTTCTGGGGTGGTTATTTTTTTGCTTCTTTGAAAACGACCTCACTTTGTGTAGGCGGATCCTACTAGCTGTACGTTCTAGATCAGTGGTTTTCAACCGATTTCCATGGTGATCCTCTGTGGTGGCATGTATCATTACTTGATTACAAAACAAAAAAAAAAGTAGCAAATTCATGTTACACGATAATAATTTAGTGCTACAAAGAGCAATTTCACTTCGGAACGGTTGTGACAATTGAGAAATGGAATTTATACACAGCAATCTACGCCATATTAAAATACTAAAAATTAAAAAAAAATCTAAAACTAACAGAAAACGAGATCAAATGATTTAAGTTCGCGTCCTTTTTACTCTGCCGGATGTTTTGATTGTAAAACCTGAATAAAAACTGAGAAGGCTATATAAAAGAGGGGTTATATATATAAAGGAAAATTATATAAAGATTATACTTTATTAATAAAATTAATTTAATATATTAATAAATAATAATATTAATTTTAAATATTAATAAAATAAAATATTAAGATATTAATTTGGATGAATTGATATTAAGTTAATAATATGGATGAATTAATATAGTAATAAACACGACATTGTGACTCTCATTGACATCGAAGGAGACGAATATTAAAAAAAAACAAACTTGAAGAGCAGCATCAACCACAACGATCTCATTGAATAAATCTGCACTTTTCTTAATCTATTAATTACGAACATATTTTAAAATGGATTATTATCAGTCATTTTACTAGTATAAATAAATGTTCTATAGAATTTATTTAATATAAGTTTATTTTCGTTAAATTCTTTTTACTTCAAAATAAAGCATATATATTTACTATTTCTATAATACTAAACTTATCTATTAGTAAAAAAAAAAAGAAGCTTTTATTTCATCGACTCAAGAAAAGAATTTAAGAGTTAAGTCCTCATCTTTGTCGCCATATTTATTACAACGTTTCGGTCACTGTACGCTCCGGCCTTCTTCAGGTAGTTGGAATGTCGAACTGAACCCTTTATTTATTTCGCTCACTGGGGTAGAATGTTCGTAAACTTAACGAATTAGCACATATGCTAGGTCACAAAAATCTCCTGAGCCGACCAAGCATAGAAATGAATACAATATTGGAACCAGTAATAAGGAGTGCCAGAGAAAAGCGATAATAACAACAAAAATTGCAATATAATACCCAGAAGTTCATACACGGATATCCTCAAGGACACATGGCACAGTGGATAAAGGCGTTGATTAGATCCAATGACAAGACCCAAAGAGTGTGAGTTCAATATCCGGTTAAGGCAGTGGAGAATTTGGAGAGGGGAATTAACAAGAGATAACTGATAACTGACATCCATTAAACATGACACGTGGAACAAGAACTACCAAGGAGAAAAGTTCATCAGAATAATTACCATGAAAGTATTTATAGTAAAGGCATAAGATAACTACGTTACGGCGGTGGGAAAGTGACGGAAGCGGATATGCCAGGTCAGGACCAATAACATTGCAGATTCTTCTTTGTATTTTATCAAGAATGTCTAAGTATATAGCAGAAGCAGCAGACCAGGTGTGGCAGCAATATTCAAAGCAAGGACAAATGGTAGACACATAAATATATAAGATAAATTCTGTCGAGAAAAATTGTTTAACACGACACAATGAATGAACTAGCCGCAGACTTAGCAGTTGATTCGATATAATCTTTTCACTTCATGCCAGCAGAAAACGTTAGTCAGAGAAGGCGCAATGAGTCACTCTTGTGGCGGTTAGCATCAGCCATTGGCGGTTAGCATCAGCCATGCTAGTGGAAAGCAAAAAAAAAAAAAAAAGAAAAGAAGTCATTTCGAAGACGATTAAAAGAGAGCCGTTTTCTTTTGTAGGACTTAAAATGAACAAGCCATTCCTTACCCCAGTTAACAGCAGATTGTGGATCATTTTTTAGATCAGCTGCTAATTTGACCTTATCAAACTAAATTTACTATTAGGACAAGCCTAAACAATTGTGTCATCAGCAACCCGAGATAGTGAACCAACTCTCCTAGCGGTAGACCTAGCAATTGATTCAGTTATTAATTAAATTATTGATTATAAATTTAATTAATGCAATTATTAAATTAAAATAACTATAATTAATAAGGAAAATGTCCATTAAATCATTTAAGATGACAGAGTCGTAAAATGATTTTTGTTTTGAAGAATCTTATTCAGTCAGGTTCCATATAGGGTCTCTGCTCGAAGATAACTCAATAAGACATGATAGAGTCTCAGCTGGAAATTGTCGAATCTCAATAAACGAACGAATCGTTCTCGTTGTCAAGGAAACACTAAGAGAACGTTAACCTGTAGACAGTACTTTCTCCAGACGTTAGTTGGTTACCTTTCTTGAGCAACAATAAGTGTCACGAAAATGAGACAGATTTCTTTTCTTTGTTCTCGTGCCACATGTCGAGCGTAGCTTACCAAGGAGTGCAGGTGAAGAATACAACTCTGATTAAAATAGAATTTTGTACAAAAACAACAAAACAAAAATCTCTCTCTCACTCTTTCTGTCTGTCTCTCTGTCTGTCTGTCTGTCTGTCTGTCTGTCTCTCTCTCTCTCTCTCTCTCTATATATATATATATATATGGAAAAATATATTAATAACTTTTGACATGTACTAAGAATTATAAAGAAAAGGTACAGAATAAATATGAAAGACTTTTTTTTAAAGTCATTCATTTTCTTTCTTCTTTAATTACGAGAAACGCCAGCTTAAGGAAAAAGTGGTATAATTTATAATTTACACACACACACACACACAGACACACACAGACACACACACACACACACACACACACATTTCCTTCTTTCGTTTTTGGATCTGATGAAGCCTAGAAAGGCGAAACGCGTAATCAAATTTCAATGAAACGTTTTCCATTTGTCAAATATCTGAAAAACTTTGTCGGAATTCTGACTATATCTTATTGTAAGCACACACATACACGCGCACACACGACCACTTACACATGCAACCATTTGCACACACACACACACACATATATCAGTCAATTATGTGCAATGCGTGATACACTCGATCTTTCGATATTTTTCGAATAATGATTTACGAGGCAGATTTTTTCCTGCAGTAGGTTGCCATTTCTTTCTGCGGAAGAACAGTTGCCATCCAAGGCTATAGAACACGATCTGTCCTGCTATTTACACATAGTTGGGGGTGAAGAATATTCATACCTTTTCAAACGGTATTAGCACGTAAGTTAATGTAATGGATTCGACTGGAATTCGAAATCAGCTCTCCAATTTCTCAATTCGAGATTTAGTGTATTGGGTCAGCAGATCATTATTTAAACATATATTGTTAAATATAACAGACAATGTCTATTATGATTGATCTAATATTCGAATGTTTGCTTTAATTTCGGGTGAAAATAACGACAAGAATGCATGCACACAGTAAAAAGGACCTTCAGATATTGGAAGCCATCTACATTAAAACAAAGCAACCCACACTCAACAAAATTGCATTTCAAACTAGTCACAACACATTACGTTGCATCTAGACATATGGTTCTGTTGTTAATATTTCGATTTGTCACATGGTATGACGTCATAGAACAGAATCTTGAACTTACGAACTACGTCTGCTATTTTGTGACCGTTATTGTCGCATAGCAATCTTCTATGTCAACATAAGTTGCCATCTACGCGGACGACACTACAATTTACTCCTGTCTCCAAAACAAATCTAGTGTCGGTGACAAAACTAACCTGGCTGTGTGTCTTGAAATGGAGCTCCAATCGGTTGTTAATTGGAGGAAAGAATTGGCTGGTCAACTTTAACGCCTCAAAAACTAAACTACTCTCTATTAATCACCATAGAGATCCTTCCCTGCCCCCACCACCCATTAGAATGTCTGATAGTCAACTTCTTGAGAGCAACTCTCTGCGTCTGCTCGGTCTCACGTTGACTGCTGACCTGAGATGGAACAAATACAGTGAGTCAATTGCTTCTTCCACCGCGAGGAAAGTTGGCTCTCTGTGAGCCAGGAAATTTTTCTCCCCGGAATCGATACTTCAAATATACAAATCAACCATTTGGAGTATTGCTGCCATATATGGTCTGGGGCACCTTCTGTTTACCTCGGAGTACTTGACAAGCTCCAGAGACGGATATGTAATATAATTGGCCCTGATCTGGCGTCTCGTCTGCAGTCACTCTCTCACAGACGCGCCGTCGCCTCTCTCTATCTTTTCTACAAATACTTTCATGATAATTACTCCGATGAGCTGCTTTCACTGGTTCCCAGACTCCATGAATTCAAGCGCCCTACGAGGCTGGCATCCCGCTCCCACCCTTACACTGTAGAAACTTTTAAATGTAGCCGTTTCTTTTACTCCAATAGCTTCATACCTCGCACCTCTCGCCTGTGGAAGACACTTCCCAATTACTGTTTCCCTGAGAGCTATAATCTCCAACTATTCAAATATAATGTCAATCGATATCTCCAGTTACCTTGATCTATCCACTATCCCTCTCCTCATCCTCTCTTCTATCACTCCTATCTGCTCTTGCTCGAAATCTTCTGCAACCCCCTGCATCCTAGTGGCTTCACGCATTGCTCGGAGCGTAATGCTTAAAAATATATATATATTATCATCGACGGTGAATATTTTTGTTAAGATATCCGTATAACCACTCTGAAGATGGTTCATTTGAGCCAAAAGTTTAGATCAAGGACCAACTTAATAAAAAAAATATCCATTTTATTTTCACCCAAAATTAAAGCAAACATACGAATATTATAACGGCTAATGATCAGACATTATAAACATTCATTGTCTGTTATATTTAACAATATAAGTTTATATATATATATATATATATATATATATATATATATATATATATATATATATATATATAGTTGCTTTGATGTGAGTTTGTGACCCTGGGTTTCACGCCTTTTGCGATCATCAGATAAATTGAGCGCACTCCAATAAGTACCGCGCATAATATATAAATAATATATATAAAAACTGCATATATATATATATATATATATATATATATATATATATATATATGTGGGGGGTTGGATAAAAAAATATACATATATGCAGGTAAAATTTCATGTAAGTATTAGTATTAGGTTGGTGCAAAAATAATGACGTAATAATATCGTTTTTTGACGTATAATGTCAAAAAACGACATTATTACGTCATTATTTTTGCACCAACCTAATATATTTCTTTCACAGGTGTTATAAATGCAGTGCTCAATGTTATGAGACTGAGTTATAAGTATATATTAGTGAATATACATAATATCCAACGTCGATAGTACGACTCGGCGTTTCATGTAGGTGCATATATATATATATATATATATATATATATATATATATATATATATATATATATATATATATATATATATATATATATATATGCACCTACATGAAATATATATATATATATATATATATGTATAAAGTTTCAATAAAAAAGGCTGACAAGGTACTGTGTCTAAGTTTTTCATTTAATTTTTCTTGTGTGTTTATAATTTCTTTCTTTTCTGGACATAAATTATGTTGAAATTGTCCGAATGTTTTGTATGTCCGCGCGATTTCGTCCATACTTTTAGCCATTATCAAGGATGATTTTATTTTTACTTTTAACTGAGTGTATGGATTGTTTTACGTATGCATCAAGATTTAAAGGAATTTTTTATTTTACAAACACGCTCAGTAAATTATGGCAGTGTTCATGGTTGATATTATTGAATGTTGGCTGTTTATTTTATTTTTTTATTGATAACTTAGATCAAAAATTTAAATTTAATGTCAATTGTTATGCTCTGTCGTCTTAATTCTAGTTCTTTTATTGTTCTCTCTCCTTAATATTGGTGTCTTTTTCTTATATTCTCTTACACTCGGTAAACCCCCCTTGCGTCTTAGTGACTTTATTGCCTTGCTTGGGGTTAAGTGATTAAAAAAACGAAACAAATAAAGAACTTTAATCAGTCACGAGGATGACGGCTTTTCGTAGGAGCTAGTCTTTCTAAAGAGTCACACTAAGGAACAGATTCGATGTTGCTCAAGTAAAAAAACCCCAAAAATCATTAAAATAAAAATTTTCAGCTTCCCCTCTCCTTCATGCTCATATGTATTTGCACCAGCATAAATATCACGATGAGGTCCTAAATGACAAAATGCGTCACACGAAAAATTTTCCACCTTGCCAATTTCTCTGACATATAAATGTGTATATATCGTTTTCTCATACTCAAATATGAACAAGCAATATATATATATATATATATATATATATATATATATATATATATATATGACAAACGACCGATATCTCCGTCTGCCGAAATGGCTATTCCCCATATAAAATAATTTTAGATTTTATTGTTTATTAATTATTTACTCTGTAATAATAAATACATTGAGCTTTTTTTGTGGATCAGTTTTAATATTACTAGGATCCACTTGGAGTTGTTACTTATATATATATATATATATATAATATTTACTATAATAAACACTAATCCTTTTTGCTACCTTGATTTCCACCAATAAATGGTTTCTACTAGTAAAGCAATTGGCCTTCTCACTAACTGAAAAAAACATCTATTGGTGGACCCCGCTTTCGCAGAAAGGGTTAGTATTTATTATTTTAAATATTAAATCGCTCTACACTTTCATTTTTTTTTTATTAGTGCATTGTGCACTCTTTTTAATATATCCGTTTCTCAGACAATATATACTTTCTTGTTTGCAATAATATTTTTTATTGTAGTAAATATATATATATATATATATATATATATATATATATATATATATATATATTTATATATATATATATTCTGAAGCCAAGTAAATGCTTATAGATTCAAATATAAAAAGTAATAGTTAAAATTCTCGGGCCATATAAATGCTTGTAGACGACCGATATTTACCTATCCCTGAAGCAGATTAATGCTCAAATATGCGCCTCTAGCCGAGCCAAATAAACACCAGTATACTTAGATGTAAACGCCTAATATTTACCTAACAACGAACTAAATAGCGGCTTACTGACTCAAACATAAAAAAAAAATTATTTACCTATACTCATATAAAGTAAATGCTTACAGGCAAAAAAAAAAAAGATCAATATTTGGCTGTTTCCGAACCAAATGAATGACTGTAGCCTAAAAAAATACAAACAATAAACAGCTAATATTTATCTATCCATGAATCAGTTAAGGACTCAAATTATAAGCGATTAAATTTACCGATACAGTAAAAGATGTCTTTCGATTTCGAATTTAAAAAAAAGCAAAACAAAATGGGTAAATATAATAAAGATATAGTAAAAATAACCAACCCAAATTTTAATTACCGAACTGATTCTCCTCGCTTGATTCGACCTCCATTGTCAAATATCTTATTGGCTATTATTCTTACTAAACGTCTCTAGTTTTTAGAATCTAACTCAAGGTCTTGGGATCGAAAGGGGATCGATAAACACCGGGGAACTGATGAAACCTTTTGAATCAAAATCTGAAATCAATAAATAAATAGGCCCAAAATAATCCGATAAAATGCGATTTGCTGACACACATTTCTGATTTTTATTAAAACAAAATGTTTTAGCATTTCACCCCAAGCAAAGCGGGAGTGCCACTAGTATGCAAGGGGTCTATTGAGAGTGTAAGTAAGAGAAACGACACTTCGAGGAAAGGATAAGAAAGAACGGGGGAGGATAAAAAGAAGAACGGAGATCCAGGCAACTGATGTCGATTGAAATTACATTTAAATTTTTGAAGATTATAGGGAAGCAAGTAAAAGGAAGGGAGTTACACTGTCGGGAAGTGCGAGAGAAGAAGCTTTTGGAGTAGAAGATTCGGTTACATTTAACTATTTCGACAATAAAAAGGTGGAACCAAGATGTCAACCCAGTAGCATGCTTAAATTTATGCAGTCGGGGGGCACCAGTGAAAATAGCTCTTCAGAGAAGTTGCCACGAAAATCTTTATAGAAAAGACAGAGGGAAACCACATTACGTCGGTGAGAAAAAGGACTCGTAACTGGAAAAACCGAATGAAAAAAGAATCTTAACAACAGATACTTTTTCACACCCAACCAAGTTCTGCGGAATCAGAATCAACGTTGAGTTTAAGCAAGCGAATGAGCCAATTGGAGTAAAGTGCCATGCAGATTTAAATTTTTCCCACTTGTGACGAATGCAGCTATCGATTTTTTTTTGCATGCTAACATGCTAGTTAACATTCGTGTCAGACAGCTGTTGGCTCTCACACTGGCCAATAGAATCTTCCTGCCTATTCGTGGCAGCCAGCTATAGGCTCTCACTCTGGCCAGTAGAAAATGGCCGCAAACTACATGAAAAATGCCGTAGAAGCATGAAAAATCGATTATTTCCACTATGGATGGGAGTTGGGAAATGCAAAGTCGATCTTGGCCTTCTCGCTAACGTGGAGCATGTGCATGTAAATTTTGGTGCAAATCCGTCGAAAATTGCGGACATGCATTCGGTACACACACACACACACATCCTGCCTTTTATAGATAGAGATAAAATTAGATAGGTTCGCCTATCGTCCAGTTCAAACACCTCCCCGGTCTTTTGAACAGGAGTAGAGGTTTATGTCTTGTTTCATGTTTAGGCTTGGGTTTCCGGTTCTTCTATTCAACTCTATACTTCCAACATCCCTACCTAAAAATCTGAACTTTAAATTACTATTTATTTACTGTTTTCCCCCCAATATGAGTAGATAGGCTCAGGTATCGTCGTTCCGTTGATACTTTCCCCGGTCTTTTTGTATAAGGAGTCGAAGTTTATTTTCTGTACGAGTCCAGTTACTTTCCCACCGCCGTAAAGTTATCTCCCTGTACCTATTCTATAAATGCTTTTATGGTAAATGTTTTGATGAATTTTCCTCTAAAGTACTTAGATTTTATGAATTTAAGTGCAGTACTAGATTGATGACAAGGTTTCACCACTATACAGTTGAGTTAGCTAGATAAGTTCTATGCTAACCGTTTCTTTTCTCGTACTTCTCACTTCCGGCTCCATGCTTTTCAGTCAACCTTAAACTTCAAACATTTAAATGCAACATCAATCGGTATATACTGTCCTCCCTGATTACTCAGCTTGTGTTATTTCTTCTTAGTAATGTAATGATTTTGTCTTAGTGGCTTTATTGCCTTGCTTATGGTGAACACGATTAAAAGCAAAAAGGATTGGGCTTCCGGTCTGGTGCTTCCATAGTGTATCACGAGATTATTGACAAAATCCAGAGAAGTTTCTGCAGTATAATCAGCTATCATATCACCAGTCATTTTCTTACCGACATGACGTTGCTTCCCTCTGTCTTTTCTACAAATATTTTCATGGTAACTGCTCTGACGAGCTTTTTTTCTTGGTGTACCGATTGCATGAATTTAAGAGTTTTACTTTTGAATTAGCTAGATGCAAACTTCATTTCTGCTCTAACAGTTATTTTTTTTTCGAACTTGTGGAACTCCCATCCAATTTTTACCTTCTTTGGTAACTAAAATCTTCAAAAATTTAAATGCAACGTCAGACGCCATTTTCTGCCTCCCTGAATCCTGTTCCGTTGTTTTGTCCTTTCCTCAATCCTCCCTATTTTCAATTTTCTCTTTCACTTTCACTCCCTGTAACTATCTACATCTTAGGGGCTTTTTCGCCTTACTTGGAATGAAACGAGTAAAAAGTGTTTGCAGCTTTCTGGCTTCTAGACAAAAATGAACAGAAATATGGCGTTATTTAAAAATGCATACATTGTGTGTCAAGGCTGAGGGAAGAAGAAAAAGAAGTAGACAACACTGTCTCTCCTACTTCTAGTTAATTCGATTTACAACCCATTCTCTTTAACAAATGATACAATAACCACAAAAAAGCACGCCTCCTCTATTCCTGTTTTTTTTTTTTTTTTTTTACTCTCAAGCCAGTTTGTTCTTAGTCTATAGGTAAATAGTGGTCATTTATATTCAGGTGTATAGGTTAATACTATTTTTTTATGTTGGTTTCAATCGCTGAGCAAGAATGCAAAAACATTACATCTCCCCAAATTTATAGACAAACCATACAGGTGCATGCTGAAGTTCTTTCCTCGCCAATAAGATAGTCCACTTCTCTGTCACATCCGTCATATTTCTGCTCGTTATCTGGCGAATGGCTCAGAATGCGTTGCTTCTCACTCGCGTAATTTTCTAGGCAAGCGTAGCAGATATGCCTGATTACCACCGGGATGTGAACTTCGATTTGGGAGAGACAGCCGAGCACGGTTTCTTCCTCTGTCCGCTGGTGTACCGGTTTTAGGACCATGTCGGCGAGTTGACAACTAGTATCGATTCCAAACATATTGTGTTCATTAAACTCTTGTACGCGTGCGACAATGTGTCGCCCCCGTCGTTTGGGTGAAACAGTTAATGTTTCTCATGCTGCTAGCCGTGGCAAGAATGGTGATGTGGGTGACACGAACGGAGGGAAACTTACGAAACGATTCTCATCAGGATCTGATTGGATTCTTTAGGCATCACCTCAGGATGAAGATAAAAACTGATAGAAAGCGAAAGGTGGGTGTGAGTTGCGAGTCTGGTTCGCGTGAATTTTTTTTCTTCTCAAGACGAAACGGGGTTAATCTTTTTTTTATCCTAGTTTACGTCAGTGACTGTCGTTTCAGGCCTCGTCCCGGTTTCTTTTTTTGTTTTGGTCTTTCCTGGTTGTTCTTTTTGCATTTTCCCACTCCCAAATTGTTTTCATTCTTTCCCCGACACTAACGAGTGCGCTTCTTGATTCTGTCTATCATCAGAATACAGCGGCCCTTCTCATTTTTTTGTGTGTTGCCCAGTTGCTCAATAACACAGATTTCATCATCATCATCATCATCATCATCATCATCATCATCATCATCATCATCATCATCCCCTTAACTTTTGTAATTGTAGGTGGGGATCCGAATGCAGAAGCCACACTAACTCTTTTCCACAACGGTCTATTAACGGCAGCCATCAGCAATTCTGGTATATAGTCATACCTGTCCATTGTTTGTCATTGTCTGACTAGTTTTTGCGTTGGCGTCCTCTCCTACGTCCACCTTCAACGGTGTCTTGCATGATGGTCTTGCATAGGCTGTCGTGTTTTGTAATGTATCCAAACTACGCCATTTTTCTCCGTTTGACAGTGGCGAGAAGAGGTTCCTGGTGGCCCACAAAACTTTCAAGCATTTTCTGCACAAACTCAATGGATTTTTGTCCCCAATAGAAAATGCCAAGGACTTTTCTCGTGCATATGTTCTCAAACGCTTAGATCCTTTTCTCTGCAACTGCCAACAGTGTCTTTTAAATGTTTATATTTTATTTTGAGTAACTGGATTCACTCCAACCCTTTCATGTGATTATAATTTTGTTATATAATTGTTGTAAAAAAAAACTGTTTGTACATATATATCTAGAAATTTTTGCTATCATGGCTGTATTATTTAGTTCCCGAGGAAATGCGGTATTTTGGTATATTGAGAAATATGAAAATATATGAAAATACATTTTTTGTGACACCAGGCATGTTAGTTTTCAGACAAACAAGCAATATTTTTGTTCGTTCTTGTCTGGAAGGTAGAATGCTGCAATCACATGTCTGTATCCCTTTCCTGTATTAACACCATTCTTATTTTGTGAACAACTTTTTGCCTCATTAATTTTGCTTTGCCTACTTTTGTCTTGCATATATTGATTGCTTAGTATTAAACTTTGTCAATTCATTTTTTGGGGTATTTTTGTCAATTAAATTTCAGCATGTGCAATTACTCTACAACAAGGTTATATCTAAAATAGAAAAATGCATTATTTACACTATTTACATTGTTCGGACTGTTGTCCTCATCTTTGTCGCCATATTCATGACGTTTCGACGATTGTGCGATCCGTCTTTCTTCAGGTGATTGGAATTTCGAACCGAATCCTTTATTTCGTCCACCGAGGTAGATTGTTCTAGTTCCACGTGCCATGCCTTTTCCGACTGTTTCCGTTATCTCCCTTTTTAATTCAACTCTCCAATTTTTTGTTTCCCACTGCTGTAGCTAGGTATTGAACTCACAACTCTTTGGTTGAAGTCACTGGATTCAACAAACTTTTTATCCATTGGACCTTGAATATACATTGTTAAATATAGCAATATTTTTGTTCGTTCTTGTTTGTTAGTCAGAATGCTGCGATCACTTGTTTGTATCCCTTTTGTGTGGTAGTATCCTTTTTATTTTGTGAACCTTTTTGCCTTATTACTGCTGCTTTACTTATTTCTGTCTTGCATATTTTTATTTGCTTAATAGGATTTGTTCTTTTGTTGTTGTTTCTTGCAAACTTTGTCAATTCTGTTTTGTTGCCTATTTCTACCAATTACGTTTAAGCATGGCCAATTATTCCACAATACGGTTATATTTAAAATTAAAAAATTAAACCCCAAAATTCCTTCTTTATGGCATTTAATCAAACTTGTATCAATGAAGGACTGTTACCTAGAGGTATTAAGTATATAGATAGGTACATCAATAAGTCTATAGCTTAATGATTAAAAAAACATTTCTTTTTCATGATAATAATCTTCAATTAAGATTAGGATTTGTATCCCTTATCCTCGAGTCTACTCTCCAGGGAAGTTGTCTTAGCAATTAGTCTACATACAGAAGATACATTCAAAGTAAATCATATAGATTTTTATTCTATATTTATCCAGAGAACCTGTATCTTATTTATATAAGTAATATTATTTGAATTTCTGAAGCAATGATAATTATCATTCATTTTTTGTCTAGTATTTCTTTCGTTTTAATTTCAGTTGCTTTTTATTGCAATTCTCAGATTGTCTTTCCATAATCATTAATAAGCAATAGAGATTAGAAAATAAAAAAAAAAGAAAGAAAGATAACTCCAAAAGTTAAGGGATTTAAATTCAAATCTCAACAGAGATTTATCTTTCATTTTCAATCATTTATTTATTTATATATTTATAAAATGAAGATTTGGGAATTGTAATAAAAAGCAGTGGTATTTATCTGTGTCCATTTGAATAGAATATAGCATAAGTATTGGTTCCAGTCTTTGGTAGGAATGTGTATTTATTCCTTACTTGTGTACAAAATTGTGGCACATGGTCGTATGGGAAATGGGGTAAGGTTGACGTTAACGTTACAAGAGAATCTTGAGGCTGAGTAGACTCCGCCATAATAAGGGGTTTAACATCTCAGCACCCGTCACCAACAAACAGTTCCAAAACAAAAAAAAAACAACAAAAAAACACGGTATTGCACCCCCCCCCCCAAAAAAAAAAAAAAACGACCAAGCCAGGATGACAAACTCCAATGCTGGACAGAACAAACATGAAAAACTTGAACACTTGTTTCAGACTCTGTCAGAAAATAGTGTATTCCAAGAAAGGAAAAACAAATCATAAGTGGGATAAAATCCAAGTGGGAATAATCCTTTGTAAGAATATATATATATATATATATATATATATATATATATATATTGTAAAAATTACAAAATTGTGGCACAAGGACGAAGGGGAAGTGAGGGGAAAGGCTGGTCTTCACTATCATAGTCCTAGTTAATCACAATCACGACTCATTCATTCAATACAATAGGCTCAAACACTACAAGAACTTGTCCATCACCTCCTAATCCTACATGTACCACAATACAACATATTCACAAGGGACTTACAAAAATGTTTAAAAATTGATAGAGTTCATAAAGTCTCTCTTGTTTTTACACTTTTCTTTTTTACAAAAATATATAAAAGTTCCATGAAATGATGGGGAGGGAAAGGACCCGAAAACAAAACTAAAGATGGGAACAAAAACTAATTAAAATAAAACAAATGTTAGTAGGATCCGTCCACCCCGTAAAATAATAACAGAGGCCACTGTATTCTACTATTCGACAGATCCTTTTTAGGAATGATTGCGAAAACATCCCGTCCCCATATTTATAGACAAATCATACTGATGCATGCTGGGATTTTTTTAGCCAATAATATAGGTCACTTCTCATCCACGTCAGCCATATATCTTTTTGTTTTTGTCTGGAAGTCAGAACACTGTGACCACTTGTCTGTATCCCTTTTGTGTTATAAAACAGTTTTAGTTTGTGAACCTTTTTACCTCATTGGTGTTACTTTGCCCAGTTTTGGCTTCCATGTGTTGTTTCCTTATAATCTTCCAATTTCATAGGAATGCAAAATTGACACGAATTCAGTAATTTTAAAGGTTCTTTCTAAAGAGATAGTTTGAAGCATATTATATCTGTCGATAAATTTGACGTATTCTGACGACATAAACGACTAAAAATCGGCAAGAACTTTCCGGACAACCCAATACATAGTTCCAGTATAAAATGTTTCATGTTGAGATTAATTAGAAATGCAGATTAGTCTCAAAATATACAGATGCATGCTGGGATTTCTTCCTAAGATAAGCCTCTTCTTGGTCTCATCCACCATATTTCTGTTCGTTCTTGTCAGGACGCTGCGATCACTTTTGTGCATTAACACCTTTCTTTCTGAACTTTTTTGCTGTATTACTGTTGATTTTGTCTTGAATATATTGTTTATGTTGGTTTTACTCACAATAGGAATGACTTTACCCTCCCCAGTTTATAAGTAGAAGCACACAAATGCATCCTGGGATTTTCTTTTGGCTCGGGACATTAGTTGTTATAATATCAATGTAAGTTGTCTCCAAGAAAGCAAAATCAAAAAAGGATATGAAATTAATATTGTAGACAGCACCAGCTAATAGCTTTTGGAAACAGACAATAAATATTATGCAGCCGGTTTTGTCTTGTGGCAAGGTCTCATCATTTTACGGATGAAATAGTAACCGTAAGTTCTATTCTAAGAGTTCCTTCCATCGCACTTCTCGCTTGTAGAAATCTCTCCCTGCTTCTTGATTTCCAGTTAACTTTGATCTTCAACAATTTAAGTGCAATGTCAATCGTTATCTTCTGTTTTTGTAATTCCTGTTCTTTTAATGTCTTCTCTCCTTAATAATGTTTTTCTTTTCCCCTCCTTCTCTCACACTCAGTAACCCATTGTGTCTTAGTGGCTTTATTGCTGTGCTTGGGGTGAAATGATTTAAAAGATCTCAAGCGGAATAATAATACACATAGATATTGAACAATGGCATCAAGAGAACTATGGTAAAAAATTCCATCATTCCCTGTAATAACATTTCAAGTCCTCGGAAGACCTGCCGCACTTTCGTAAGTTAGCAAGGAACAGGGAGACTTCGAGACGGAATTCGCGGTGTACTTCAAAGTTTAGATGGCTTTTGTGGAACCCCATTTCAGAATTGTAGAAAAATGCTAATAGATTTAAGCATTATCACTGAAAACTATTTTTTTTCTGTACTTTGACCGCTTCACAAAACCAGCTCCATTTGAATCTTTGTATTCATGTATATTACCTAACCAGAGACGCGCGGTATTCTTTGAATTGGCAGACGATGAAATATCACTTAAATCTAAAATTTTGAGAATATGCTCGACAATATTTTTCCTCCTTAAAAGGAATATTCAAAAATTTGGAAAATATATATTAGCCAATAAGTTTGAGATTAATAAATCTAACTTTTAGATTCATCCGGAGACTATTATTTTATTATAAATATGATCAATTCTTTTTTGCTAACTAGTCTCTCAGTGAATCTTTGACCAACGGGTTAGTTCGATCGTTTGTCACACAAACGAAACTGAAATTCTCACTCTTAATTAATTACTCGCACCTTTCACATATTTATTCGAGATACAAAATTACAAAAATTATGTTTAGCGATAGAGACAACATTTCACTAACTTTACATGCGGTGACAGTAGCGACTAACCTTCCCTTGACTTACTTCATGCGACTGACTGCTGGGAATTCCTACACGCAGTGAAAAAAATGTAAGCTCCATTTTCACACACGGAGACGCATTTACTGTTTATCATTTACTAACGCAATTCATTCGGTTGTACTGCGTAGTTGTTCGTAAAAAAAATTTTTGAGATTCATTTTTTTCAAGTTGAAAGAAAAATAATACTCATCTAAATAAAAATTATTGAAATTTGTAGTTCTGTGTTTGAAGATTAACTTAATTCTTCGTTTATGCACGCAAATTCCGCTACACTTTGTTTTTGTTTAGCGGCATATCAACCTCTATAGGTTATTTAATGAAGAAATCTAAATATGAAAATTGAAACTTTATAAATGATTCAAGGGAATGACATTAATTCATAATTAAATTATAATTACTAAGTTGCATTTATTTTTACCAAACAATTTACAAAATCAAACAAGGTATGAAAACTTCTTTCTCCTTACAAGAAATCAGAATAATCATAGAAAATTGTCTTTTTAATTTTTTGACAATGCATGTCATATGTTACAGAATGCAAAACCCAGGATAAGAATGGTCAGCGATTGGCCGAAGTGTATCATGTGTAAGGTATTCTAATAGTGATAGATTTTCTTTTTCTGGGTTTTGCATATAAGTCCAAAACGGCGCGAATTCAAGCAAAGACCGCAAGAATTTTGAAGTGTCGACAGGCTTTCCCCACCCAAGTTAGCGACCGTCTAAGACCACCCGCAGAAGGACTCTGAGCCAACGTGTGATATGCGTTTCCTTGACGTCATTCCTCCCGCTGCCTCTTAGAATCCCATCTGCCACCACGCTCTCCTAATAAAACGAATAAGAAAAAGAAATGGTCTTTTTCGTTGATATCCTTTTATGTTGTAGCGTGGCGATCCAGAGACGACACAGAATACAACATATCTCTTCAATTTTACTATGGAATATATTGTTGGTCATTTCGTTATAAAATAGTATTGTTGATAACTATTTTTTTTTTTTTTTAATAAAAATTGTATTTCTGGTATTTTTATTATAAAAATGCATTTTTATACTTTCCTAATGTTTTGATTTTTGTTTGAGGAGGTCACTATTTACCCGTAGCTGGGGCCGTAGCAAGTGCTACCACACGGTGTGACGGTGAACCTGGGAACAACAGTAGTTAACAGATAACTACACGCTCTTCAAAACCTCCAATCACCCAATCAGAAACTTTGCTGCCGGATGAAGTTTATCGTCATACCCAGGACGTGTACGTTCAAGTTGAAAAAGATCTAATGATGATGAGTATCGTTAAACGTTCAGAATGTTAGCGATTATGGCTCTCTACAACTTCTTATATTTGCAGCATTTTTTGTCATTTAATTATCTCTCCTAATCCCTGGTCTGCTATGTATTTAAACAAGTTCGTTCAAATTCGGGGCAATGCTGTTGCATCCATTTAAGCACTAATAGTCTTGGGAAAGGTATGAATTTCTCCCCAGTTATGGGTGAAATAGCAAGATAGAATGGTATATCTATTTGTGGGTGGCAACTATCTTAAAAGTAGAAAAACACCGAATTTCAACAGGAAACTACTCCACTATCTTTCCTAAGGAATCACGGTGATTCGTAAGTAATAAATAAAAGGAATCCGTGGAGATGTTCACCTACGTTCTGAAAAGACATGGTATTTAGAAAAAAAAAAGAACAAATCAATGATAGATGTGGATTTGTAATATATTTTAATGAAATAATTCGTTTTGTCTTGTTTGGTTACACTATATCCTTATTTTAATTAATTACATCCAATGAATATTCTTTATTCTTTGTTGAATATCCTCTCCGCTGCTGTACCCTCGGAAGAAAAGCTTCTATTTCTGGTCTTACTGAGCCAAGCGCGTGATTTTAAATTTTCCTGTTATTGTTATCATATCAAGTCGTGTGTCAGTGAAATAACAGAACGTGAACGCCATGTTTCTTTATTCAGTGTCGTCTACTGCATTCATTATAATAGTCACTCCAAGAAACGCCAGACGCTGCAGCAGTAATAGTACCAGAGAAGAAGAAGAAAAAACAAAAACATTACAATATGTGAATTTTGTAAATTTACGAGGTTGCTACCATTTATTTTCATTTTCCTAGAAGATATACCCTTCTAATTTACTTTTGTTTTACAGCATCAAAAATTCTTCAAAATGTATCGGCTTCGTACGAAATAGTCTAAATAATTTTTAATTCAGAACATTCGCCAGAAACCAGTATATTCATGTACATAATACATTGGTGACAAGGTTTCATGATTTTACAGTTCAAATGACTAGATAAGTAAGCCTAAGTTCTATGCTAACAGTCTTTTCTCTCTCACTACTCGCTTGTGGAACTCACTTCCGGCTTCTTGATTTCCAGTGAACATTGATTTTGAAACATTTCTTCAGTTTCCTAGAAGATTTTAATTTCTAAATGTTTCTTAATACTGAACACTCGCCAGAAACGAGTGTTTTGATGAACATAATAGATTGGCGATAAGGTCTCGTCATTTTACAGTTGAGATGGCTAGATATGTAACCGGAAGTTCTATGCTAACAATTTCATTTCTCGCTTGGTGGATTTCCCTTCCGTCTTCTTGCTTCCTACTCAAGTTTGAGCTACAAAAATATAAATGCAATGTCAATCGTTATCTCCTGCCATCTCAATAACTGTTCTTTTATCGTTCTCACTCCTTAATAGTGTTTTCTTTCTTATATTCTCTCATACTCAGTAAAACCCTCGCGGAACTATTTCAGGAGTCGTCGATAGTTGTGCAAGCAGGATTTATAAACAGGAAAAGGTGAAAAGTTTGCCAAGTACTTTCCATCCTGTCGATGATCTCAGAAAGTGATGGAAAGTGCTTGGGAAATAAAAGTGATTTTCACTGTTACAGTGCATTTCCTCCATCATTTGATTAAAATATCCGTGAATATGAACGGATTATGCTAAAAATAAGCAGATATAATGTTTGTAATTTATCTAATCAGACATGACTATATATATATATATATATATATATATATATATATATATATATATATATAATATTTTAGGATAACAAAACATGTTAAAATCGCTACATAATGACAATTATGTTTCAACACCATAAATGTGTCACCTCGGGCGTTGTTAAACTACTGGCGAGTGAAAAAATAATTTAATTTCAAAAGCAAAATACTTTAAAAAAACAGACTTGTGTGCTTTGCCGTGATCAATCAATCGAATGTGAGACGCTAAATTCATATACACTTGTCTGCAGATAAAACCTATAAAATTTTCTTATAGGCAGATACAAGCTGCTACATGTTTCCGTAAGATGTATCGTATTCAACTTCTCTAAGAAGTAAAAACGAAACATCTTACGAAATAATGTAGCAAACTGTATCTGCTCACAAGGAAATTCTCTAGGTTTTATACACAAAGATTAATCATAAAATATCTGTCGTTAAAACAACGTTTCGGTCATTGTGCCATTTGGTCTTCATCAGATGTATATCGATCTGGAAATTCTGAACTCAACACTTTATTTAGTCTACGGGTGGACTGTTCTCGTTTCACATTAAATTATTTTACATAATTTGAATTACCTAATTAAAGAGATTATCTTTTCCCTAGGGGTTTTTCTCGATCTGCTACCTACAGTTTCCTAAACAAAACGTAAACAACATCAATTTTTTAGAGTATTTTTATCTGACATTATTCATTATTAATAAAAATGTTATTTTTAGTTGGTAAACGTGTTTGACTTGTTAACGTTAAAGGATTTGCGGACATACATTTATATGAATTTTTGTCCTTGTTTTGGTGTAAGGAACCCGCTTCTAATGTTTGTAAAATCATTTTTGATACAACATATGGCATAATCGCAAAGGATTTAGGCACATACACATCTAGACACACATACGGGTACACACTGAATCCACACATACCAAAATAGTTTTCAGATCTTCGCATTTTATTTAAATGACGTCACCGGGATTTGGGGCATCACTTATTACTTAAAAAGAGTTTATCAGAAATTAGGCGCAATGATTGTTACATTTGCAATCGACCAGGTGCTAGGTTATATCTGTAAGCACAAGTCACGCTCTCACAACGACTGTTAAATCTATGACACTGGATTATCCAAGTACTTAGTGCTTGCGGCTATGGCATTTCAGATAAGCAAATTGATTCTTTTCAATCTTACATGTATAAACAAACTAGCGGGCACCTTGGATTAGGCGAAAGTACTATACTGTCATGTACAATGAGGTTTCTGCATGTAATAGAATAATAATTAATTTTTATAGTAAAATCATTTCCCAATGCATTTTTATAGTAAAATCATTTCCCAATGCATTTTTATATTAAAATCATTTCCCAATTCATTTTTATAGTAAAATCATTTCCCAATGCATTTTTATAGTAATTCATTTCCCAATGTATTTTTATATTAAAATCATTTCCCAATTCATTTTTATACTAAAATTATTTCTCTATGCATTCTTATATTAAAATCATCTCCCAATGCATTTTTATATTAAAATCATTTCCCAATGCATTTTTATAGTAAAATCATTTCCCAATGCATTTTTATATTAAAATCATTTCCCAATTCATTTTTATATTAAAATCATTTCCCAATGCATTTTTATAGTAAAATCATTTCCCAATGCATTTTTATATTAAAA
The DNA here is from genome assembly GCA_963932145.1 of Acanthosepion lycidas. Lineage (NCBI taxonomy): Eukaryota > Metazoa > Mollusca > Cephalopoda > Sepiida > Sepiidae > Acanthosepion > Acanthosepion lycidas. Next base: position 59,647,048 of record OZ010615.1, read on the forward strand.
TCATTTCCCAATTCATTTTTATATTAAAATCATTTCCCAATGCATTTTTATAGTAATTCATTTCCCAATGTATTTTTATATTAAAATCATTACCTATTGCATTTTTATAGTAATTCATTTCTCAACGCATTTTTATTGTAAAATCCTTTCTCAATGCATTTTTATTGTAAAATCATTTCCCAATTCATTTTTATAGTAAAATCATTTCCCAATGTATTTCTATAGTAAAATAATTTCCCAATGCCTTTTTATATTAAAATCATTTCCCAATGCATTTTTATATTAAAATCATTTCCCAATGCATTTTTATAGTAAAATTATTTCCCTATGCATTTTTATATTAAAATCATTTCCCAATGCATTTTTATATTAAAATCATTTCCCAATGCATTTTTATAGTAAAATCATTTCCCAATGCATTTTTATATTAAAATCATTTCCCAATGTATTTTTATATTAAAATCATTTTTCAATCTTTTTTCATAATAAATTCATTTCCAAGTAGCACCTGACAATAATGCTTTACCTTTGGTCTAATTTGTGAAGTTAAACCATGCAGACAACCTTTAATCAGTTGTTAACTGGGGCAAGAAATGGCATTACAAATGATACTGCTATTCATTAATAACTTTTTTTGTCCTTCGTCAGTATGGCTGTTGCTAAGCTCCAGGAAAATGATTGATTGCGACTTCTCGGGAAAAGGTTATATTCTAACAATTGATCTTCTCTCATTTCACACTTCTAGAACTCTCTTCTCTTTTCTTGAATCCTTGCCACCTACGATCTTCCAAAATTGAAATAAAAACTCAGTCGCCATCTTCTGTCTTTGCGAATCATATTCTTTTAATGTAGTCTCACCTCACGGACTCCATTCCCATTCTCTTCTCGTCTATAGCCACATCACGTTGAAACGGTTCCGACACAATCAGCAAAGTTTAGTAACGTCAAGACTGTTCAGTACCTAGATGGGTGACCGCTTGCTGTAAGGTTGGATGTGTGTGTCGGGGGGTATAATGGATAATGTTTCGGGTATTTTAATAGGAGAAGCGAGTTCCTATTCCAGTTGCGTTCGTTGGGAAAGGTATGAATCCAACTCTTTTTCTCCCAGCTATGGGTTAATTAGCAAAATTTAATTAAATCAGTATTTTCATTATTAAATAATCTGCAAAGGGTTGATAAGCCGTAAAAAACTAATTAATCATATGAAATAGGGATTAGCTACATAGCCATGTCTTTTTAATTTATTTACATTCTCTGGAATATAAATGTATAGAAACTATCGTAGTCACAAAATGAGGGATCAATTTACGTACTTATTGTCATATAGAAGTGATCCCCCACTTTATACCCACATTATGATTTCCTGTTTGTTTATCAAAATCCTGATTTGAAATTGTGAATCCACCAGTTAATTAGTAAGACTTATGTTCCCCCCCAAAAAATCATACAGTCTAAACATATTTTCTGGCTTTAAATAACCTGTAAAGGGTTGATAAACCGTAGAAAACGGATCAATCAAATACTGATTAGCTACACAGACATGTTTTTAGATTTATTTACATTCTCTGGAATATAAATGTACAGAAACTACAGTGGCCATAAAATGAAGGATCAAATTATGTATTGATTATAATATAAAATGGATTCCCCACTTTATATCCATATTATAATTTCTTGTTTGTTTATCAAATTCCAATTAGAAAGCATTCTTATTATCTAAAAATATTTCCTGGCTTGAAGTAACATGAAAAGGGTTGATAAGCCGTAAAAACGAATCAATTAAATATTGATTAGCTACACAGCTATGTCTTAGATTTATTTACATTCTCTGGAATATAAAATTATAGAAAGTATCGTAGTCACAAAATGAGGGATCAGTTTCCATACTTATTGTAATATAGAATTGATCCCTCACTTTATATCCACATTATAGTTTCTTGTTTGTTTATCAAAATTCTGATTAGGTTAATTAGTAAGGCTTGTATCAATAAATCCATTATTATGTCACCCAAAAATCATACAATCTAAACATATTTTCTGGCTTTAAATAACCTTCAAAAAGTTGCAAAGCCGTAAAAACAAACGAGGGACCAGTTTACATATTGATTGAATTGATCCCCCAATTTATAGCCATTTTATAATTCGTGTTTTTCAAATTCTGATTAGGTCTGAATCAACATCTTCACACAATATTCGCTAGATCAAAGAAAAAATTCTTACAAACTAAAAACATTTTCTGGATTTAAATAACCACTAAACCGTAAAAAACGAATCAATCAATCATTCTATTCCACTCCCAGTAAATATTTGGTGGTCGTACATGAACCGGAATTTCAACGGGATACGGTCGTAAGCAATTAGAGTAGAAGGCTACTGTTAAATTGGTAATGATGAATAGATTATCATGTATGAATAAAAGAAGTGTTGGTAGTAAGGGAAAATGGTGAAGATAAGTATAAAGATTGATCATTGACTTGAAGTGTTTTTAAAGTGGCAGGTTTTGGAAAAAAGACGTCTGACTGGAACTTCTTAAAAATGGAATATGGAAGATATCACGGATGTGGTTGTAAATATCTGAACTATTCGAAATTGTCTGAACACTTACAAAGGTGCGGGTCGACGCGGGTGAACGCCAGAAGGTGATTGTTTTGGAATACTGAGGGTGGTACACTTAGATGTGTGGGTGGTGTAATAAATTATGGCTCAGAATTGTTAATTCGAGCCGAGTTGCAATTCGAGTTGGTTATAAACATACACGCGCAAATGACATTCGGAAAGATATGAAACAAACTCTACTCCCTACACAGGTATGGGTTAATTAGTAAAATGTATAACGAAATCATTATTACTTAAAAAAAATGAGAGTCTTAAAACTAATGATTAAAATAAAAAAGGGTGACAAATGGCAGAAAACGAAAAATAAAAATCAAAGAAAATGAACAGAATGAGTTAGCTCTATAAATATACCGATAGATAGATAGATAGATAGATAACGAACATAATCTGATAGATAGATAGTCAAATGTGATAGATAGGTAGATAGATAGATAGATACGAACAGATTCAAATAGATAACGAACAGAACAAGACAGATACACAGATATAAAGCCCGATAATGATAAAACAGCATTTCACGTAAAATTAATACACATGAGAACTTGCATGGATTTGAAAAGGGAATCATATGAAACGCATTCAGGCGACTTAACAAATGAGCTACAATCTTATTGGAAGAGCCGGGTTCAATGATAATCTGAATGTTATAATGATTTCATATAAAACCAGAACAACATGACAGAAATCAAAACCGAAAAGTTACATAACAGTTCAGTACGATTTTCTTTGTTTCTCTTGCTTCAAGTCTCTTCTTGATCTGTGAGGAGATTGTCCAGCATTCACTGCCATATAGGAGGAATGATATTACATAACATTTCAGTACTTTTTTTCTTTGTTTCTCTTGCTTCAAATCTCTTCTTGATCTGTGAGGAGATTGTCAAACATTCACTGCCATATAGGAGGACTGATATTACATAACAGTTCAGTAATCTTTTCTTTGTTTCTCTTGCATCAAGTCTCTTCTTGATCTGTGAGGAGATTGTCCAGCATTCACTGCCATATAGGAGGAATGATATTACGTAACATTTCAGTACGATTTTCTTTGTTTCTCTTGCTTCAAGTCTCTTCATCGCTGAGGAGATTGTCCAGCATTCACAGCCATATAGGAGGACTGATATTACATAACAGTTCAGTAATCTTTTCTTTGTTTCTCTTGCTTCAAGTCTCGTCTTCATCTTTATTTCTCTTGCTTCAATTTATTTCTTCATCAGTGAGGAGATTGTCTGGCATTCCAGTATCAAATACTAGACTGTTCGTATCAAGCAAATTGTAGGAGAAATCAGTATGAAATTCATAATAATCACAGAATGCAACGCCGAAATCGATCATGTAGTGAAGTGGACAGCACATCGGACTAAGGATCAGAAGATTCCAGGTTCGAATTCTGGCAAATTCTGTTGTGTCCTAATTTCGGGTGGAATCATTAGGAAATTGCCGAAATGAAGCACTGCAAGAGAGATTCCTGCGAAATGGATAACGCATCTGACGGAGGATCACGAGGTGGAATTATAGGCGGGATTATAAGGATATTCAAATGATTTACAAAGCGATTGTGGCGATATGCATAACATATCTAACTACGAATCAGAAGATTCCTAGCAAGAGTGGAAACATTAAGAAATTCTCATTACTCACTCAATGCATCTACGAAAGGCATCTTGGGATGCAATGGATAAAACGTCAGACTACAAGTCAGATGAATCCACGTTCGACACCTGGCAAGTTTTCTAATTTAATATTGTGGAGAGCCATGATCGCCTACGACATTAAGGGACATGATACATAGAAGAAGAAGAACGAGCTTGAGTAAATGGATGGCGGAATAAATTTAAGGAGAAATAACAGAGGATATTGTGGAGAGCCATGATCACCTACAACATTAAGGGACACGATACATAGAAGAAGAACGAGCTTGAGTAAATGGATGGCGGAATAAATTTTAGGACAAATGACAAAGGATACTGTGGAGAGCCATGATCGCCTACGACATTAAGGGACACGATACATAGAAGAAGAACGAGCTTGAGTAAATGGATGGCGGAATAAGGTTTAGGAGAAATGACAAAGGATACTGTGGAGAGCCATGATCGCCTACGACATTAAGGGACACGATACATAGAAGAAGAACGAGCTTGAGTAAATGGATGGCGGAATAAGGTTTAGGAGAAATGACAAAGGATACTGTGGAGAGCCATGATCGCCTACGATATTAAGGGACACGATACATAGAAGAAGAAGAACGAGCTTGAGTAAATGGATGGCGGAATAAATTTTAGGAGAAATAACAAAGGATATTGTGGAGAGCCATGATCGCCTACGACATTAAGGGACATGATACATAGAAGAAGAACGAGCTTGAGTAAATGGATGCCGGGACAAGGTTTAGGAGAGATAATAAAAAGATAAAATTTATTAAGAGCTAAGAATCTCAGGTTGTTGTGGAGAGCCATGATTGCTAACGTCCTCAAGAGACACGTCACATAGAAGGGGAAGAAGACGCAGTGACTGAACTCACTGCCTTTTCGCTAACCTAACATTTTTATCATGTTTCTGTAAATTCTATTTCTTTGCTATTTTTCTCCCATTTTCCCCCTTGTTATTTGGTACTTTTTCTGGCTCTTCTTTTTTTGTTTTCTGTTTTATTTGCTTCAGTTCACCCAAATAGTAAAAAAAAAAAAAAAAAAGAAAACCTTAATAAACAACCCCATTGTAGCCGTAGGCGTACACACACATAAATACCTCAGATGCAGGTAAGAAAATACCTAGTGACAAAACTAAGTCGATTACTTGGGCTTCAGCAGCAAGCTGTCAGTCACAAAAAAGGCAGTAGGTATCTAAGTAGATAATTAGAGAGAAATTCAGTTCGGTTTAATAATAACAAATAAAGAAGCATAATTGTATGTTATGTAGGCATCTGACATAAAAGAAAAACAAAACTTTTCAACGAATCCTCTTCATGACGAATTCGTATTTTCTGAACGCAGAAATACTTACCTTCGCGTAGTTAAAAACTAGAACAGACCTTACGTAAACCTTTCGAAAAATTACTTGAATTGTTCAGTACAAGAAAGGTAATGAACGTCTGCTGAGGACAACGAAGAAAGTTTGTTGCGTCTTTTGTTGTCTCTCGTTTCTTGTTATCTATCGGCAATTCCTCAAGTCCCCGACGCTGTATCATAGACTGAATGAACGAGAAAGTTCCTCAATATCTGTCTATATTTCTGAGATGAGGTATTATGTACATTATTTACATTATTCGGACTATTGTCTTCATCTTTGTTGCCATATTTATTACAACGTTTCGGCCGTTGTACGCTCCGGCCTTCTTCAGGTGGTTATAATGTCGAACTAAACCCTTCAGAACAGTCTACCCCAGTGAGCGAAATAAAGGGTTTAGTTCGACATTACAACTACCTGAAGAAGGCCGGAGCGTTCAACGGCCGAAACGTTGTAATAAATATGTCGGGAAAGTTTTTTAATTTTGTTTTTACTAATTTAATATCAGTAGGGGAGGTGCATAGTAGTAACATCATCATTTCTTGGAGAGAGAGAGAGAGAGAGAGAGAGAGAGAGAGAGAGAGAGAGAGAGAGAGAGAGAAGAGGAGTAGGTGTAGGATGAACGGGCCTCAGCAAGTCGGCCAGCGTTGTCTTGTGTTATTCTGCTGAAAACCCAACAGGCCAATGCTTCGTCTTTACTTTTCTATTGCGACCACTGCACTGTTTGCCTTCGCATGACTTTCAGTCTTATATTGCAACTTCAAGCACCCGACTCACATTCGTTTTCGGATCGTCAGCATACTGTTTGGTGCAATAGGGCTTACTATTTTACGGCTAGATTACGCATTCTGTAACAAATTTCACTTGAAAATAGATCTCCTCCCTTGGCAGTAATACATCGGCATTATTATATGGGTATCATGGCACGCTTTAGCTTTCTCTGCCCAGAGGAACGCAGGTTCGAATCCTGCAAGAAAGCGTACATTTTTTCTTTAATTTCTCGAACGTTCTGGCCGGCAGACGAAAATAAATAACCTGTCTAATAAATAAACGGTTAGTTGATTTTGTTTAGCCGCGTATCAAATTCAATGGGTTATTTAATGCTGAAATCTAAATATTTTGAACGCAGTTGTATGCCTTCAACTAAAGATGAAATATATTGTTGGTCATTTTGTTTTAAAAATGTATTGTTGGTAATTTTGAATGAATAAGTATTGGTAACTTTATATAAAAATGCATCGCTGGTATTTTTATTTAACAAAAAGTATTTTAAAAACTTTCATAGTGTTTTGTTGTTGCCCAGAGCTGGGACCCTAACAGGTGCCACCACCACAGGTCAGAGTGGCCCTGAGAATAAAGACAAAATTCGGCCTTGTGTGATCATATGTGTATCCTTGGTTTAACGGCATTTCAACTCCTTATGGGTCAGTTTATGCCGAAATTTTATCTTCTTGTAAGCGTTGGTATTTTTTTCTTCCAATAATTTATTGCTGGTAATAATTTTGTTTCTAGGAAAATGTATTTTAATTTTTTCTAACGTATTTTCTTGGGAAGATAATGGAATGGTTTCCATTTGCCTTTAGAATTTAGAGATTTTCTTCTATCAGAGTGATTACTATTCAAGGCTAGAGAACTCAGTCTACATTATTATTTAACACATAATTATGGAGGAAGAGTTGCATTCGTTCTTTTCTTATGGGTATTTCTACGAAAGTGAACGCAGAAGTTTAGGGCGGAATTTGAACTCGGTACAGGAGTTCCATTTTCTCCATCCGTCACATTATCTGAACACCATTTTAATATGTACGTTCCAAAAAAGCTTGCAATTCAATCGACCACTTGAAGCTTTTTTATTGCTGTCGGTTTTATAAAAGAATAACATTTTAAGCTTTGTTTTTTTTTGTCTTCCAGAAAATAAAACAAGAAACAAGATAGAAAAATTGAATCCGATTCTCATTTATCACGCTTTTTTTTCAAATTGAAGAATTTTGGCAAGTTGATGTCGAGCAAGTGAATCTTTGCTGACCACAGTCGCTTTCTTGTGTCATATTTTGGCCATTCTCGAAATATTTTAAAGCTTTCTTATTATTCCTACAATAATGTCCACCCTGTACACAAACCCAACAGCCACTCGAGGTAGAATGTTACAGAAGATGTAAGAGGCATAGTTTATAAAAATATATAAAGATAACGGTTAATTCTATATAGGAATAGGTTAAAATTATAGTGAACAGGGAAGTATCCTCTTGGGAGTTGGTTTCAAAAAGTAACAGTTCGTGGGACGAAGCTACTCGAATGGAACTTACACCTTTGTGTAAATAAATTGAGGCAAAACAAATAATTCCATTATTATTTACTTTTTTCATATTTTTCCTATGAAACATGACCCAGTGCACATGTTAGTACTTCCTATGTGCATTCCACGAAGTCGTTGCTTGCAGATTGACCACAAGTTCTCGATTGGATTTAAATCAGGAGTGTTTCCAGGCCAGTCTATAGTACTTTGATTTGCTCACTGGTAAGGCTTGCCAGTGTGTTCGGGCAGCATTACAATTTTCGTACGCTCCCTTGGAGTAATGTCCATCGTAGACAATGGCCGTAGGATAACTAATCGACAGTCGAGACAATAGTGATAAAAATCTAATGTAATCACGGATGACGCAATATTTTTCAAGGCCAAATTAATTTCATCATACACTCCGAAAATAGATTCATATTACTGCACACTACTGCAAGTGGCCTAATCTGAGGAAAAATTAGAAATTGATTACATCTTGTCATTCCAGTGGGTCTAAAACTGACCGTATGTTGAAAGAAAGGAAACTAAAGCGGTTGTTTCAATTAATTTGCACAACGGTGTATCATTAAGATTTCGATGAACCGAGCGTGTAGCAGAATTAAACCGGAAATCGGACAAGACACTGAAACAAAAAATAAGATATGCATGATATAGATGATAAGTAAGCAATACAAACTCAGAAGTGCGTAAAGATGTTTCATAGACGACGCAAGAGGATTAGATAAGTTGCTTATTATTATTTTTTAATTATTTTACTACAAGATAGGCAATAAAACCACTAAGACTTAAAGAGTTACTGAGTGTGAAATACTACAAAAAAAAAAAAGAAAAAGAAAAACATTATCAAGGAGAGAGGACAATAAAAGAACGAAAATTAAGAAGACAGAAGATAACGATTGACATTGCATACCAATTTTTGAAGATCAAAGGCAATAAAGCCACTATAAAGCAAGGGGTTACTGAATGTTAGAGAATATGAGAAAAATTACTATTAAAGAGAGAGGACAATAAAATAACAAGAATTAAGAAGATAGAAGATAACGATTGACATTGTATACCAATTTGTGAAGATCAAAGGCAATAAAGCCACTAAGATGCAAGGGGTTACTGAATGTTAGAGAATATGAGAAAAATTACTATTAAGGAGAGAGGACCATAAAAGAACAAGAATTAAGAAGACAGACGATAACGATTGACATTGCATTTCAATTTTTGAAGATCAAAGGCAATAAAGCCACTAAGATGCAAGTGGTTACTGAGTATTAGAGAATATGAGAAAAACTACTATTAAGGAGAGAGGACAATAAAAGAACAAGAATTAAGAAGACTGCCTATAATGAGTGATACTGCATTTCAATTTTTGAAGGTTAAATTGTATTTTAATTTTTAAAAATCAAAGGCAATAAAGACACTATGACGCAAGGGGTTACTGAATTGCTATTAAGGAGAGAAGACAATAAAAGTACAAGAATTAAGAAGATAACGATTGATATTCCATTTAAATTTTTGAAGATCAAAGTTGAATAAAAAGGAAGAAGTCGGAAGAGAGTTCCACAAGCGAGTAGTACGAGATAAGAAACTGTTAGCAAAAAACTTTCGTAATTGATCGATTGAGACAAGTTTGCTAACCAATACGCCACGTCGAATTGCACAGAGTGATTCATTAAGCATAGCTTAGATGTGGCACAACGCAGAGTTTACAGACCACCCTGTGAGGATCGATGTCACTACTCAGTCGTAACTGATTTTATGAGACACGCTTGCTAACTATCACACCACGGCGAAGTGCCTAAATTCATTAAGATATTTGAGTTGAGCGGGAATAGATATACAGAGTGCAATGAGTAAACTGCTGCCATCTTATATTTTTAATTTCACGCATGCGCCTTGTTTGTTTTTGGTTTTGTCGACTGCACAGTATAGTAGATTCAGTTGGGCACCGTCTGTGAAAAAAAGAGTACCATGATGTAATTCACTTCGCCAGAAATTTGGAAAACGGAATATGTACTTCATGGCATTCGCGCCGGAAGCTGCAATACGAATATTTCAGAGTGTTTGGTTGTCAATCTGAGGACAGTACAGAGGATTCGAAAAGAGTTGGAGGAGTCTAATGGTGATTACGAAGGTTTTAGCAGTGATCACTAGTGATGGCAAGATATGTCTCTATTCATCTTCCCACAGGACTCGAAATGGAAGCCTACATCAAGTGCATTGATGGTGTAATGCCGTTCTGGGTCAAGAGAGTGACTGCTGGATGACCCTGAGGACATGATGCTGCACCGTACCACACAAGCAGGAGAACCAAGTCATGGCTGTCAAACAATTTCTGCGACCACATCACCCCTTACATCTGGCCACTTAACTTTCCAAATTGACCCCCGCACTATTATTACGTGTCGGGTGCAGCTGAGGTCAAGAAAACTCCTTGTAATATTAAAGATGAACTGAAAGCAAGAATTATGGCAGCATTAACCAATTTAAACAAGGAGACCGTCTAGAAGAGTTTCAGGTGATGCCAAAGTTATCTGGAGGTTGTGATTGAAGCCAATGGCGAATTTATTGAATAATTTTACTCTTTAGTATTTCAAGATATTTTTGTGTAATTTAGGTAAATATACCAGTTAAAATGAGATGTTATTTTTTATTTATACGACAATTTATACATCGCACCCTGTATTTGTTTTTTGTTTTCTCCAAAGATATCTTTTCATTGAATATATATATTTTTTTTTTTTTTAAATACGTAATAAGAAAGTCACAGACGAGTAGCGGTCACCCAATTACACTCCGGAATCGGCGTCATTTTAGGTGTAATTCTAAAATTTGCGCGCAGTCGTAGGTCTAATCTTTCGGTTATAATTATTTTACTTGACAGTTTGATGCATTAGCCTGTTTGTCAACATTCCGAAAGAGAAAAAAAAAAACAAAAAAACAAAAAACTGACGCCCATAAAATGAATATGATATTTTGAACAAACTGAAGACATCAACGAAATCCTCGAACGGTCCATTTCAGCGCAACGGGTAGGTATTTTCTGGACAGTGGATCAGCAGGATTGGTGGGCTGGCCAACCGAGATACCTGGAGATTTCTCGATGGGTGCCATGGCGATGGTCCATCAGAACTAACCTAAAAAAGGAAAAACTAAAAAAAGAAGAAGAAAAATATTGCGTAGATGCTGGGAAGATGCAATCATTTTATTTGCTTAAAACCTTCACTTTTATTTAATTCTTTTGACTACGTTTTAGGATTAACTGGATCCTTTTGACTGGACCCTTTTAAAAGTTTTCTGGGTAGAAATTTTCGACCCAGTCCATCCCCTGTCACCAGTAGTTAGACTATATTACCAACTAACAAAATGGCGTTACCACAAATTTTCTGAAACGTTATAGAGGGCGCAAAAACATTTTCTTGTAGATGCCCCACAACGTCTCCGCAGTGTTACTTTGTTGATTGCTTGGTTGGCTGATTTTGTTTAGTGGCATGTCAACACCCCTATGGGTTATTTAATATGGAAATCTTAATATTTTGAACGCGTTTGCCTGCCTTTAATTACAGACAAAATGTATTTTTGGTCATTTTGCTACAAATATGTATTGTTGATCATTTTTTTATAAAATGTATTGCTGGTATTTTTATTATACAAAATTATTTTTATACTTTCATGGTGTTTTGTTTTTGTTTAAGGTTCACTATTTGCCCATAGCTGCCTGGGTGTATGTGTATGTATGTACACGTGTGTGCAAGTGTATATATTCACACACACATATAAATATATATATATATATATATATATATATATATATATATATATATATATATATATATATATATATATATATCTTATAGCATAAACAAGTAATTATGTATGCAATAAATTAATTAGCAATGTTAATGTGATTAATGGCGAAATCATTTCGCTAACAAGACTTAATGAGACATTAATTTACTATCAATTCCTTGAATAATACGATCCTTAATATTTGAGTTGTTGTCAGATGGAAGTGATGATCCTGAGCCAAGTACTTTCGACAATTTCAAATTGTCATATTTCCATTTACAGGTAAACACCAAGACGAAATAAATATAGTGTAGACCGAAAGATATTTTTAAAAATATGTTATTTATTGGCAGTTATATTATTTTGGGACATGCGATGCCGCAACACTTGAGGTCTTGCTTAAATGATTCAAATGAGAATTTTTGTTTGAATTTAGTCATGTGATAAATCTACGAATTTTTGTTGTATGCGTTTTTCAGTTAAGGCAACATGGACTAAAGTATATATCTTTATATCTTTATGATGTAATATATATATACTGCACAATCTAATATATATATATATATATATATATATATATATATATATAATCAGTTGCTACTAACTTGGGCCAAGGTGGATCAGGGAACAACACCGATTAAGATGTGGTTCCATGCTCCTCAAATTCTCCAATCTACTGATGGGAAGCCTTGCTGCCGGATGTAGTTTATCGTCATACCCAGGACTACGTTACTTAGTAAAATATTTTTTAACCAATTCACCCCAAGAAAGGCAATAAAGCCACTACGATGCAAGAAGTTATTGTGTGTAAAATAATACAAGAAAAAGATGAGGAACTAGTCCTCGTTATTTTTATAGGCTTTCAGAGAGTTGAAGTACTTCCCATAAGGAAGTCTTTTTAGGGATCGAATTGTTGTAATCCAAAGGTACAAAGGTCAGGTCATATGAGTACGGTGGGTGTTGTTGGACATCTCAGTCAACCTGTAGCGAGTTCCCATACAGATAACACAATTCAAATATCACATTCACTTTCTTCTTGGAATTTTACTCGAAATTACCTGAAATTGAGAAAAAATAACGTCTATGCCTGAGGATGGTAAATGTTTTTACCGAAAGTACTTGCAAGCAATATGGATCGAACATCTATTCCTTTCTACAATTAATGAAAACAAAGATCGTGTCGTTCAGCAAGTGGTCGGTGAGTTAATGCCTTTTAAACCTATTAGTGAAGTGAGTTCGCCATTAATTACATTAACTTTATTGATTTATTCTTTGAATGACTATTTTACAATACACATATATATATATATATATATATATATATATATATATATAAAAGTGAACATAGAAGTCAACACTTAGAGGCGACAGTCTGTTTCATGCTACATGCAATCATCAGGCCATATATATATATATATATATATATATATATATATATATGGCCTGATGATTGCATATAGCATGAAACGTATATATATATATATATGAAACATATATATGAAACATATATATATATATATATGTATATATATATATATATATATATATATATATATATATATGGATAGCCTGTATTTCTCTGAGACATTAGCATTAATTTTGTTAGACAAACAAAATCAACTAAGCAACACCCTTTGTCATTATACAAAATATTTTATTTATTTGTTGATTCAGTTTATCGCTCGTTTTTATTCCGTTTTTTGGTTTTGTTTAAGGTTCAAATAGAGGCATGCAATGAAAATTAATGTTAAGATCTCATTTCTGTAGCGATAGTCAAAGTAAAACTGAAGTGTTTAGCCGCTTAATAGGAAGCACATGTTTTCACGCTAATGTAAATTTAATTTAGAAAAAAATATTTCATAACGACGCCGGATTATCGGCGAAACATGTCAAAGCATAAATTTCCAGAATTTTCTTATATAGTCAGTGGTTCTGAAAATAATGTCCGATTTTAGAATCCTTAATTCAGTGTTTAAATCATGAACCCTGAACATCTACACATTTCTGCGATCAAGTTATTAGGTTGGTGCAAAAATAATGACGTAACAATGTCGTTTTTTGACACATTTTTTAACGTAAAAAACGACATAATTACGTCATTATTTTTGCACCAACCTAATAAAATGATGATTTATAAATTTTGCAATAACAATTTTAAAGGTGTGGATGCCAATAAATTTTTGAATGCAATTTCTGCATTTATTTTTTTTTTAAATTTTTTTTTTTTTACAACGGAAAGTCTTCTAGATTAAAAGTTAGTCAAGATGCCTGAAAAAATGGGAGTCGGTAAGCGAAAAACCAGGGAAATATGAAGGATGTTTTAACATATCGTCTTCAAAGTCGGTGTCATCCTGTACAAGACCCAGGAGCTACTCGAGTTAGAAGATTAGGATAAGGGGTAGTTTATATGGCTAGGAGGGAAAGATAACGGTTGACTCTAGACATCAGGGAAAACATCCTCTTAGGAGTCTGTTCCATAGGGCAGTGGTTCGCGGGAAGAAGCTGTTTGAGTGGAACCTGATTCGCACCGATGGAATACGGAGGAAATGTGGGTGGTTTGCTACTATTTAAGTGGCATTGCGGGTCCTAGCTGTGAATGTCAGATCTGGCAAAACCAAGGAATGTAGTTTGTCCGAACACTTCCTACTGGAGTAGCAATTAAAGAGTGAGAGACTCGCCACATCCCGCCTGTGAGAGAAAGGTTGGAGTGTGGAAAATAATTCTTCTCCAACAAGGACTCGAAGCTGCCTTTGAGCTCTATCAAGACAGGAAAATGAGGTCTGGGCAGCTCCCGCCCAAATATGGCAACAGTACTTCATTTTCGACCTGATCTGGCTCTTATAAAGGTAGAGTATAGCATGTGGAGTCAGGTACTTACTGACGCGGTAGAGGAAGCCGATCATTTTACCTGCATCTTTAGCAATGGAGCGTTTATAGGAATTCCACTTGAAGTCGGGTGTGAATCTGAGGTCCAATGTCCTCGGGAGGACATCTGTTCATCGTGACTGCCGATAGTTCTGTGTCTGATCGGCGGTAATGGAATGTAAATAGTTTGGTTTCTGACTGAGCATTGTCATGGAGCAGAATTAGACTTTGTTTATTAACCAGTGCTTGTTGTATTTTATTTCGGCAGTGATGCTCTGGTTACATTCCAGAAAACAGTAATTGATAACGCCAATTCGAACCACCAGAAAGTCGCAATGATATATTAGTAGTTTCAGTTTTGGAAAGTATTACGGTGATTCGTCATGATCAAGCAATTGAGCCGATCGTTTACAATTGAGCTAAAGGATCGATTTCTAATCATAAGCCAATATTCGATCAAGAAATATATCATTCGGATTTCGCACCCTCGAACTCATCGCAAAACGTCAAACACTTTCACTGAATTAATATGGAACCCATTTATCAAGATATTTCCCCTTGTCAATTTTTCTTGACATGATCCGATTTTATTGAAATGCCGACATTCATTATCTTCCATATTTCTTTTTAGACGTTTTGTTCGACTAGTGTTTTCAGATGTTGATTGTCAATTGCTGATAGATATCCTCTACCACCTTGATCTTCAAGACTCGTATCCCCACTACGGAACTCCAAAAACAGCGCACTATTATTCGATTACAACTGAATCCGTCACCCCGATGCTCTGTTAATGTTGTCATCAGTTTGAGAAGCATTATGACCAAGCCTGAACTGATGCAAAAAGTAAACGCATCTCTTCCTTTTTCATGTTCAAGGTGAGAATGAGGGTTAATGTTTTAAGTTAATTTCTAAAAGAAATTGATATAAAATTAATAAAGACGATACATTAATCATTAGAAATATTTTTGTACAACAATTATGAGAAAATATGAGAACAAAATTAAAATTTTTATTCTAAAATCGGACATTGTTTACTGAACAATAAAAGAAGAAAAGGATCTTGTATGAAGTTAGTAAACACTAAATGCTTCCAATGCCATTGAATGAATGGACATTTTGTGTTAAAAAATGTTGCTTATTATCCCAACACTCTGGCTCTATACATTCTTCATTATTACTATTATTTTATTACTAGTTTTATTCCATCTTATTATTGTTGCTTTTTATCCCAACACTCTGGCTCTATACAGTCTTCATTATTACTATTATTTTATTACTAGTTTTATTCCATCTTATTATTGTTGCTTTTTATCCCAACACTCTGGCTCTATACAGTCTTCATTATTACTATTATTTTATTACTAGTTTTATTCCATCTTATTATTGTTGCTTTTTATCCCAACACTCTGGCTCAATACACTCTTCATTATTACTATTATTTTATTACTAGTTTTATTCCATCTTATTATTGTTGCTTTTTATCCCAACACTCTGGCTCTATACACTCTTCATTATTACTATTATTTTATTACTAGTTTTATTCCATCTTATTATTGTTGCTTTTTATCCCAACACTCTGGCTCTATACAGTCTTCATTATTACTATTATTTTATTACTAGTTTTATTCCATCTTATTATTGTTGCTTTTTATCTCAACACTCTGGCTCAATACACTCTTCATTATTACTATTATTTTATTACTAGTTTTATTCCATCTTATTATTGTTGCTTTTTATCCCAACACTCTGGCTCTATACACTCTTCATTATTACTATTATTTTATTACTAGTTTTATTCCATCTTATTATTGTTGCTTTTTATCCCAACACTCTGGCTCTATACACTCTTCATTATTACTATTATTTTATTACTAGTTTTATTCCATCTTATTATTGTTGCTTTTTATCCCAACACTCTGGCTCAGTACACTCTTCATTATTACTATTATTTTATTACTAGTTTTATTCCATCTTATTATTGTTGCTTTTTATCCCAACACTCTGGCTCTATACAGTCTTCATTATTACTATTATTTTATTACTAGTTTTATTCCATCTTATTATTGTTGCTTTTTATCCTAACACTCTGGCTCTATACACTCTTCATTATTACTATTATTTTATTACTAGTTTTATTCCATCTTATTATTGTGGCTTCTTATCCCAACACTCTGGCTCTATACAGTCTTCATTATTACTATTATTTTATTACTAGTTTTATTCCATCTTATTATTGTTGCTTTTTATCCCAACACTCTGGCTCTATACACTCTTCATTATTACTATTATTTTATTACTAGTTTTATTCCATCTTATTATTGTGGCTTCTTATCCCAACACTCTGGCTCTATACACTCTTCATTATTACTATTATTTTATTACTAGTTTTATTCCATCTTATTATTGTTGCTTTTTATCCCAACACTCTGGCTCAATACACTCTTCATTATTACTATTATTTTATTACTAGTTTTATTCCATCTTATTATTGTGGCTTCTTATCCCAACACTCTGGCTCTATACAGTCTTCATTATTACTATTATTTTATTACTAGTTTTATTCCATCTTATTATTGTTGCTTTTTATCCGAACACTCTGGCTCTATACACTCTTCATTATTACTATTATTTTATTACTAGTTTTATTCCATCTTATTATTGTGGCTTCTTATCCCAACACTCTGGCTCTATACACTCTTCATTATTACTATTATTTTATTACTAGTTTTATTCCATCTTATTATTGTTGCTTTTTATCCCAACACTCTGGCTCTATACAGTCTTCATTATTACTATTATTTTATTACTAGTTTTATTCCATCTTATTATTGTTGCTTTTTATCCCAACACTCTGGCTCAATACACTCTTCATTATTACTATTATTTTATTACTAGTTTTATTCCATCTTATTATTGTTGCTTTTTATCCCAACACTCTGGCTCTATACACTCTTCATTATTACTATTATTTTATTACTAGTTTTATTCCATCTTATTATTGTTGCTATTATCTCAACACTCTGGCTCAGTACACTCTTCATTATTACTATTATTTTATTACTAGTTTTATTCCATCTTATTATTGTTGCTATTATCTCAACACTCTGGCTCAGTACACTCTTCATTATTACTATTATTTTATTACTAGTTTTATTCCATCTTATTATTGTTGCTTTTTATCCCAACACTCTGGCTCAGTACACTCATCATTATTACTATTATTTTATTACTAGTTTTATTCCATCTTATTATTGTTGCTATTATCTCAACACTCTGGCTCTATACACTCTTCATTATTACTATTATTTTATTACTAGTTTTATTCCATCTTATTATTGTTGCTTTTTATCCCAACACTCTGACTCTATACACTCTTCATTATTACTATTATTTTATTACTAGTTTTATTCCATCTTATTATTGTTGCTTTTTTATCCCAACACTCTGGCTCTATACACTCTTCATTATTACTATTATTTTATTACTAGATTTATTCCATCTTATTATTGTTGCTTTTCATCTCAACACTCTGACTCTATACACTCTTCATTATTACTATTATTTTATTACTAGTTTTATTCCATCTTATTATTGTTGCTTTTTATCCCAACACTCTGGCTCTATACACTCTTCATTATTACTATTATTTTATTACTAGTTTTATTCCATCTTATTATTGTGGCTTCTTATCCCAACACTCTGGCTCTATACACTCTTCATTATTACTATTATTTTATTACTAGTTTTATTCCATCTTATTATTGTTGCTTTTTTATCCCAACACTCTGGCTCTATACACTCTTCATTATTACTATTATTTTATTACTAGTTTTATTCCATCTTATTATTGTTGCTATTATCTCAACACTCTGGCTCAATACACTCTTCATTATTACTATTATTTTATTACTAGTTTTATTCCATCTTATTATTGTTGCTTTTCATCTCAACACTCTGGCTCTATACACTCTTCATTATTACTATTATTTTATTACTAGTTTTATTCCATCTTATTATTGTTGCTTTTTATCCCAACACTCTGGCTCAGTACACTCTTCATTATTACTATTATTTTATTACTAGTTTTATTCCATCTTATTATTGTTGCTTTTTATCCCAACACTCTGGCTCTATACAGTCTTCATTATTACTATTATTTTATTACTAGTTTTATTCCATCTTATTATTGTTGCTTTTTATCCTAACACTCTGGCTCTATACACTCTTCATTATTACTATTATTTTATTACTAGTTTTATTCCATCTTATTATTGTGGCTTCTTATCCCAACACTCTGGCTCTATACAGTCTTCATTATTACTATTATTTTATTACTAGTTTTATTCCATCTTATTATTGTTGCTTTTTATCCCAACACTCTGGCTCTATACACTCTTCATTATTACTATTATTTTATTACTAGTTTTATTCCATCTTATTATTGTGGCTTCTTATCCCAACACTCTGGCTCTATACACTCTTCATTATTACTATTATTTTATTACTAGTTTTATTCCATCTTATTATTGTTGCTTTTTATCCCAACACTCTGGCTCAATACACTCTTCATTATTACTATTATTTTATTACTAGTTTTATTCCATCTTATTATTGTGGCTTCTTATCCCAACACTCTGGCTCTATACAGTCTTCATTATTACTATTATTTTATTACTAGTTTTATTCCATCTTATTATTGTTGCTTTTTATCCGAACACTCTGGCTCTATACACTCTTCATTATTACTATTATTTTATTACTAGTTTTATTCCATCTTATTATTGTGGCTTCTTATCCCAACACTCTGGCTCTATACACTCTTCATTATTACTATTATTTTATTACTAGTTTTATTCCATCTTATTATTGTTGCTTTTTATCCCAACACTCTGGCTCTATACAGTCTTCATTATTACTATTATTTTATTACTAGTTTTATTCCATCTTATTATTGTTGCTTTTTATCCCAACACTCTGGCTCAATACACTCTTCATTATTACTATTATTTTATTACTAGTTTTATTCCATCTTATTATTGTTGCTTTTTATCCCAACACTCTGGCTCTATACACTCTTCATTATTACTATTATTTTATTACTAGTTTTATTCCATCTTATTATTGTTGCTATTATCTCAACACTCTGGCTCAGTACACTCTTCATTATTACTATTATTTTATTACTAGTTTTATTCCATCTTATTATTGTTGCTATTATCTCAACACTCTGGCTCAGTACACTCTTCATTATTACTATTATTTTATTACTAGTTTTATTCCATCTTATTATTGTTGCTTTTTATCCCAACACTCTGGCTCAGTACACTCATCATTATTACTATTATTTTATTACTAGTTTTATTCCATCTTATTATTGTTGCTATTATCTCAACACTCTGGCTCTATACACTCTTCATTATTACTATTATTTTATTACTAGTTTTATTCCATCTTATTATTGTTGCTTTTTATCCCAACACTCTGACTCTATACACTCTTCATTATTACTATTATTTTATTACTAGTTTTATTCCATCTTATTATTGTTGCTTTTTTATCCCAACACTCTGGCTCTATACACTCTTCATTATTACTATTATTTTATTACTAGATTTATTCCATCTTATTATTGTTGCTTTTCATCTCAACACTCTGACTCTATACAGTCTTCATTATTACTATTATTTTATTACTAGTTTTATTCCATCTTATTATTGTTGCTTTTTATCCCAACACTCTGGCTCTATACACTCTTCATTATTACTATTATTTTATTACTAGTTTTATTCCATCTTATTATTGTTGCTTTTTATCCCAACACTCTGACTCTATACACTCTTCATTATTACTATTATTTTATTACTAGTTTTATTCCATCTTATTATTGTGGCTTCTTATCCCAACACTCTGGCTCTATACAGTCTTCATTATTACTATTATTTTATTACTAGTTTTATTCCATCTTATTATTGTTGCTTTTTATCCTAACACTCTGGCTCTATACAGTCTTCATTATTACTATTATTTTATTACTAGTTTTATTCCATCTTATTATTGTTGCTTTTTATCCCAACACTCTGGCTCTATACACTCTTCATTATTACTATTATTTTATTACTAGTTTTATTCCATCTTATTATTGTTGCTTTTTTATCCCAACACTCTGGCTCTATACACTCTTCATTATTACTATTATTTTATTACTAGTTTTATTCCATCTTATTATTGTTGCTTTTTATCCCAACACTCTGGCTCAATACACTCTTCATTATTACTATTATTTTATTACTAGTTTTATTCCATCTTATTATTGTTGCTTTTTATCCCAACACTCTGGCTCTATACACTCTTCATTATTACTATTATTTTATTACTAGTTTTATTCCATCTTATTATTGTTGCTATTATCTCAACACTCTGGCTCAGTACACTCTTCATTATTACTATTATTTTATTACTAGTTTTATTCCATCTTATTATTGTTGCTTTTTATCCCAACACTCTGGCTCTATACACTCTTCATTATTACTATTATTTTATTACTAGTTTTATTCCATCTTATTATTGTTGCTTTTTATCCCAACACTCTGACTCTATACACTCTTCATTATTATTATTATTTTATTACTAGTTTTATTCCATCTTATTATTGTGGCTTCTTATCCCAACACTCTGGCTCTATACAGTCTTCATTATTACTATTATTTTATTACTAGTTTTATTCCATCTTATTATTGTTGCTTTTTATCCTAACACTCTGGCTCTATACAGTCTTCATTATTACTATTATTTTATTACTAGTTTTATTCCATCTTATTATTGTTGCTTTTTATCCCAACACTCTGGCTCAATACACTCTTCATTATTACTATTATTTTATTACTAGTTTTATTCCATCTTATTATTGTGGCTTCTTATCCCAACACTCTGGCTCTATACAGTCTTCATTATTACTATTATTTTATTACTAGTTTTATTCCATCTTATTATTGTTGCTTTTTATCTCAACACTCTGGCTCAATACACTCTTCATTATTACTATTATTTTATTACTAGTTTTATTCCATCTTATTATTGTTGCTTTTTATCCCAACACTCTGGCTCTATACACTCTTCATTATTACTATTATTTTATTACTAGTTTTATTCCATCTTATTATTGTTGCTTTTTATCCCAACACTCTGGCTCTATACACTCTTCATTATTACTATTATTTTATTACTAGTTTTATTCCATCTTATTATTGTGGCTTCTTATCCCAACACTCTGGCTCTATACAGTCTTCATTATTACTATTATTTTATTACTAGTTTTATTCCATCTTATTATTGTTGCTTTTTATCCCAACACTCTGCCTCTATACACTCTTCATTATTACTAATATTTTATTACTAGTTTTATTCCATCTTATTATTGTTGCTTTTTATCCCAACACTCTGCCTCTATACACTCTTCATTATTACTATTATTTTATTACTAGTTTTATTCCCCCTTATTATTGTTGTTTTTTATCCCAAAACTCTGGCTCTATACACTCTTCATTATTACTATTATTTTATTACTAGTTTTATTCCATCTTATTATTGTTGCTTTTTATCCCAACACTCTGGCTCTATACAGTCTTCATTATTACTATTATTTTATTACTAGTTTTATTCCATCTTATTATTGTTGCTTTTTATCTCAACACTCTGGCTCAATACACTCTTCATTATTACTATTATTTTATTACTAGTTTTATTCCATCTTATTATTGTTGCTTTTTATCCCAACACTCTGGCTCAATACACTCTTCATTATTACTATTATTTTATTACTAGTTTTATTCCATCTTATTATTGTTGCTTTTTATCCCAACACTCTGGCTCTATACACTCTTCATTATTACTATTATTTTATTACTAGTTTTATTCCATCTTATTATTGTTGCTATTATCTCAACACTCTGGCTCAGTACACTCTTCATTATTACTATTATTTTATTACTAGTTTTATTCCATCTTATTATTGTTGCTTTTTTATCCCAACACTCTGGCTCTATACACTCTTCATTATTACTATTATTTTATTACTAGTTTTATTCCATCTTATTATTGTTGCTTTTTATCCCAACACTCTGGCTCAATACACTCTTCATTATTACTATTATTTTATTACTAGTTTTATTCCATCTTATTATTGTTGCTTTTTATCCCAACACTCTGGCTCTATACACTCTTCATTATTACTATTATTTTATTACTAGTTTTATTCCATCTTATTATTGTTGCTATTATCTCAACACTCTGGCTCAATACACTCTTCATTATTACTATTATTTTATTACTAGTTTTATTCCATCTTATTATTGTTGCTATTATCTCAACATTCTGGCTCAGTACACTCTTCATTATTACTATTATTTTATTACTAGTTTTATTCCATCTTATTATTGTTGCTTTTTATCCCAACACTCTGGCTCTATACACTCTTCATTATTACTATTATTTTATTACTAGTTTTATTCCATCTTATTATTGTTGCTTTTTATCCCAACACTCTGACTCTATACACTCTTCATTATTACTATTATTTTATTACTAGTTTTATTCCATCTTATTATTGTGGCTTCTTATCCCAACACTCTGGCTCTATACAGTCTTCATTATTACTATTATTTTATTACTAGTTTTATTCCATCTTATTATTGTTGCTTCTTATCCCAACACTCTGGCTCTATACAGTCTTCATTATTACTATTATTTTATTACTAGTTTTATTCCATCTTATTATTGTTGCTTTTTATCTCAACACTCTGGCTCAATACACTCTTCATTATTACTATTATTTTATTACTAGTTTTATTCCATCTTATTATTGTTGCTTTTTATCCCAACACTCTGGCTCTATACACTCTTCATTATTACTATTATTTTATTACTAGTTTTATTCCATCTTATTATTGTTGCTTTTTATCCCAACACTCTGGCTCTATACAGTCTTCATTATTACTATTATTTTATTACTAGTTTTATTCCATCTTATTATTGTGGCTTCTTATCCCAACACTCTGGCTCTATACACTCTTCATTATTACTATTATTTTATTACTAGTTTTATTCCATCTTATTATTGTTGCTTTTTATCCCAACACTCTGCCTCTATACACTCTTCATTATTACTAATATTTTATTACTAGTTTTATTCCATCTTATTATTGTGGCTTTTTATCCCAACACTCTGCCTCTATACACTCTTCATTATTACTATTATTTTATTACTAGTTTTATTCCCCCTTATTATTGTTGTTTTTTATCCCAAAACTCTGGCTCAATACACTCTTCATTATTACTATTATTTTATTACTAGTTTTATTCAATCATATTATTGTTGCTATTATCTCAACACTCTGGCTCAATACACTCTTCATTATTACTATTATTTTATTACTAGTTTTATTCCATCTTATTATTGTTGCTTTTTTATTCTAATTTTCTGAATTGATAGAGCTTGAAATTGGTAACAGCGAAATATTTTATGCCTTGAACTTGCATCCCACACCTCAAGAGCCTATCTTTAATGGATGTCGTCTTTCCTGATTCAGCCACTGAAGCGTTGATCATATATGAGAACATAAATCTCTTGTGTTTATGCCAACTTCGTTCTCGAACTTTCTACGCTTTCTTTATTAATATAATGATTGTTTTCTATTTATTTCTCGATAAAACTCTTCCATTTTTATTAATTTATTGTACAATCGCTCCTATTTGTTTTTTTGCTACTCTTTACTGTAGAGGTCGTAGAGTCTATTGTGCCAAGATGATATTTTTAGCGAGCAATCGATGGAAACATTTTGAGACCTTAACCTTCTTCTAAAAAAATAAACAAATTCATCGCGCTAGGTTGGTTTGAGATTTAATTATTCGTACACGAACGAACGCATACAGAGTGGGAGTGTGTTTTTTTTTTCTTGAATTGAACAATGAAAAATCTCGAAGAGTAATATGTTTGTGTGAAATTCTGTTTTGAAATTAGGAAAAAAAAAGTTTTGACGGAGGCTTTTTTAATGTTGAAAATTTCTTCTGGGAGGATTGGTCGCGTTGTACACAAAGCGATCGACTAATTGTTCTGTTTAAATGGCTTTTCAACTCTCTAGGATATATATTTGTTATCATTTCACCCCAAACAAGGCAATAAAGCCACTAAGACGCAAGGTTTTATTGAGCGTAAGAGAAACTCTAGTAACAAAGAGGAAAGCGGATCAGAACATTTACTATGAAAATATAGAAAAGGCACAGGGAAGCTGTGGTTCGGCGGTGGAAAAGTGACTTAAGCTGAGATGCTTGCTCAGGACCAATAATATTGCAGATTTTTGTCATGTAGCAAAAGTCTCCTGCAGGGGATTTGTCGCGTTGTATGCATAATGATCGGCTACTTTGTTATTAATTTATTTTTATAAATTCACCAAAAACCAAGGTAATAAAGCCACTAAGACGCAAGTTTTACTGACGTATTAGAATATGAGAGAAAAATATCAAGGAGAGAGAACAATAAAAGAACAAGAATGATGAAGATAGCCGATAACGACTGACATTGCTTTTACATTTCGACTGGGAAGCAAGAAGCCGGAAGAGAGTTCCACAGGGTAGAAGTACGAGAGAAGAAACTATTAGCACAGAACTTACGGTTGCATCTTGCCATTTCTACTGCAAAATAATGGGAACTGGCCGCCAATCTAATACTGCGCTTAAATCCATAGATCCTGGGTATCGTAGAGGAAAATTCATCAGAACAATTACCATGAAAATATATATAGAAAATACACAGAAATCCGATGTTATAGCTATGAGAAATTTACTGAAGCCCGGATGCTACGTCAAGACAAATAATATTGCAGATTCTTCTAATGCTGTAAACGTTATCTGGGGAGGATTGGTCAGATCAGTAGGATATACTTTTTCAGTCCGAAGAAGCCACTAAGACGTAAGATAAAAAAAAAAAAAAAAAAAAAAAAAAAAACTATTCAGGAGAGAGAACAATAAAAAGGCAAGAATGTAGAAGACATAAGATAACGATTGACATTGTATTTTAATTTTTAAAGATCAAATGTTGACTGGAAAGCAAAAAACCGGAAGAGAGTTCCATAAGAGAGAAGAAACTGTTAGCATAGAACTTCCGGTTACATCTACCCAATTCAGCTTTAAAATGATGAGCACTTGCCGCCAATTTAGTACTGCGTTTAAATTTGTAAAGTCTAGATACCAAAAAGGAAAGCTCTTTAGAAAAATTAGGATGAAAATCTTTATAGAAAAAGTAAAGGAAAGTTACATGACAGCGATGCCAGGTCAGGACCAATAACATTGCAGATTCTTCTTTGTATTTTATCTAAACTCTCTAAATGCATAGCAGAAGCACCAGACCAGATGAGCGAATGATAGACCTTTAAATGTGTAAGATAGATTCTATAAATGATGAGACCTTGCCGCCAACGTCGTCAATCCAGTTATGTGCCATGTGTGATACACGCTTAGGCGATTATGACTGACGAGGCTGTTTTTTCCCCGCAGTAGGTTGTCATTTCTTTCTGCGGTAGACCAGTTGCCATCCTCTTCTGAATCCTCTTCTTCTCCATGGCTGGAGAAGAAGAGGATTCATACATTTCCCAAGGGTATTTACACGTAAGAGTGAATGTAATGGATTTGAATGGAATTCGAACTCACCTCTCCGATTCTTCAATCCGAGCCGCTATCCATTACTCCACCGTGCCAAGGCAGTACTGCGCTTAAATTTGTAATATCGAGGTACCAAAGAAGAAAGTACATCAGAAGAATTACCATAAAAATATTTATAGAAAAGGCACAGGGAAGCTACATAATGGCTGTGGGAAAGTAACTGAAGCCGGGATGTTAGGGTCAGGGTGAACAACATTGGAGATATTTTTAATCTTGTAAAATCTCCTGGATTGATTGTTTGACTTATTTTAACAGCATACAAACTCTGTCGTTTATTTAATGTCAAAAATATGTTTTAATTAAATATATGGCTTGTAAACAATCATCTGTTTCGTTGGTTCCATCTTTCTCCAGTTATGTCTTCAGAACGGACTTATTTAGTGCTATCATTTGTCGTATAGATCAACAAATAGATTAGGATAGCCTCTACTCCTATCTTCTTGAATAGATTCTGTAGACTAGCCATGTCATAAAATCATTGATGTCTAGGGGCAAAGGTCACTATAGTCGGTTAGAATATTTTTAATGTATATCCCTCCTAACATGATGCCGATTTTTTGTTTTATAAAGTTCAGGTTTGACCAACCAACTAAATAAGTTTTCCTTCATATTTCATTGATAAGGAGGAAGTTCCACTCAGACAGTTTTTTTCCCCAGAACTGTTACTTTGTGGAACTGTCTCTCAAGAGGATGCTTCCTTGATCACCGAGTCTTGGGTCAACCATTATATATCTTACATATTCTCATAATATGCATTTCTTACTTCCTGCCTTTACACCCTTACAAATAATCTTATTTGATGTCTATCTAACGTGATTGCCTTTTTGGCGAACAAAAAAAATCTACAATTTAGCTATGATGGCATGAGTATGAAATACTAGAATTTGAGTTTATTTGTAGTGTGTGTCACAATTACTTCCCAAAATAGTTTCAGTTGTTGGTACCATCTCTCTCCAGTTATGTCTTTAGTGCTGTAATTTGTGGTATAGACCAACCATCTTCAAGGAGGCTAGGATAGTCATTACATTTATCTTCTTGAAGAGGTCCTCTAGACTTTTATGTCATAAAATTGTTGACATATAAAGGACAATCAGAATGTCTTACAATATATGCCTCCTGACCTGTTTTGCATTAAGGAGGATGTTCATTGTTTTTAGAAGATATGAGTAATATAGGTGTGTCTTATTCTGATTCTTGATAGGACGGTTTCTTCTTTCCAAGAAAGTCTGAGACCATGATGCCATTCTCCTAGAATGAATTTAATTTTGTAAGTTAGTCATGTCATAAAATTGTTGATGGTTATATTCCATGCAAATAGGAATATATACTTAAAAAAACACGATGGATAAAATAAATAAAAGTTTATTGTAAAAAAAACAATACAATAAGAATAAAGGTAATAGTTATGCGCAATGTCGTTGCAAGTCAATCCAGTAGTGAGTGTTACTATTGGAAGGTCGGTATTTCTTGCGTAAGTCTGAGTCATACTCAACAGATCCCAGCTAGACTTACAGATACTTATGGGTAGTTACAACCTATAAGTGTAGTCACTCATGGGGGTGACAGGTTATTCCATTACATCATTGACATATTATAAAAATTTAACTCCCTACTAAATCCTAAATTCTTGTGCCAAACACAAAAATTGAGTTAGTTGGGAGAGAAAAAGAAAAGAGAACTTTTGATTCTCTTCTCCCTAAAATTAAAATAGGTGCAAATAGCAAAACTCAAGCATTGTGTAAAATCTTAAAGAAAACTCAAAAATACGCTTCTCACAAAAGAATGTGTACAAAAAACAACCTAGATGATTAAGCATTTACTTTCAGTCTTAAATATATGTTTAATCCTGTGTATTGAGTGACGTTATTAAGTGGCCATCTTGTGAGCCACTTGTTTTATTACGAACAAAGGGAGATAATAGCTTTTTGCATCCCTCTCCACTTATGTCATTAGGACGGAGTTATTTAGCGCTATAATTTGTAGTAGAGACCAACCTCCTTCTAGCAGAATAGGATAATCTCTACTTCTATCTTCTTGAAAAGGTCATTTAGACTCGTCAAGTCATGAAATAGTTGACATAGGAGGCAATTTTACTACAAATGGTTACAGTGTAAGCCTTCTGACATTTCGGAAATTTTTCGTTAATAAACAGGATTATTTTAAAACAATTTTTTTGCAGAGATATTTTCATTGAATGAAAATGTACCCTCTGTGGCAAAAATACCTTCCACATTTAGCTTCTTGAAAATGTGCTCGACACTCGTAATGTCATAAAATGGTTATCATATAGAGGCAAGGTCACTGCAATCCGTTACGATATGTTTTACGGCATATGCTTTCGGACATACTGTACATCCAGAGCATCCAGGAGAATGTTACTTATGTAGGAGAAATGAATGAATGATACAGATGTGTCCGTTTCTTATTCTTAATAATAATAATAATAATAATAATAATAATGGCATCAATGATTTTATTTGTAGTTGGAGCCCTCAGATTGGTTGAAAAGGATTCTAATAGACTCACTGAAGGAATCCCTGGTAGCCCATGCCTTAAAGAAATACAAAATATTGTTCTTACAAGTGTAGCTCACACCTTACGAAGCGCTTTATCTATGTAAAATATGTATGATTTTTTTTTTGAAAACTGCTAACTGGAAAATGCCATGATGCCATTTCTGACCGGAAAGAAATATGTAGATACCAGAAACCAAAGGAATAATAATAATAATAATAATAATAATAATAATAATAATAATAATAGAAATAGGGAAATTGGAAAAGAAGTTATATTAGTCAAAAATTCGCTATCTATTTAAGAAGTGCAAACATTAAGGGAGTAAATGTTTGTTAAGTAGAAATTACCAAGCAGACATACTGAAAAAGATGTGTTAACCCGAAATACAGATTTTGCGATAAATATCCAGAAAGAATTGCACACCTTGTGTATCAGGTTGCACAGTCAATTGAGTGGGCCGATACCTGAACTGGAAATTCTGCAACACTAACTGAAAAAAAAAAAAGAAAAACCTACAAGAAATTGGTACGCAAACCCGTTCACGGAGATAGGACTTTTAATAGTTTTATGAGACACAGACTATCAAAACTAATAGCCTAGACTTGGTGATCAAAAACCACAAGAACAGAATGTGTCTTCTTATTGAAATGGCAATTCCTGTAGTGTATGATTCGTATAACAATTGGATTATTTACCATATACAGCAGTTCTTAAGAGAAATAAAAAAGACCGCCAGGATTCATTATTGTCTGCTTTAATCATTTTGGCTGAATGTTTAGCGTCATATCAATTCTGTCGGTTATTTAAGGTGGAAAAGATATATTTTATTTTTAAATATATGGTTTGTAAACAATCCTTTGTGTCGTTAATGTCATTCCTCTCCAGATATGCTTTCAGAACGAAGTTATTTAGTGCAATCATTTGTGGTATAAACCAACGTCCTTCAAGGACGATAGGATGGGCTCAACTTTTATCTTGAAGAGATCTTCTAGACAAGTTATCTCATAATATCATTGACACATAGCGGCAAGGTCACTACAATCGTTTAGGAAATGTTTTATGGTATATGCCTCCTTGTTTGATGTGTATTCAGGAGCATGTCCATTTTTTAGGTTGATGTTGGTTGATTTTGTTTAGCGGCATATGTATGGGTTATTTAATGCCGAAATGGCTGAAACATCAAAATATGGCAAGAAAGATGAGGACCAGTCCGAATAATTTAAATAGTGTAAATAATTATAATACCTCATCTGAGAAGTCTGTCTATATTTCTGAGATGAGGTATTATGTACATTATTTACACTATTCGGACTATTGTCCTCGTCTTTGTCGCCATATTTGTCACAGCGTTTCGGCCGTTGTACGCTCCGGCCTTCTTCAGGTGGTTGGAATTTCTAAAAATCTCCTGAGCCGACCAAGCATAGAAATAAATACAATATGGGAACCAGTAATAAGGAGTGCCAGAGAAAAGCAATGATAACAACAAAGTCGCAATATGAACTCTGGTAAAAACATGTAATGATAACATGTAAAATTGCAATATGAGCACTGGTAAAAATGGTTGCTGAAGACATTAGGTTTATAATACCCAGAAATTCATGTCCTCAAGGACACATGGCACAGTGGATAAAGGCGTTGGTTAGATCCAGTGACAGGACCCAAAGAGTGTGAGTTCAATACCCGGTTAAGGCAGTGGAGAACTTTCAGAGGGAAAATTAACAGGAGATAACTGATAACTGACATCCATCAAACATGGCACGTGGAACTAGAACAGTCTACCCCGGTGATCGAAATAAAGGGTTCAGTTCGAAATTCCAACCACCTGAAGAAGGCCGGAGCGTACAACGGCCTAAATGTTGCGATAAATATGGCGACAAAGATGAGGACAATAGTCGGAATAATGTAAATAGTGTACATAATACCTCATCTCAGAAATATAGACTGCCATTCGTCCGTACTTGGAATATTATTGTCATATATGATCCAGCGACCCTGCTATTTACCTTGAGTTCCTTAAGATGAATCAGCAATATTATTGATCGTCATCTGGTAGCTCGGCTTCATTCGCTTTCCCACCGTCGTAAGGTTGCCTCTCTGTGTCATTTCTATAAATACTTTCATGGTAATTGTTCTGATGAGCTTTTCACTTTGGTATCTAGAATTTTTGAATTTAAGCGCAGTAGCTGACTGTCGTCGAGATCTCATCAATTTACGGTTGAGCTGGCTATATATAGCCGTGATTTTTATGATAACAGTTCCTTTTCTAACACTTCTCGCTTGTGGAACCCAATTTAAATGCAGTATAAATCACTATCTACTGTCTTCCTGATTACTCTCTTCTCTTTCCGCTCATTATTAAAGTTTCTGTTCCTAATTCTTCCAATCCAGTAACCCCCTTGTAGCTTAGTGGCTTTACTGCCTTGCATGGGGTGATTCAGATTACAATAAATAAATAAATAAAAAAAACAAAACAAAACAAGACATAAATTCTGTTGAAATATTGTTAAACACTGTGTATCTTCTTTCCTTTTCTTTTAAGTTGTGCTCTATTCCAAGTGTTCATTCTTATTAATAAAGTTATTATATTGATATGCTAATGTCATGTACACGTAGCACACGTGACTCGGTACAAACGAAATAGAGCGAAGCGAAGTAATCCTAACACGTGAAAAGGAAGTGAGAAGGTTGTTTCTTGGCTTGATTAGCATCAGGAAAAAAACAGGGCGTCTTTTGCAGCCTGGGAAAAAGGTCAGGTGGGATTGAAACGTGTAGGAGTGAGAAGATCACAGGAAGGGAAGTATTGAACAAAATTTAGGACGGTCAACAATACGTTAAGTTTATTTTATTTTGTGGGTGGAGGCAAGATTCTAAAGGTGTGCATGTGTGTGTGTGTGTGTGTGTAAGAGAGAGAGAGAGAGAGAGAGGAGAGAGAGGGAGAGAGAGGGAGAGAGAGAGGGAGAGAGAGATGGAAATAGTAACAAAGGCAAATGCGTGCAAATTGATTTCTATCTATCTATCTATCTATCTATCTATCTATCTATCTATCTATCTATCTATCTTAGGCTTTTCAATATCTATCTACCGAAAGGTACACAAAGAAAAAGAGCGATAGAAGACTGATAGTTGGATAGGTGTATATGGAAAGATAGATTGAGGGATAGATAGATAATGAACAGACTCAATATATATATATATATATATATATATATATATATATATATATATATATATATATATATATAATTTAAAGAAAAATAAACCATGTTAAGGCTCTATTTGTTATAATTTATTTTACCAGAGAATTTTATTTTTCTCTGGCTCTTCAGACTTCACTTTCAAAGGTGAAACGAAAAATGAATTTAAAATTTACACTTTTGATGCGCAGTATTAAGCTTATATAAGTTGATATACAAGGTGGTGAGGAATGGTGTGAGAGACATGGTCGAGTATAGAGAGGGAAAGGAGAGTTTTAAAATTTCTTTTTATATTTCTTTTTATTACAATACTTAATATTGAGGAAGGAGGGGGTAAGGATAAGACATTGACCTATTTAATCAGTCAACTAAACGTAAATGATATAGGAAAAGGAAAAGGAGAAAAAAGGGAAAAAGAAAAAAGGGGGAAGTAAAGAGATAAGAGATGTACGTAGGGTTTTTGGAGGAAGGGGAGGGGTGGTATAGCTTTAGCAATTTAGATAAAAACAGATTTTAAGATTTGATACTAATTTAAATGTTTAAAAACTCCACAAAGAAATTAAATTCAATGCTTGTTAGCAATTTAAATATTCAATTTCTCCACAAATAAATTAGGGGTTTATTATAAGCCGAATATTATATTAATAAACAAAAATAAAAAATAAAAATTTACTAATAGTAATATTTTAATATTGTGAATGACTGCTAAGGTCAAATCTTTATCAGTTTGAGTCTAATTCATGAATTTAATTTGTAGCTATTTTTAGATGGGTAATATGTCTTAATTAAAGTTTAGGTTTCAAATCAAGATGGAGTAAGATTTGAAGGTAATAGTAAAAAAAAAATACTGTTTTTTCATACACACACCACATACATATTTACATAAAAACACATACACATACATTCATATACATGTACAATTACATATATAACCACATACACATGTATCGATATACATCGGTATATACGCATATACATATACAAATAATTACATATACATTTACATATACCCACACGCACCCATCTTTATGTATATTTAATTTTTTACTTAAATTTTAGTTAACGTTAGGTGATGGATTAAGTGTTTAAATTTCAAAAAAATATTTTTAATTTTAATATTTTTAACATCATGAATGTTTAAGGGGTAAAAATTTTTAATTAAAATCTAAGTAATCAATTTAAATTGAGATTATCTCCAGACGAGTAAAATTTCCAATCTATCAAGTTTAATTAGAAATTATTTCAAGAGAAAGTAAGATTAAAAGGTAATAAAAAAATTTCTGTCCTTCCATTACAATTCTATATATATAAACATACACCCATATATACATATATATGTATACAACTATATTCTATACGTATATTCATATACATCACATATATAAAATGGTAAATACATATACAAATATATATGCAACCCCATATACATGAATCTATATATGTACATATACCTATCTAAATTTACGAATACACATATACATATTTACACACGCATCCATATTATATATATATATATATATATATATATATATGTATATATATATATATATATATATATATATATATACAGTAGCGTCCAAAACTAAGGGACAAAATTTTAAAACCTAATATTTGTTAGAAATAACAACTGTGAAAAGCTGAAATTTTGACAACTGGTAGTCGTTATCCTCCATAATAACATACTAAAATTTGAATCATTTGCAAAGGATAGAAAAAGAATTGTAACAATTATTTATTTATTTTCAAATTTGGAACGTCCAAAAGTAAGGGACAAAATTGAGAAAAACAATGTAAACAGCAAAAAAACAATAAAAATACATGTACAATCAATATTTAGTAAATGAGCCCTTGCTCTCAATGACAGCTGCACATCTTCGACTACAAGAACGAATCAGTTCTTGACAATCCTCGATACTAATGTTAGACCATTCTTCTTGAAGCTTCACCCACAAATCCTCCGTGTTAGTGGGATTTCTTTCCATAACTTTCACTCCTAAGGTCTTCCAAAGATTTTCTATTGGATTTAAGTCAGGACTTTGCGGTGGCCAATCCATAATTTCCAAATCTTGCTCGCTAAGGTAACTCATTACCACCTTTGCCTTGTGACATGGGGCATTATCTTGCATAAAGGTAGCCCTATCGAAACCTGAATTCTGTATGATTGGCACAACATGATCTTGAACAATGTTTTTATAGATCTGCGCGTTTACACGAGTTTGTAACCGGACAAGAGGCGTTTTACCTTGGCTAGAAAACATTCCAAATACCCTGACGCTTCCGCCCCCAAACTTGACAGTTTTCTTAGTACACTTTGCACTTAATCTTTCACCAATACGTCTCTTTACATTGTTTTTTCCATCATTTCCAAATAAATTAAACTTGCTTTCATCACTGAAAAATACTTTTGCCCAATTTTCATATGTCCAAATTACATACCTGTTTGCAAACTCTAATCTCTTCTTCTTATTCTTCGAACTAACAAGTGGTTTCTTCCCTGGGGTTCGATTAAACAGCCCTATTTCTTGCAGTCGTCTACAAACAGTCTGTCTTGACACATTAACACATGAGGTACTATTCATAACCCTTTTAATTTCTGTGCAAGACGTAAAACGGTCCTTTAATGACATACGCTGCATTATTCGATCTTCTCTTGCCGAAGTTTTGCGGGGTCGGCCGGTTTTAAAAGCACTAACTATTTTGCCAGTATCATTGTAGGATTTAACAACCCTGCCTACAACACTCTTGGAACGTTTCACTTTCTCTGAAATCTCTCTAATGGTGTGCTTTTCCTTGTGTAGCTTCACAATAGCTTGTCTCACAGAGTAATCAAGTTTTTGGCGTTTCGCCATGGTGCCGGTTGATGCAACGTTTACAAATGACTAAGTAAGACTTATTCTTTAGAGGAAATAAAAAATTTGAATATAGCATACTGTTTACATTGTTTTTCTCAATTTTGTCCCTTACTTTTGGACGATCCTATTTTGAAAATAAATAAATAATTGTTATAATTCTTTTTCTATCCTTTGCAAATGATTCAAATTTAAGTATATTATTATGGATGAGAACGACTACCAGTTGTCAAAATTTCAGCTTTTCACAGTTGTTATTTCTAACAAATATTAGGTTTTAAAATTTTGTCCCTTAGTTTTGGATGCTACTGTATATGTATATACATATACACATGAATTCACATATCCATATGCAAGGCCATATACACATTTATATATATACAGTTATGTACCCACACATATCATCCTTATATATATATATATATATATATATCTATATAGATAGATAGATAGATACGAACAGATAGAAACAGATACATACATACATAAAAACATACGTACGCACATAGATATGAACAGACTAAGATACATAGATCGATGAAAAGAATGAGATACGTAGGTAGGTAGGTAATGAACAGATTGAGATAGATAGATAGATAGATAGATAGATGTGAATACCCTTAAATAGATAGATATTAACAGGAGATAGATAGATATATAGATAGGTAGATAGGTAGGTAAGTAGATAGATAGATTTCCACACACGTGCGATTTCGTATTGTCTTTCATACATGAAACGAACTATAACTATTTCTTCTTATTATCTTCTTCCCTTCCCTCCCCTCCTCCTCTTCCCGCCCCTATTCCTCCTCCCACTCCTCATCCGCTCCTCCCCCTTCTTCTTCTTGCGTGATTACCTCTACCCACTTCCATTAATAAATTATTTATCTCATAAATTGCTCACAAATAAGGGAGTGTTGTTATTATTACACACGGCAGCATACTGAGGTGCAACCTCGGTTGATGGCAACGAAATCACGTCGCCATTATGCACAGCTGCTAGTAGGACAAGCTTGCGTCTCTTTTCACAGAAAATACGGCTTGGAACGTGGCTTTAAAGTTTAATTTTAAACTACAACCAACGATGCTTGCGTGAGTTTTTTTTTTTTTTAAGAGCCACTTGAGAGAGTCCCTAGGATACATTTGTGTTGATCTCTGGAAGGTAAAAGTCAGAATACTGAATCTTGATTTTTCAAGCCAAGCAGTGTCTCCTCCTTAAGAGACTTTGCCACAATGAAACCCAGAAGTCACAATATCGCCACAATCAGACTCAGAAGTAAAGCTTATCAAAAAGACATCATCATTTTCGCTGTCTGCAGTTTCAGATCAGGTTCTGTAAAATCATAAATAATGTTGACGCTGGACATGGACGATTATGGCTCTCAAAAACTTGTCGCCCTTAGCAGTTTTACTCTCTTTTGGCCTTTTCCAACAACATCATAAACTAGGTGGTCGGCTACCTTTCTCTATCTTTCTTGTCCTCAGTGTGCCCGTGAGTGTTTAGTTTTCCAAGACTCCCTTCCTCATTATCTTCCAAAGGATTCCAGCTGCCCTTTTACGATTACGAATAAA
The DNA here is from genome assembly GCA_963932145.1 of Acanthosepion lycidas. Lineage (NCBI taxonomy): Eukaryota > Metazoa > Mollusca > Cephalopoda > Sepiida > Sepiidae > Acanthosepion > Acanthosepion lycidas. The sequence continues at coordinate 59,683,449 of OZ010615.1, forward strand.
AGTGTAATTTCTGTTGCCGTTTTCTTTAAGATTTCATTGTTGATTACACGCTCCATCTGAATTCTTAGTATCCTTCTGTAGAACCACATTTCTGTTGTCTCCAGTTTTCTCTTCAACTGTAAGGAAATTTTCCAGGATATTGGCGCTACATGGTCGTCTTATTTTGGTTAGTGGCCTGCTATATTAGGATTGGTAAATAAAAGGGCTACCCGAAGGTTTGAGAAATTTTAATTCAAACGCTAAAATAGTTTCCAGGAAAAGAAAAAAATAGAGAAAATGAGTTTTATTGATTTTTAGAATGGGCGATGTGTGTGTCATGGATATGTCAAATAGGAGAGTCGAGTTCGAATCCCAGTCGGTTTCATTACATTCACTTAGGAAGAAATACCCTTGGGAAAGGTGTGAATCCATCTCTTCTCCAATGAAGGAAGACAGACTTGCTTCTTCTTCTTCTTCTTCTTCTTCTAAGTTTAATGGTCTACATGTTATTTTTATTTTATTTTTTCACACGAATATTAGACGCTTTTTAATACCAACTCTAACCATTCACCTTTTATGTATTATATATATATATATATATATATATATATATATATATATATATGGCCAATCGTATTCGAGGACACCCATCTACTAGGGCGGCTAGCCAATCCCTGTTGCAAACGCTTGCTCATACGCAGTTGTGTTTATTCAACACCCACAGACCCACCTGTAACTACGTTGAGCAGACCTTAATTACAATTTCTGGGAAAGAGCGTGTTATATACCGTGATCAACAATTTGAACAAGGCCAGCACACTCAAGCCCTCAGCCACAATGACTTCGTGCTATACAGCTATCGACGGCACCCAAGGGTTACGTCTACCCTATTTCACTCACAAGGCTTGGGTAAACCCATAGTATGGTCTTAAAGCACTTTCTAAAGTTGCCGCACGCTGGGATCGACGCCACGAATCCAATAAGATCAGGAAGTCTTGACATAGGCGAACATGTCACCCCAAAATTGCCTATTCCTTATCACCTGTAGTAGTTTCTCCCTTTGTCTTGTTCACATAAGATGGCCGGGTTCATTATTCCCTCTTTCTCTAAACCACAATACGCCCTGTTAAAGTTTTCCAAGTCCTCATGATGTGTCTAAGAATTTACAGCTCAGCTTTTCCAATTCTTTTGTTGCCATTTTTTAAGACTTCCCCGTTGCTTCCGTGAAATTCTCAGTATGCTTCTGTAGAACTACATTTCTGCTGCCTCTAGTTTTCTCCTCATCCGTGGGGAAATTGTTCAGGATACCCTGCCATATAACAGGCTGGATAACCCATAGCAGTCCAGTTTTCTTTGTTTCTAGCTAAATCTTTTCCGCTTCTCATCACCTTACTTAATTTTTGAAATGCCTTTTTCGCTCGTCCAATGCATGTTCGGATCTCGGTGTCACATTTTCCATCTTCTATTAAAAGGCTTCTCAGATATTTGAACTTCTGTACTAAATTGATGTTGAATTTATTGGGGTGCAAAGACAAAATTTATGAAACTAGGCACTGAAAGGCTGAAGCAACACAAAAGCAACAAGAGACTCAGCAACTATTTTCTTTAAACTACCGCCACCTACCGTTTACTCCCAGCATTCCCTAGTGGGACCGGAAGTGTTTACAATCATCATCATCATAATGAATGTTATTTATGGTGTTATAGAACGATTGGGAAATAATTTTGTTGTTTATTCACAGTTCTTGTAGCTTAAAAAGTGTCGACATTTCTTACTTTAAAGTCAACTGACGCTTATCACAGTATACTACCTTCAGATTATCCATTTTCTCGTCATTTTGTTTAGCTTTGGGAATGTTTCCATCACTAGTTCATTATATGTGTGGATTTCAATGTCGCATTTTCCATCCTTTGTTAAAACGCTTTGCTTGAATGTTATACATATATATGCCAAATCGGTCGGGTTTCGATCCCGGCTTGAAGCAATCGGATGTCTAGACACACTGATGAGCTGTGATACAGCGAAACAGGCTTGTATGTGCATGACTATATATATATATATATATATATATATATATATATATATATATATATATATATATATTATAAATTTACTAATTTAAATATATGGTTCCATCGCTACACAGGAATTACCATGTTTCAAAAGTAGAAACTAAAAACTTCAAATCCAATTATAGAATTAAATTAAATTCCCTAGTTTCATTTTCAAGCGAATTTTGGAATAACTTATTTTGAAATTTTTATAAGCACATACATTCATAATATTAGTTTCTAAGGATACGAAGGAATTCAATCATTTTGACAAGGGGTGGTAGGGTATTCATTTTCACTGACAACTATTGTATCAAAATATGAGTTACTTTTGCAAAGAGGTTAAGTTATAGTAGGTGTGCCTGTTCAACGAATGATGACATCCGTTCATCGCATGTCGTCTGATTTTTATCAACAACATGAATTTGTTTGATTTGCATTGAGCACTGTTTTTTAAAAATAATTAATAAGAACACCGGATTATATATCTTACTGTTCTTTCTCTTTATTATAGTATATATATATATATATATATATATATATATATATATATATATATATATATATATAGCATTCGTTAGTGTCGAAAGATCTGCGCACTGCATTCCTTGCCATGCAACAGGATGGATATCACCTGACAATCCAGCACTCTTTTCTTTGTTTCTCAAGCACTTCGCTCAGCTTTTCGAATGCTTCTTTCGTTCGTTCAATGCGTACTTCGGATCTCGATACCACATTTTCCACTCACTTTTCAGGTATTTAAACTTCTTCACCTACTTGATGTTGACACCTTCAATTTATAACTCCCGTCCTGAACTTTTTCTCTTGCTGCTGACCAAAATCTCTGTCTTCTTACAGTTGATAGTTAGTCCTGTTTTCTTATACCACCCTGTCTCCGAGACTTCTTTTTGTGTCGGCCATCAATACCGTGTCTTATATTGTTAACAAACCCTGGTAGAGTCTCCAGTTTCCTTAGGATAGGGTCGCATCCGGAGAGAAGACGCATCCTTGTCTCACGCCCATATTTTTGTATAGCTACTCAATTCATTTTCTATCAGCATGCAAGAGGTTTGCGCCCAGTATAAGTTCTGGATTCTTCTTCTTTATGTGTCGTGTTCCATTAGTATGTAGGCGACCATAGCTCTCCATAACTTCCTCTCACTTGTAGCTCTGTGTAAAAAAGTATTTGTAAACGTTCATATTGTTTTGTTTTTAATGGGGGGGGGGGGGTCGCTATTTGCCCATAACTGGAACCCTAACAGATGCTACTACTCCCGGTCAGGGTGGATCTGGGAACAAAAGCAATTAACAGGTGGTTCAATGAGTGCACTGGAGGGCGTTCTACCCCGATCTCGACGTGTTGTTTTCATTCCTTCAAGCATGTCTTTCACTCCGGCGGCAAGTCTCCGTTTCTCCTCTCCTCTCCTCACGCCGGCTCTCGGTGTAAATCGCGTCTCCAGTGTGGGCTTATCGTCGGCGACGTACGCCCTCCTCTCGATGTCCATGTCCATCAACCTCATGTCGCTTTTGCAGATATCCTCGAAACGAAGATGATAAATAGATAGATTATGAACAGATTGAGATAGATAGATAGATAGATAGATAATGATTACACTGAGATAGATAGATAGATAGATAGATAGATAGATAGATAGGAGGCTGCGACAGAGAAATAGATAGATCGATAGATATATAGGTAGATGATAGATAGACAGATGGACAGATCATGATTAGACTGAGATATATATATATATATATATATATATATATATATATATATATATATATGAATAGAGATAGATAGCTAGATAGATATAGACAGGCTGGATTTGATACATTCAGCAGCATAGTGTAATATTATATCTATCTACCTCTCTCTCTCTCTCTCTCTCTCTATATATATATATATATATATATATATATATGTATGTATGTATGTATGTGTATGTGTTTTTGAACAAACTAAATTAGATAATTAAATTGATAGGTAAGAACAGACTGCCGTAGATAAATATAAAATGATCGAGATACGTATGAAAATACTGGATTGTATTAGGTTGGTGCAAAAATAATGACGTAACAATGTCGTTTTTTGACGTTAAAACATACGTCAAATACGTGCACCAAGCTAATATAATGAGGTACCCGCCGGTCACGAGATACCCCGGATATTCGCCTAGATAGTTATGCTTCAGCTGCTGATGCCCTCGTTGCATCTTCTATGTCTGTAGGGGCCAACACGGCAGGTGACAGTCTCGATTGCAAGTCGCAGATTCGATTTACAGGAGAAACAAAGGTTTGAAGATGCACATCGTTATGTGGGAAGACGTCGCCAACGATCGCTCACATTGGGGAGGCGATTGACACCGAGGGCTGGAACAAGGAGAGGAGTAAGAGAAGTTTGAACATGTACATCGATAGGTGGGAAGACGTCGCCAACGATCGCTCACACTGTGGAGGCGATTGACACCAAAGGCTAGAGCGATGAGAGGAGAGGAGAAACAAAGGTTTGAACATACACATCGATAGGTGGGAAGACGTCACCAACGATCACTCACACTAGGGAGGCGATAGACACCGAGGGATGAAGAATCGATGTCCCTTTTTCAGATGCCCTTGAAACGAAGATGAGATCGCCATCGTATCCTCTTACTAATGGTCAGTTCCTCGTAAAGAAGAACCTTCGTAATCCTCCCATCCGTCATACGGTTCACATGTCCAAACTAGTGGTTGGAGAAGGGCATATAGGCAAGATAACTCGGCGCTGTTGGAGAAGGGCATATAGGCAAGATAACTTGGCGCGGTTGAGAACTTCGGCATTGGTGAACCGATGGGATCAATTGATGTCCAGAATGCGTCCCAGCGACGATGAAAAGCACTGAGATGTCACTACTGTCGGGAGTAGATTTTCCATATATATATATATATATATATATATATATATATATATATATATATATATATATATATAATTATATCCTTACATGTATTTACATACATATACAGTGTATCAAAGATACTTTTACAAACTTTCGAGGCTGGTTCCTCACACTAAAACAAGGACATGCCCGCATATCCTTTGTTTTTGAGTTTACAGTAGACGCTGCTAAATGCACAATCCAAGATATAATCCAAAAATGCTTTTACAAACTTTGGGTTCGGGTTCGTAACATCAAAGCAAGGTAAAATATCCACATAAACATATGTCGAAAAGTCCAACGTATGTACCTCAAAATGTCCTCCGCTTGCTTCTACACACGCATGTACCCGTCAAAATGGCGGACCCTTTCAAATACACCAACGCCATGTCGAATAGTTTTGCAATTTATATGGATTTTTCTCCTTGTTTTGGTGTGAGAGGCCAGCCCCACCCCAATTTTGAAAAATATTTTGATACGCCCTGTATATATACGTTCACTAGAGTTCAAAAGTTTGACGGAAACTTTTGGTAATCTTTGAAATTGGCACCAAAAGGAGTTGTTTTATGCTTTAAAGGAGAGAAAATAATTATACATGGATAAAAAAAAGGTAACATATGATTTTTATTAGAAATTTTGTTATGAGAAAAAGAAAAAAAAATTATGATTAAATTTTGCACTCGGCAAAATATCCTCCTTTGTCTGGATTACTGCAGCACAAATTTTTGGCATTCGTTGTAGAACTTTCTCAAAGTATAAGTTTGATAACTGATTCCATTCTTTTTTCAATGATTCTAAGAGCTCTTTTTATTCGTTTTCCCTCTTCTTTCAAGTTCATCGCATGCTAATTCTGGGGGTTGGCTTCAAACTTTTGAACTGTAGTGTATATAAGAAAATAATATTTTAAAACATACGAGGTACTGTGTAGGTAAAAACTAGAATAAATATCGTTGAATATTTGTAGTTGGTTATCGTTTATAAGACATTCTTATCTCTATTCAGTGAAGCCTTTGACTTGGCGAAACGATCCAGAACGAATATCAATTGACCTGGTTTCAGACGGCAGGGTTATTTTGGTTGCTGTCAAAATGATTAGCAATTCTAGTTTGGTACCTGTCACTTCGCTGTCGGCAAGATGGTCACATTTCAAATCTAAATTGTCTACTTAAAAGGCTACATTTATTAGAAAATATATTCATTTTACATACAAGTGTCATGAAGATGATTTTAAAGGGCAGCACCGATTTAGACTTTTCCTAGGCGTTGTTGCTTAGATACTATGTGCTTTCGTAGAGTAATTTGTCATGGTTAATTGACAATTCATATAGATTCAAATACAAACAAGCAATGTTTCCCTATTCATGAACCATGTAAATGCTTATAGATGCAAATATAGACGACTAGTTTTTGACCATTTTTGAATCGCGTAAATGATTATAGACTCAAATATAAACGACTTATATTGATTTATCCAAACCACGTAAAGGCATACAGACTCAAATATAAACTCCAATAATCAATGACAAAAAGAAAGAACAAGCAAATATAATATTGAAAAAAAGAAAACAATATATGCAAGACAACAGTAGGCAAAGCAATAGTAATGAGGCAAACATTTTCAAAAACTAACACACAAAAAGGATACAGACAAGTAATCACAGTGTTCTGACTTCCAGGCAAAAATAAACAGAAATATGGCGGATGAGAAGTGAACTATCTTATTGGCTAAAAAAATCCCAGCATCCATCAGTATGATTTGTCTATAAATATGGGGACGGGATGTTTTCGCAATCAGTCCTAAAAAGGATCTGTCGAATAGTAGAATACAGTGGCCCCTGTTATTATTTTAAGGGGTGGACTAACATTTGTTTTATTTTAATTAGTTTTTGTTCCCATCTTTAGTTTTGTTTTCAGGTCCTTTCCCTCCCCATCATTTCATGGAACTTTTATATATTTTTGTAAAAAAGAAAAGTGTAAAAACAAGAGAGACTTTATGAACTCTATCAATTTTTACAACATTTTTGTAAGTCCCTTGTGAATATGTTGTATTGTGGTACATGTAGGATTAGGAGGTGATGGACAAGTTCTTGTAGTGCTTGAGCCTATTGTATTGAATGAATGAGTCGTGATTGTGATTAACTAGGACTATGATAGTGAAGACCAGCCTTTCCCCTCACTTCTCCTTCGTCCTTGTTCCACAATTTTGTAATTTTTACAATATATATATATATATATATATATATATATATATATATATATATATATATATATATATATATATATATATTCTTACAAAGGATTATTCCCACTTGGATTTTATCCCACTTATGATTTGTTTTTCCTTTCTTGGAATACGCTATTTTCTGACAGAGTCTGAAACAAGTGTTCAAGTTTTTCATGTTTGTTCTGTCCAGCATTGGAGTTTGTCATCCTGGCTTTTTTTTTTGTTTTGGAACTGTTTGTTGGTGACGGGTGCTGAGATGTTAAACCCCTTATTATGGCGGAGTCTACTCAGCCTCAAGATTCTCTTGTAACGTTAACGTCAACCTTACCCCATTTCCCATACGACCATGTGCCACAATTTTGTACACAAGTAAGGAATAAATACACATTCCTACCAAAGACTGGAACCAATACTTATGCTATATTCTATTCAAATGGACACAGATAAATACCACTGCTTTTTATTACAATTCCCAAATCTTCATTTTATAAATATATAAATATATAAATGATTGAAAATGAAAGATAAATCTCAGTTTACAAGGGTCATAAAAATGACTTCAAAAGGTTGGTTGATACGCTTATCCTGAGGTTGTTGCTAGACAGAAAGTAAATTAGCTCTTGCAACATACTTGCCCATATTTGTATGTGTGTGTGTGTGTGTGTGTGTGTGTGTGTGAGAGAGAGAGAGAGAGAGAGAGAGAGAGAGAGAAAGTGAAAGAGAGAGAGTAGTTGGGTTGAAATTAAGTAGTCAGCTTCCCCATGAATGTCGCCCCGGAAGAAAAACTGGACAACGTCTTGTACCTATCGCACCTTATGGATTCTTTCTTCTTTTCTATGTCGTGTCCCCTCAGGGCGTAGCCGATCATGGCTCTTCACTTCCTCCTATCCCTTGCAGCTCTCAATATGTCTTGTCCCCTTGCCCCTCTCCCAAACCCTGTTCCGTCATCCACTTACGGGATATACCTAGCTCGCTAGATATATCCCGCGTTGCTTTCCCTTGTCCTTCTTTCCGTCTATCCGCCCTGTGAGTATCAGATTTTCCAAGCTTTCCTTTCTCATTACGTGTCCCAGGGGTTTCTATAGAAATTAGTACCTTCATCCTCACCCGTATCGACAAGCACATATACGTTAGGTGTCTGTCGATGCGAGTAACCATTAGGAAATTTCGATTATTAAATCTAATGGTGTAGATTCAGATTCTGCTGTCCAGATCTAGCATTTACGTGTACAACATAATGAGAGAAATCGACCCTTGCAGGTTGAATTTAGGGATTCATTTTGAAATAGCTTACAGATTCCCTTGATCGACACATAACCTGAAGAAGAGAAAAAGGGGCAACGGTCGAAACGTTCTAGTAGTAAAATAAATATAAGAATATTAGTTTTACTAAAAATGATTAATTTGCAGTATAAGCAACAAAAGCCCCCGCTAATGAAAATATTCCATTATGGTGTGAAATTGCTTGATTACTTCAGAAATGACATTAAAAGTTTGCGTTCTATTACCGTTTAAGAGTTGTGAACAATGTAAGTTGGACTTCTTTCGGATCGCGTCGACAGAACGGCTGCCATTACTGGCTTTGTTTACATACGTTTGCCTCCAAAATCATCCGTGGAAGTTTCACTTGTCTTGATTGCTGTGCAATGTGCGAAGTTTAAAATGAATACGCGATTCAAAATATAGCAGTAAAAATGAAAAAAAATAAAAAAAAATAAAATCAAAACTATGTACCTGAAACCTGAAAGGATAAAAATATGAAGTTTTACTTTTTTTAACGATTTTCTTTTCTTTTTGGAAAAACGCTTCACACATGACATTGTGTTTAAAAGCTTTCAATTGTTTCTATATCAAATTTAAATCAATTTAATAAAAAAAGAGAATTCATTTTTTTTTATTAAAGCTTCACATTTAGAAAGAAACAATACCTTTAATTGGAAAAAAAGGTTTTTATACTAATTAAAAAAAAACTATTCATTTAAAGCTTCATTTAAAAAAAAAAGAAAGCGCATTTTAAAATATCTTTCGCGAAAATTGTGCAGTAATCAAGACGAGTAAAAAGTTGCGAAAAGCAGTAAAAAGGATGTTAACTAAGTAAGCTTCTGCGCATTACTCTGAAGACAAACGTATATGAACAATGTCAGTAATGGCGGTACGACAACGCGAGAGAGATCGAACTTACACTGTCGATAAATCCTAAACGGTATTCAAGCGTAAACTTTTATTGTCATTTTTGAAATAATCAGGCAATTTCACACCATAATGGAATATTTTCATTAGCTTGGGCTAATTAACTCTAAGAATAATGTAGATAAATAACTGACAAGAGTGGAGAGAAAGTGACGAGTTCCCTGTACTGCTCTAATAAGTACCTGACTCCTACCTTGACAAGAACCAGACCATGCCGAAAATGGAATACTCCTGCCATATCTAGACAAGAGATGTCCGGTCTTCGCTTTTCAGTCTCGATAGAATCCAAAAGTGTCCCCGCATCCTTGTGGGTGATGAATTATTTTCCACTCTACAACAGCTTTCTCACAGACGAACATTCACAAGCCTTTTCTATCGCTATGTCCATGTAAAGTGCTCAGACGAACTACAGTCCTTAGCTCCATCAGTTCTAAACTTTCACTTGTGGCGAACCACCTTCATTCCCTTCGTATTCCATTGGTGAGTTGTAGGTTCGACTCGAGCAGCTTCTAACCACAAACCACTGCCTTGTGAAACCGACTCCCAAGAGGATACTTCCCTGATCACTACATTCTTAAACCTGTTCAAGTCTCTTGTCACATATCTGCACATTCCCCATATAACCGCATAAGTTATGACAGTAACACTCTATCTCAAGTGGCTCATGGGCCTTGTACAGAGTGAACATCAGGGAAAAAATAAGAAAAAATAAAAAATGTTTACTAAAATGAAATGGATGTACACAACATAGCGCTGATTTTCGACTTTGTTTATTATGACTGTTGTTCAGCACGCTGCTGTATAAACATTTAGAAATGTTACAAATGTTGCAAAAATAAATTTAAATCTATCTGAAGCTGGTAGACATAAACCCATTAACCTCATGGTCAGGTACAGCTACTAAATTAGCGATCAGTTCGTTTAGAGACCAGATCGTTGGATCAGAACCCAGTCGCTAAGTAAGCAGTGGTTGTACATAGATGATTGATATCGTATCAAAATATTGATTGGTTTGTATTTTATGACCTATCAACCTTTTGCGTGTTAATTAAGACTGAAAAGATTTTTTGGAAATAATAATGATTTACTGATAGAAGTCCTACTAATTAACCCATAGATGGAGGGAGAAGAGGTGGATTCATACCTTTCCCAATGGTATTTGCGCGTAATTGAATATAAAGAACCCAACTGGAATTGAAACTCGATTCTCAGATTAACAATTCCTAGCCGTTATGAATTACACCCCACGCACATAAAAGCTTACAGCCCCTGATGTTCCCAAGCGGTCGCCCGTCTAGGCACTGACCAGGCTCGACGTTGCTTATCTTGCAAGAACCGGTGGTTCGACGTGATATGGCCATCAGCCCATTCTATCAATGCCATATAAAAGCTTACAGCACCTGGTGGTCCCTAAGCGGTCACCCGTCTAGGCACTGACTTTGTTTAACTTCGGTCATCTTGCAAGAACCGGTGTTTCAAAGTGATATAGTCGTCAACCCATTTTTACCCGCACGTCTAACCTTGCAGCACCTGGTATAGTATTCCCAAACGGTCACCCAATTTGGTACTGACAAGGATCGACGATGCTTAACTTCGTTGATCTTACGAGAACCGGTGTTTCGGCGCGATATGGAAAATAGAATCGTTCAAATTAGAAACAAAACTATACAATCATTGTTCCGAAAATAACCTCAATCAGCATTCATGCTATGATTTTGCTGATATGACGTAAATAGACAACACTTGAAGTGTACACGTCTTCAATGAACGCAGTACTGAAGGAGGCCGGGAGCGGAGGAGGAAACAGTGGCTATTTTTATAGCAATTCTTTAGTGTCCACCAGATGTACAGTGTTCGCAAGCGTTTCGCAAGTAGTCTAATCGTGAAATAGGACCTCGAAGAAAGTCCTTGACGCCAGGACTCGGTTTTCGTACGAGGCAAAGACGGGAAATGCGATCGAATCCGATGCGACGTCGGTTCAGGTGGACTGGAAAAGGCGATCGAATCCGATGCGACGTCGAGTCAGGTGGACTGGGAAAGGCGATCGAATCCGATGCGACGTCGGTTCAGGTAGACTGGGAAAGGAGATCGAATACGATGCGACGTCGGTTCAGGTGGACTGGGAAAGGAGATCGAATACGATGCGACGTCGGTTCAGGTGGACTGGAAAAGGCGATCGAATCCGATGCGACGTCGAGTCAGGTGGACTGAAAGGCGACTGAATCCGATGAGACGTCCAGTCAGGTGGACTGGGAAAGGAGATCGAATACGATGCGACGTCGGTTCAGGTGGACTGGGAAAGGCGATCGAATCCGATGCGACGTCGAGTCAGGTGGACTGAAAGGCGACTGAATCCGATGAGACGTCCAGTCAGGTGGACTGGGAAAGGAGATCGAATACGATGCGACGTCGGTTCAGGTGGACTGGGAAAGGAGATCGAATCCGATGCGACGTCGAGTCAGGTGGACTGGGAAAGGCGATCGAATCCGATGCGACGTCGGTTCAGGTAGACTGGGAAAGGAGATCGAATCTGATGCGACATCAGGTTAGGTTGATTGGGAAATGCGATCGAATCCGATGCGACGTCGACTCCGGTCGACTGGAAAAGGCGATCGAATCCGATGCGACGCCCTCAGGTTGTCAGGGAAAGGCGACCGAATCCGATGCGACGTTGCCAGGTGGACTAGGAAAGGAGATCGAATCCGATGCGACGTGGTCTCAGATGAATAAAGAAAGACGTTGGAATCTGATGCGACGTCGATTTAGGTTGACTGGAAAATGCGATGGAATCCGATGTGACGTCGAATCAGATGGACTGGCAAAGGAGATCGAATCCGATGCGACATCGTGTCAGGTCGCCTGAGAAAGCGACCGAATCCGATGCGACGTCGTCAAGTGGACTAGCTAAGGCGACTGAATCCGATGCGACGTTGTCCGGTGATCTGGGAACGGTGAATGAATCCAATGCTACGTCTAGTCAGGTAAATTTTGAAAGGCGACCGAATCCGATGAGACGTCGCGTCAGATGGACTGGCAAAGGAGATCGAATCCGATTAAACATCGTGTCAGGTCGCCTGGGAAAGGCGAACGAATCCGATGCGACGTCGTCAAGTAGACTAGGAAATGCGACCGAATCCGATGCGACGTCGTTAGGTGGACTAGGAAAGGCGACCGAATCCGAAGCGACGTCGCGTCAGACGGACTGGCAAAGGAGATCGAATACGATGCGACATCGAGTCAGGTGGACTGGGAAAGGAGATCGAATTAGATGCGACATCGAGTCAGGTGGACTGGGATAGGCGACCGAATCTGATGCGACGACGTCAGGTGGACTGCGAAAGTGACCGAATCCGATAGTACGTTTAGTCTGGTGAACGAGGAAAGGCGGCCGAATCCAACGCGACATCGAGTCAGATATTTATATCGTTCGAAATGTTGTTCTCGTCTAGTATGGTAATAAATTACCATACTAGACTAACCGTGACCCATTGGGTCACTGAGTGTTCAGGTTACCAAACATTGAAGTTGATTTCAACATTCCATTGAAATGGAATTTAGTTTTATTACGATTCAATTAAATATTTCAATTCGTTCGTATCATCATCGTTCTGGTTTACAAATTCATGTTTAACGTTTTACTGATTGCTTACAGCATTTAATAAAAATAGAATTTCCAGGATAAAGTTGAACTCCAGTAACAGAATTTATTTATGGCATATGTGAACAGTTGCAAAAGGAATTGTTATATAACCTAAGGATGAAATTAATGGAAATAATTTTCGCAGTATTATTTGCCTTTTTAGTAAATAAGTATTTGTTATTTTAATTATTAAATTGTTGTTAAAATAGTGGGAATATTTTGTATGTTAAAAAATAAAACTTTTAATTCTTTCCCCCCAAAATGAATGAAAATGTATTGTACTAAGCTAGGTACCCTAGTAAAACCAACTGTAATTTGTACCCACTTACCTATTTGCACTTCTCCACAAAAGTTGGTTTCGATCGGACAATATCGAGACTATGACGGAACGGATGGACAGACAGATTACCTGTGACCTCTTCGGTCACTGACGGTTCAGGTTACCAAACATTGAAGTTGATTTCAACATTTCATTGAAATGAAAGTTAATTTTATTACGATTCAATTAAATGTTTGACTTCGTTCGTGTCATCATTGGTCTGGTTTACAAATTCATGATTAACGTTTTACCGATTGTTTACAGCATTTAATAGGAAACACAACTTCCGGTATAAACTCCAGTAACAGCTTTGATTTATGGTATATATGAAAAAGGAATTGTTATATTACTGTATAAACAAGACATATTTTTAAATAAGAGTAAAGAGTAAGGGCATTTTGTATTCAGGTAAGATAGGGTAAGGGTTACCATATATCTGTTCGGGGTTTGTACACGAAGAAAAGAAAAAATATCAGAATACATTTTCTACTGTTTTGATTTTACCTTTAACGCTTTCCCCCCTCTCTAACGTGAACTGAAACGAGACCAGTGTTTCTTTCTCCTGACTGTCTGTCTGTCTGTTTGTCTCTTTCCGTTCCTACGTAGTTACTGCGACGACAGTCATAAGTCCTTTCTTCCTACAAACAAATTCGTACCTATTTACACTAGTTGCATTGTTCGGACTGATGTCATCATCATAGTTGTCAAACTAAACTGCCACAAATTCTTCTTCATACTAGTTTCAACTGTCTTTCTACCAAATATTTAAAGATAACTAGACTATCATTGGGTCACTAATGGTTCAGGTTATAAAACACTGAAGTTGATTTCAACATTCCATTGAAATAGAAGTTAAATTTATTAGAATTCAAATAAATATTTCAATTCTATCGTGTCATCAGATTGTTTACAGCATTTAATAAGAACACAACTTCCGGGATAAACTTGAACTTTAAATCAGATTAACTTATGTCAAAAATATATTTTAAAAACATATGCACTTGGAAATTTTTTTTAGATATGCCAAAAATATATTTCTTCAGATATTTAAAATATTGTTTGTTTGAAGAAAAATGAAATATAAATAATTACTCGACGAACAACTGCACGAAACGGCAAAGCGGCATCTCTTTGTGTCTGTTTTTCATTTAAAAATATTTTAATTAAAAAATTGTCTGTTTGAAGAAAGTTAAAATAGAAATACTGTATAAACAACTCGTATTTTTAAATCTTATTCACCTAAATATTTTTTTTTTAAATCAGATAAACTTAAAAACATTTTTTAAAATGTCAAAAATATTTTAAAATCATATTGACTTGGGAATATATTTTATATATATTCCAAAAAAATATTTTTGAATATTTAAAATAAAATAATTACTGTATAAACAACTCTATTATGCACTGAACGGATGGACCACACAAGCACGCACGCAATCAAAGAATTTTAGTATTATATGGATGAACGACATTTCGGCCGTTGTATGCGCTGGCCTCCTTCAGGTGATATACTCTGGAATTTCGAGCCGATGCTTTTATCTATCCATGAAAAATATTCTAATCCGGCCACATATAGACATAAATACATTATGGGGACTAGAGAAAAACAATAACAAAAAATTGTAAGGCTCTCTTTATTAAGCCATTAAGCTTATCTCATATAATTATCGGCGACGCGGGCTGGTGGTCCCAATGAGGTAGATAGGTATGTATACTCACAGAAACATATTTTTACAGGTAGGGACATACAAAAACATTCATGCGTATAGGTATTTCAATGAAGGTGATAAAACTTTCAGTTGAACAGAGATATTCACAAGGAGAAAGTTTATAAGAAAACAGCATTTGATAAAGAATTTTAAGTGATATGATGTCGCTCGCTCGATGTTGAGTAAATCATGAATCTAACATTTTCTTGATATTTAAAGTTGCGCTTTGAATGTAGCGCTAATCTAAGTTGAGAAACGACTTTCGAAGCAGTCACTTTCAGGATTATGAGGAGAAAACAAAGAAAGACATCAAAAGGCCATTTCTGGAATGAGATAGAGAGAGAGAGAGAGAGAGAGAGAGAGAGAGAGAGAGAGAGAGAGAGAGAGAGAGAGTGAATAAAACAACATTCATGACCTATTTTTACATCAAGGGTGACATCTTGTTATTGCAGGGTTGAACTCAAATTCTGACACATTTAAAAAAGAACCTCATTTGTCATCACCGGCGTCGAGTGACGAGAAATAGAGTTTTGAAATGGAGTGAAAAATGCCATTTCTTTTTTTCTTTCTTTCTTTCTTTCTTTCTTTCTTTCTTTCTTTCTTTCTTTCTTTCTTTCTTTCTTTCTTAGTTCTTTACTTTCTTTCTTTCTTTTCAAATTCAGTGTGTTGATTCTAATTCCCGTTTCTTCAAAGGGACATACTTTCTTTTTTTCTTTTCATTTAAGCATGTTTCTTTCTTTCTTTTCTTCAAAATGATATCGTATTTTCTTTCTTTTTTAGTTAATTTCTTTCTTTCTTTCTTTCTTACTTTTCATTTTAGCTTGTTTCTTTCTTTCTTACTTTTCTTCAAAAGGATGTATTTTCTTTCTCTTTAGTTCATGTCTTTCTTTCTTTCTTTCTTTCTTTCTTTCTTTCTTTCTTTCTTTTCATTTAAGCATGTTTCTTTCTTTCTTTTCTTCAAAATGATATCGTATTTTCTTTCTTTTTTAGTTAATTTCTTTCTTTCTTTCTTTCTTACTTTTCATTTTAGCTTGTTTCTTTCTTTCTTACTTTTCTTCAAAAGGATGTATTTTCTTTCTCTTTTGTTCATGTCTTTCTTTCTTTCTTTCTTTCTTTCTTTCTTTCTTTCTTTCTTTTCATTTTAGCTTGTTTCTTTCTTACTTTTATTCAAAAGGATATCGTATTTTTTTCTTTTTAGTTAATTCTTTCTTTCTTTCTTTCTTTTCAAATTCAGTTTGTTGAATTCTTTCTTTCTAATTCCCCGTCCGTCCTTTCATTATATGTCTATATTATTCAGTGAAATACATATATATTTCTGAAGAAAGATCGAGATCGTTCTGAAATATGAAATATAAATAAATCATACTTATAAAACCCATGTTGTGTGTGTGTGTGTGTGTGTGTGTGTACATTTATATATTGGATCGAATTTCCTACATTTTTCAACCGATTTCCATAAAACTTCACAGGACCACGTAAAATTACCGTGTGGTGATTCTGACAGCGTCAAAAATTGGAAAAACACAATTGTTTTTGCACAAAATCAATTTGAAAACACGATTAAGAGGCATCGCGAGAATGAAAGGGAAACAACTCATATCGAGTTATACTTATTATAAAACCCAGGTTGTGTGTGTGTGTTCGTTTATATATGGGATCGGATTTCCTACATTCCTTCACATTTTTTTGGCAGGTAGTGTTTCTTATTGTCTTTCACACTTTTTTCTTTATTTTTACATTCAGAATGCTTTAAAAATTCCATTTACAAGACAATTGTTTATAATAAAATTCTATTCAATCGGTAGACTCATAACGATTGAAAACAATGTTTTTGTTTGAGTTTCGGTTTGACTAATTCGTAAAAAAAAAAAAAAAAAAAAACTAATTAAGACATGCGTGTCCGTCAAACTTAAACAATAATCTTTGTCAATTTTATTTTTCAGTCTTTATGATGGTCGATACTTGATCTATCTCTTACTGTTACATCACCGGGCAGCGCCGAGCTCTACTGCTAGTACATTCATAAAAAAAACATTATTATTTTTTTAATTTGCAACTTTGTAGTTGTTTTATATATATATATATATATATATATATATATATATATATATATATATATATATATATATCTTACTTATTATAAAACGCAGATTGTGTGTGTGTCTGTTCGTTTATATATGGGATCGTATTTCCTACATTTTTCAACCGATTTCAACAAAACTTCACAGGACTACGTAAAATTACCCGGCAGTGGTTCTGACAGCGCCCAAAATTGGAAAAAACACAATTGTTTTTGTACGAAATCAATTTGAAAGCACGGTTAAGGGTATCGCACCCGGCCGGAAGTTACTGCTGGCTACTCAAACGTCCGAATGCCGTTAACTTCCGGTGACTCAGCGTTTTTTTCAGAGAACGATACACATAAAGTAAAACAAATGAAACCTAAACATACACAAGTCCTCCTAACTAAAAATAATAACCGGAAACTACTTTAAATACACATGGTGTCTAAATGAAACCCATGTGTACAGTCAAAATGCGGAAGTTAATTTTTAGTCATCAAACATTGCCAACCGGCTACGATGCTATCGCAGCCGACATAAATACAACCGATTTATTGGCTCCGGAGTAAATCGACGTGCTCCCCCTCCTTGAAGGGGTGTACGCGGTTTATTTATCATCTCTCAGTTGCGTCTCTGTCCTTGGACAGAGTGCGCTCAGGGGTTTCTCTGTCTAAGGACGGAGGGGCAACTGAGAAAATAATACTGAAGAGGTGCCCAGCCCTTGGGAACAGCTGTCCGAGGCCGCGCCCTCCCATTGCACCAGAGGGAGGGATCGGTGCTTGCACCGAGGCCCGCGCAACCGACGGTTGCGGGGGCTGAGGGAAATTTTTGTCCCTGCCCGAGTGTACGTCCCTGTCCCTGCCCGAGTCCTTTTTTTTTTAAAGCTGATCGTTTTGTGTTAATTTTGTTTAGTTCTTTTTTCAAAACAGATTTAATGTTTAGTATAGAGCTTAGAAAAAAATCGCAGTGTGAGAAGTAAGGCATGTAGCAACATCAGCACGGCAAAGGGAACTCCTTTAAAGGCAAGGAAGGGCAAAAATATTTTAAGTCAAGTGATAGCGATTGCTGTATGAGTCGTACGATTTTTGAATCAAGCACGGGCAACGCCGGGCCATGCTGCTAGTATATATATATATATATATATATATATATATATATATATATATATATATATATATATATATATTCCCAGTCTTCTCATTCGCTTTCACTTTCACTCCATGAAACTCCCATTGATTCTAGTCCCATTATCACCTTAAAAAAACAAAACAAAAACAAAACACTTCCCAGATGTTTGAAGTTCTACACTTGATGTTGGCATCGTCAAATTCGTAACTCGCACCATGGGCTTTTCCTCTATTCTTTCTATCTTCTTGTTCTTGATAGTCCTTTTTTCTCGCTTTCCTCTACCACTCTGACCTATCTAGAGGGTCCAGTAGTTTTCTTTCCGTGTTAGCCATCAACACAATATCATCTGCTTATCTTATATCTTTAAGAATTTGCCCACCGATACTAACTCTTCTAGAATCATCAACTTCCTTAGGATAGCATCGCTGTAGAGATTTAATAAATCTGGGATGCCGAAGCATCCTTGTCTCACGCAAGAGATTATTATAATGCTTAATTTAAAATGGATATCACGTCTATTGTGTCGCATAAAGAAACCCTGCATTGAGTTGTGATGTTACAAATGTTGGAGTGTGTCATCAAGGAAAACAGATTTACGAGACAAATGACAAAAGAATTGTTTTTTCTTTGTTTTTTTTTTAAATAAATGCTGTAAAATATAACATTAATGGTTTTTCTAATTGCATACGAGGTGGCATCGACAGAAGTTATGTTTTCAGCACTTGACAAATTCTCTAAGACCGCAGATTGTTTTTAACAAGAATATCAATGTCCGCGTCATATTTAGAAATCTTCATTTAACAGATAATTCACTTCGGAGAAAACTCATTTTAACGATTTAACAAATCACACAATTTTTTTATTTTTTATTTTATTTTATTTTTACGGATTTTCAACTTTTTGCAGGAATTCCTTAAAGTCTTAATGGTACAACGTGTACTGCAGACATAGCAACAACGGTGTACCTAAGTCAAGATAACCTGACGGAGCTCATCCCTCTCCAGGCAAATTTAGAAATTAAGATTTTCCTTTCGGCTAGATAGGTTGTTAGCTTAAGGCATGAGACACATTATGCCCGGCTATGTAAACAAGACCAGAAAGAAGATAGATTCAAAGTAATTGCTTGATTGATTCGTTTTCTACGGTTTATCAACCCTTTTTTAGATTATTTAAACCTGGAAATATTTTTAGATTGTCAGAACTTCTTTTTTTATTTAGATAATAATGGTTTTAGTGAAACTGTTACGTGATATCTGTCCTCCTGTCATAAAACTGTTCACAATTTTCAGGAATTCTTTTGTTTTTTTTGTATGCTTGTAAAAATAGTGTACAAGTGTCGGTAAGAAAATTGCAAAAAGTAAACATTAAAATGTTTAATTGCCAAGTAGAAGAAACTTAAATTATTGCAATATGGCAGCCTCAACATTAACAATATAAGGTATACAGATGACACAGACATGGAAAGATAATTAGAAGAACTCTTGCTGGAGATAGTGAAGGAAAGCGAGAAGAAAGGACTAAATAAGAAGACAGAATGACTGGATGAGTCCAAAATGCAAATTACAAATTAGGGGTAATGAAATCAAACAAGTACAAAAATTTAAATATCTGATTAAGATCAACTATAACAAGGTCGCAATTTACTGACTGTGTTTGAGAAATAAAACATTCCTTTAACTCTAGATAAATTCATAAATAAATCTATGCATTCAGTTAACAGTAAAAATAAAATCATCCTTGATAATAACTATAGCTGAAATCGCGCGGATATACGAAACATTTGGACAATTTTTACATAATTTATGTCCAGAAAACAAAGAAATTGCACAAGAAAAAATAAATAAAAAACTTGTCAGTCATTTGTAACGAAACTTGTATAAAAGAATGATTGGTGCACAAATACACACACACACACACACACACACACACACACACACACACACACACACACACACACACACACACACACACACACACACACACCTCTTTCTCTTGCTCTCTCTCTCTATATATATATATATATATAGGCAACCTATTTTCATACATTAAAAAATATTAATATGTACGTTGGGCTTACAACAACGACAATGGCGAGAAGACTAACGTTTCACTTGAACGATCATAGTTCGATCTTTTTCTTTTTTTCTATGTGCCCTGTCCTTTTAGGACGTAGGCGATCATGGATCTCCACCTCCTTTTATCCCTTGCAGCTCTCAACAAGTTCCTTCCCTCTGCTTCCTCCCACAGACCACGTTCTGCCATCCACTTGCTTAAGTCAGCCAGGTATGTCACGCGTAGTTTTCCCTTGTCTCTCCCTCTATTCGACCCGTGAGTATCAGATTCTCCAGGCTCTCCTTTCTCATTAAACTTAAATTAATGCAACATGGCGGCCACAATCTTAACAACAATACGCGTATGCAGATGACATCGCGTTGAAAGCAGACACAGAAAGGAAAGTAGGTTTAGGAATTAAGATTTTTCTTTCGGCTAGATTGGTTGTTACCTTAAGGCATGAGACACAATATGCCCTGATATGTAATCAATATCAGAAAGAATATAGTTTCTAAGGGCATTAACGGGAAATTATAGATTGATTGATTCTACGGTTTATCAACTATTTGCATGTTATTTGAAAGCATATTTGAAAATATTTTTAGATCTTTTGGGAGATAATAATGCTTTACTGATACAAGTCTTATAATTAACCCATAGTTGAGTTCTCCGATTTTCGATCTATAACACCACCTACACATCCAAACTTAGAGTAGCTAGCATTCCTAAGCGATCACCCATCTACGAAATGACCAGGTTCAACGTTGCTTAAATTCGGTGATCTTACGAGATGTCCGTAAGCATTATTCGAGATTTTATAAAATTATTTGTAAGTAGAAATTAAACCCACCTTGCACGGACGGGCGGTGCGGATTTAATATGTTCCCAGACAAGATTTTAGGAAAAATACACTGCCATACAGAAAAAAGCCATAACTTCTATTTGTCGGCGCAAAAAAAAGGAATTGAGAAAACATGTAACATTCATAATACTGATATCAGATACAGAAAGGAAACTATAAGAAAACCGACAAAAGGTAGTGAAGAAAAATGGGAAGAAAGAACTAAAAATCAATTGTAAGAAGATGTTATGTATGATTATCAACAAAGTGAATAGCACAACATACAAATTACAAATTGGAGAAAGCAAAATAAAGCAAGTACAACAATTTCAATATCTAGGAAGGGTTTTCACATAAAACGCAAAGTGCGACAGCGAAATCCGAAGGATTATTGCAAGAGTGGATTATACATTTCAAAAGTTAACCAAAATATTAAGAAACAGAAGAATACTGAACTGTTATGTAATATCAGTCCTCCTATATGGCAGTGAATACAGGACAATCTCCTCAAAGATGAAGAAGAGACTTGAAGCAAGAGAAACAAAGAAAAGAGTACTGAACTGTTATGTAATATCAGTCCTCCTATATGGCAGTGAATGCTGGACAATCTGCTCATCGATGAAGAGACTTGAAGAAAGAGAAACAAAGAAAAGAGTACTGAACTGTTATGTAATATCAGTCCTCCTATATGGCAGTGAATGCTGGACAATCTGCTCACAGATGAAGAGACTTGAAGAAAGAGAAACAAAGAAAAGAGTACTGAACTGTTATGTAATATCAGTCCTCCTATATGGCAGTGAATGCTGGACAATCTGCTCACAGATGAAGAAGAGACGTGAAGCAAGAGAAACAAAGAAAAATGTACTGAACTGTTATGTAATATCAGTCCTCCTATATGGCAGTGAATACAGGACAATCTCCTCAAAGATGAAGAAGAGACTTGAAGCAAGAGAAACAAAGAAAAGAGTACTGAACTGTTATGTAATATCAGTCCTCCTATATGGCAGTGAATGCTGGACAATCTGCTCACAGATGAAGAGACTTGAAGAAAGAGAAACAAAGAAAAGAGTACTGAACTGTTATGTAATATCAGTCCTCCTATATGGCAGTGAATGCTGGACAATCTGCTCACAGATGAAGAAGAGACGTGAAGCAAGAGAAACAAAGAAAAATGTACTGAACTGTTATGTAATATCAGTCCTCCTATATGGCAGTGAATACAGGACAATCTCCTCAAAGATGAAGAAGAGACTTGAAGCAAGAGAAACAAAGAAAAGAGTACTGAACTGTTATGTAATATCAGTCCTCCTATATGCCAGTGAATGCTGGACAATCTGCTCACAGATGAAGAGACTTGAAGAAAGAGAAACAAAGAAAAGAGTACTGAACTGTTATGTAATATCAGTCCTCCTATATGGCAGTGAATGCTGGACAATCTGCTCACAGATGAAGAGACTTGAAGAAAGAGAAACAAAGAAAAGAGTACTGAACTGTTATGTAATATCAGTCCTCCTATATGGCAGTGAATGATGGACAATCTCCTCACAGATGGAGAAGAGATTTGAAGCAAGAGAAACAAAGAAAAATGTACTGAACTGTTATGTAATATCAGTCCTCCTATATGGCAGGAAATGCTGAGCAATCTCCTTACAGATGAAGAAAAGATTTGAAGCAAGATATTCCAAGAAAATAGTATTAAATGTTATGTAATATCAGTCCTCCTGTATGGCAGTGAATGCTGAACCTCCTCACAGATCAAGAAGAGACTTGGAGCAAAAGAAACAAAGAAAAGAGTACTTAAAAAATCTTAAAAAATCTTATTTAAATTAAATATAATTGAAAAAACTATTAAACCGCGAAGTAGGGTTTTTGTCAAAGTATTTTTCCAAACAAATCAGTTTATTAAAATTTTATCGATTGGTTTGCGAAATTGATCGAAACCTTTGAAAAAAAAATGTTAAAAATGTTAGCGATAACTTCAACAATACTGTGAGGATTTCAATACGCGTCAACCTCTTGCAAAAATTCTAGTATCATAAAAAGCTTATTCTCAGTGACTTGTCAGTCATCTTCAATAAAACTTGTAGATATATAAATTATTAAAATTATCCATAATGGGTTAAAAATATGCGTAAATTTAACGGTATTAAATACTAAATAATATTCCTGTTTTCTTGAAAGATTACTCGCCATTTAAATTAGGGCCGTCGTTACCTAATTTTTTAACAATCATTGATTGTGTAAAACCGGTCAGTTTTCCGTCTATCATCAGGTTACTTCATTAAATTTGGGCGTGTGATACGAGCGTTCGTGCACTCTTACAGATTTGTATCTGCGTGTGTGAAATTATGGAAGACGAATATTGTGGAACGGTTCCTGTGTTGAAATGTGAATTCGACGTGTCATGTTCAATTCCTGCTCGATTCATTCATTCGCGCTGGCTTGCGGCCATTTCACGTTGAAACACCGGTTGCCGTAGGATCACCGAAGTTAAGCAACGTCGATCCTAGATAGTTGGATGTGCGGGTGATTTAATGGATAATTGTTAATTGGAGGGCCGAGTTCCAATTCCCGTTAGGTTCGTTGTTTTCACTTACGCGCAAATACTCTTGGGAAAATCATGAATTCATCTCTTCTCCCTCTGCAATGGGTTAATTAGTAATATTTGTATTTTCTTCTTGGTGTGCTACGTCCCATCGGAACGTAGGTGATCATAGCTCTGTACAACTTCCTGTCCCTTACTTGTATTATTTACATTATTCGGACTGTAATCCTCATATTCATTGCCATATTCAATACCTGGCCACAAAAAACATGTAGATTATGAGTTATTAAATGAAATTAACTGAAACTGAAATATCCCAAAAACGTATTTCACCTGAAGAAGGCCTAATTTGGCCGAAACGTCGGACTATGATGAGGACAACAGTCGGAACAATGTAAATAGTGTAAATATATTTACACTTTTCTTACTGTTGTCCTCATCATTATTACCATATTCATGACATTTCGACCGCTGTACGCTCCAGTCTTCTTCAGGTCATATTTGTTGGAATTTCGAACTGAACCCTTTATTTAGTGCACGGAGATAGATTGTTCTAATAACACGTTTCATGCCTTTGGATATCTTAATTTCAATTAATTCTCCTTGATAACTCCACTCTCCAAGATTTTGTTCCCTGTTTATGAGACAAGGTATTGAACTCAACCAACCAATACTTTATTCCACTGAGCCCTGTTTCCTTGGAGACATTAGTGAGTGAGGTTTTGAGACTTATAAGCAACAACCATTTTTACCAGAGCTCATATTACAATTTTTATTTTATTGTTATTTCTGTTATTGTTGTTTTTCTCTCGTTTTTTGTATTACTGGTTCCTATATAGGAGATGTTTGTGGCCTAGCATATGAACTAATTCCTTATATATATATATATATATATATATATATATATATATATATATATATATATGTAAGCAAATATATGGATATAGATCCGACAGTATGAAGAAAATATACGGAAAAAACAAACAAAAATCCTTATATGCAATTATGCTGTTTTAATGTTAATATAATGTCAACGTCGGACGTTTCGGTCTAATAAACCATCTTCAGGACATATTCATAAAATATAATTAACATTATCAATTCAACATGACAAAGACGATGGACATAAGAACAAGACTTATCCAAGATAACTTTCCGTTATCTGTTTGGATAAGTCTTGTTCTTATGTCCATCGTCTTTGTCATTGATAATTGATAATGTTAATTATATTTTATGAATATGTCCTGAAGATGGTTTATTAGACCGAAACGTCCGACGTTGACATTATATTAACATTAAAACAGCATAATTGCATATAAGGATTTTTGTTTGTTTTTTCCGTATATATATATATATATATATATATATATATATATATATATATATATATATAAAGTGAACATAGAAGTCAGCACTTAGAGGCGACAGTCTGTTTCATGCTATATGCAATCGTCAGGCCTGACGATTACATATAGCATGAAACAGACTGTCGCCTCTAAGTGCTGACTTCTATGTTCACTTTTATATTTACACACGCTCTATCTCTGATATTGAGCACTTTATTCCATAAATATAGCACACCTTAATACTATATTTCTTTATATATATATATATATATATATATATATATATATATATATATATATATATCAGTAATTCATCGAGTCTAGAAGAAACCTCAACAGAATGCAGAAAGCACTGGACGGGATTTGGGACTCATCCGCAATGCGCATCCACTATCGTGAATTGAACCGGCTTCTAATGCTCTGGATGGAGCGGCTCGGGGATAGTAGTCGTGGCTCTAGGGGGCACAGTCCTATGGGTAAAGGATACTTGGATGAGTTCCACCACGGAATTTGTGAATGAGCGGCGCACTATCGAGTCTAGTTCGCTACCTCTTCGTCACCTAGGCTCGTTGGTACAGTTGGTATGACGTTTGACGCTCAATATCAATGATAGAGCTAACATATATGGTTGGATAGATGTGAGCTTGTGACACTGGGTTTCACGCTTTAGCGATCGTCTGACGATCGCTAAAGCGTGAAACCCAGGGTCACAAGCTCACATCTATCCAACCATATATATATATATATATATATATATATATATATATATATATTTATTAATTTAATTTAAATTGAGCACTGTTGAGAGATAGGCTGATTCTATAAACAACAGTCACCTACACTAATGCAAAGCTCTTCAGTAAAATGAATTGGATCACTCTAACTGACCGATGTTTGTTTACATTCGTAATAAACAATAGTGATGGTGGCTTAGTTATAGAAACACAGACTGACACCAATCGGCATTTGCATGTCTAGCCACACTGAGGAGCTGCGAAACAGTACCGCTTGCGAAGAAATAGAATTTAATGTCGGAATTTTCTATCACGCCCGTGTTCTTTATCAACGATTTTTATCATTTCTACCCAAACAAGCCGGGAATGCCACTAGTATGAAGGGGGTTATAAAGAATGAAAGTTAGGGAAATGACTGTGTATAGCGAGGAGGGGATACTGAGAAAAAGATAAAAGATCTACGGAGTTCAATTCAACAGAAGATGGTGACTGACTTTGCATTGAAATTTTTGAAGATTGTAGTTGTCAGGGAAGCAAGTAAACGGAACAGAGTTTCAATGTTGGAGTGTGCGAGAAAAGAAACTGTAAATAAATAAAAAATAGCATGGGCACCAGACCAGTATTCAATTTGTGGACAAATGGAAAATATATATATATATATATATATATATATATATATATATATATATATATATATATATATATATGAAGAAATATAGTCTTAAGATGTGCTATATTTATTATTTATAAAGTGCTCAATATCAAACATTGAGCGTGTGTAAATATAATATATATGGCCTGAGGATAGCATCTAGCATGAAACAGACTGTCGCCTTTAAGTGTTGACTTCTATGTTCACTTATATATATATATATATATATATATATATATACATATATATATATTATGAATATGGTTTCATCGCTACACAGGAATTACCATGTTTCAAAAACACACATATATATATATATATATATATATGTGGTGCAGTTCAATTTACATTACATGAATCAATCATACAAAAAACAGATATAGAAGTTAATGATATAAATGGCGAGAATACATCTTCGGAAACAAATTTAATAAATTACATTAACCCCGAACCTGTAGATGAATGTTATGATACCTGTTTATAAATTCCAGTTGCATATGGTCTTTTTTATCTTTTTACAAGCTTTCATCTATGCATACAGACATCATCAGGTATGGAAATAGATTTGTTTTTTACTTCCCAGTAATAACAGGACAACGAAGGAATAGATGTAATCCGAAATATGTTTTTAGAAATGTGTTATTGTCAATTGTAAGAAATTTTAACTGATCCGACGTGCAACTTTCGGAAAATAACTGTGGCATTCCTGTATTTATTGAACAATTTAGTTCATGCCACATTGACTGAAAAACCTACCAGTACAAAAGAATTCTCCTATTACCATATTAGTACAAAAACGCACAATCTTAAAATTTAAAAATTCAACCTCAGCGTTGCGACCGCACGCTCCAAAAAAAAAAAAAAATTCTTACAATTAACAATAATACATTTCTAAATACATATTTCGGATTACATCTATTCTTTCGTTGTCCTGTTATTACCGGGAAGTAACAAATCTATTTCCATACCTGATGATGTCTGTATGCACAGATGAAAGCTTGTAAAAAAAAAGAAAATGGTTTCATCGCTACACAGGAATTACTATGTTTCAAAAACAGAACCTACAAAACTTCAAATTCAATTATAGAATTAAATTAAATTAAAGTCCCTAGTTTTGTTTCATTTTCAAGCGAATTTTGGAATAACTTATTTTGAAATTTACTGAGTTTTATAAGCACATACATTCATAAGATTAGTTTCTATGGATATGGGGAAATCCAATTATTTTTACAAGGGGCGGTAGGGTATTCTTTTTCACTGACAACTATTGTATCAAAATATTAGTTACTTTCGAAAAGAGGTTAAGTCAAGATGGCGTAGGGTGCCTTTTCAAACGAACGATGACATCCGTTCAACGCATGTCGTCTAGTCTTTTTCAAGGACAGAAAGTTTTTCGGTACTTTTATTTCGCCATTAATTTTGTACTTGTATACATAAAGATTTTTCTAGAAGGTTTGTTTGTATATGAATATGTCGTATTGAACTACAATTTTAAAATATTATTCTTAATAATAGACTATACATCTTTTAAAAGAAATAAATGTAATAGAATTTCTTAAATTATTTAAAAATTATTTAAATATCAAATATAAATATGTATATTTCATTTATCAGCCTCTTTATTTTTTAAACATTGCTTAAGGAAAATTTTTGACAATGTCGACAGAGAAGAGCTATTTCATTTCTTTAAGTACATTTTTAATTTTATAAACCTAGTAATATATAGTTTCTCATTTATGCACAAAGGACATCGGTAATTTAATGACCTACATATTCTAGCTTTTCTTAATAATTTCCATTTCACAGTAGGTGTTTTAATGGCTTCTTTTAAGTGCCAGAAATATTACGATAGGGACGTCTGATTTCGGTATTTATTTATCCTAAAAGAACTTTGATGTTGGTTAAACCAGGGAAAAAAGCACGTCAGAGCAATTGGCATTAAAATATTTGTAGAAAAGACAGAGGGAAGCCACATCACGTCGGTGAGAAAGTGACTGAAGTCGAGATGCCAAGTCAGAATCGATTATATTGCAAATCCTTCTTTGGATTTTGTTAGAACCACTAGATGAATAGCAGGGGCACAAGACCAGTATTCAATGCGTGGACAAATGGTACACACACACACACACACACATACACACACACACACGCACACATACACACACATACACACACACACATATATATATATATATTAATGAAAAACCAAACTATTGATAGAACCAACGGACGACTTGCCAAAATCTAAAACTCTTTTGAAGTCTCCAACAATAACAACGACAACAAAACTGAAAAAAAAAAAAAATAGAAAAAAAAGGCCTAAACGACAAACCTACCGACCCCCGTAAAGTGCTCGAACACTAGATTGCCATAACAGAGCCAAAAGTGCCTAACAAAATCCACGCGTTCTTCAGACAACTTGAGTTTCTTAGATATTGATTTTCCAAGCATATCTTAGATGTGGCACAAGGCCGAAAGTATGGGGCACCCACTTAGGATCGAACCCACTCTGCAGTCTGTTTTAGCGAGACAAACTTGCTAGCCATTACACCACGTCCTTGAGTGTATTTTATATATAAACGAGAAAAGAAATAATTTTCTTTACCAACGCGTTTCATCTCTTAATCTAGGTATAAAACCTGCGATTTTATTTCCTAAGTTGTATTTATACATAGAAATAATGCCGCGGAAAATATCGTTAAGTTTTCAATTTATGGATTTAAAAAAAATATAAACTATGGGGATCGTTAATTATTGCCTGATAGACGAAAGTGAGTAAGGATTGTTATTCTTGAGTTTCTATTTTACTTAAAATATTTTTTAATTAAATTATTATTCATTTTTATGTATTATGTTTATTTTGTTTAATTATCTATGTATTAATTCATTTCTTTTAAACTAGCTTAAAACAACTCTCCGGAGGATTATTTGGGCGTCTGGTCTAAAACAAAAAGAACCTCTGGTCCAGCTTAAAACACAGCAATGATAATTTTGAAGAAATAACTTAAAATTCCTCGATTCACTCAATGGAACTTCAAAACCTTCCTTTAACTCTGATTTGGGCTAGAAGTCCAATTCCACTCAAAAATCCGGTTTGGTCAGAAATTCAAATTCAGGCCAAAAATTGATTTCTTCAAATCACAAGCTCAGTGGGAATTCAATTGAGTTCTTCAAATCGCAAACTCTGCGGAACTTCAAAACATCAAATCAGGAAATCCTTTACTTTAATTCTGATTCCTTGGCATTTTGACGAAATAAAACTGATTTCTTGAATTCATGAAGTTTTGGAGATAGTTTAAACTGAATTAAAGACAAAACAAAAAAATAAATTCACAAAAATATTTTGTTACTTTAAACTCAATTTAACTTTAAAAAATTTTTCAGTTATTTTAAAATTTGAATTTTTAACTGATCCTTCCTCATACGGACACAAATCCCAATGTTGAAAGTTCAAGCTCCAGATGAAGGGCGGATTTTCAATCTCTGGAGTATCCTTATTCCAAAATGGTATAATGTCTATGTAGAGTGTAATGGGATTGATTTAGCTAATAGGTAATTAGCATAAAGAGAGCTATAATTATAGCTCACATGTAACTTTGAATCACTGTACATAGGATACCCACGGCTACTAAGCTTGATCATTATAACATAGTATAGCTCGAGTTAGAAGGGTGTCAGATACACGGGCCGACAGACAAGTATAATTTGCCGTTATTTAGATAGACAGAAGATAGATTTGAATTTTTAACTGTTCTTTCCTCATCCAGACTCAAATCCCAATGCTGAAAGTTGAAGCAACAGATGAAGGGCAGATTTTCAATCCCGTGATCATCCTGATTCCAAAAAGGTATATGTTTATATATAGCAAGTATAGCCCGCGTTAGAGGGCTTTCTAACGCACAGACGGACAGACAGAATTTGCCGTTTATTTATCTAGATATATAAAGATCTTAAGTTAACTGTTTTCTTTTGCTGTATGAAACATTTTATCTCATGTCTGTTGACTTGAGAAACGAGCATTTCCTTTAAGAAAGGAGATATTTGAAAAGTCCTGACAGTTCGTTAATATTTTCATCTGAATCGATAATTGCACTCACAACAACCTTTCGTCTCAGTAAGTTATTTTCACTTTTAATAAGTATAGCATTCTTGAAATCGAAGGTGGGGTTGAAATTATTGGTAAACCCAGACAGAAAGCCCTGAAGGAAGTTGATTGTCAAACTTCCGGCAACGTGTGTGTGTGTGGGGGGCATGTGACCTGAGAAGCGCACGGTCTACATATATCGTCCCCCAAGTCTGCACCCTGCGGAGGTCACTCAAGTCTCAGTACCAAATAACTGAATTTTCACCAAAGAGGGCACTAACATTAGATAGTAAGATAAACGGATGCTTACTTACCATATATATATATATATATATATATATATATATATATATATATATATATATATATATATATATTATGAGAGATTATAATAAAAACATTTTTAAATCGCTACACGAAAGCATTTATGTTTCGATGCTATGATTGCAGACGATGCTAGGTGACGTATTGAAACATGAAAGATTTTGTGTAGCGGTTTAAAAATGTTTTTATTATAATCTCTTATAATAAAAATATAATAATAGTAATTTGCTCTACTTTGTATTGAGCACTTTTCCAAAGTAAATGCTACGAATAATGGATTTTTAACCCATTGTTCTTTTCTCATTTTTCCTTCGTAGAAAAACTCATATTCAGACTAATCAAGCCTGCGAAAAACGAGATAGGAAAAATCAGCAAAAACATATTGGAAACTAGCAACACCAGCCTAAGGGAAAAATAGGTCTTAACCAATGGAAAAACACCAAAGCTGTCACATATTGGTTTACAGCAATAGAAAAAAAGAACAATACTACTTTCATCCAATTCGACATATTGGATTTCTATCCGTCCATCATGTAAAACATATTTAATGACGCTATACAACTAGCGCAACAACATGTAAAAATCACGGACGGAAATATTAAAATAATCAAGCACTGCCGCAAATCTCTGCTATTTCACAATAATGAACCATGGGCAAAGAAACAAAATCACGACCTATTTGATGTAACAATGGGTAATTACGATGGGTCATTTTGCGATTTAATAGGCATACCCATCATTTCATACCTAGCCAGAATCCTGGAAAAAAAGGACACGGGACTATATAGAGATGACGGACTTATCCTGATAAGAGAATCAAATGGCCCCAAATTAGACAAATTTAGAAAGAAAATAATAAACGCCCTAAAAATCATTGGATTCAAAATAGAAATAAATGCAGGCGCAACAACAGTAAACTTTCTTGATGTCACTCTTAACCTGAACAACAATACATACAAACCGTACAAAAAAGATAATGACACCCCAACTTACGTACACACATCCTCCAACCATCCACCTTCAGTCATCAAACAAATACCCATATCAATCACTTTTCGTACAGAAATGTATTATCTTTAATATATATATTGTCAAGAATCTCGAGATGACCAGCAGGAGCAACAGACCAGATATGGCAACAGTATTCAATGCATATATATATATATATATATATATATATATATATATATATATATATATATATATATATATATAATATAGATAACTAGACTCGTTTCGAAAAACCCTCGAATTTTTGATTTGCAAATAATCAAATCAATCTCGAGGGAAAAAAAGGTTTTAAAAAAAGAAAGAGCTACAAACATGAACTACTGTCGAACAAATCGCACAGATGCAGGTCTGAAGCCCAAAGAAAAAATCCCGATACGAGTAGACCACTAACTAACAAAAGAGCTCAATACAATCGTAGAGCAGACCTAGATAAACCTAGTGAGCCAGACAAACCTACCTAGGTTTCACCTAAACGGATCGTCAGGGAAAGTATGGCTCATATATATATATATATATATATATATATATATATATATATATATATATATATATATATATAATTCCTAGGAATTGAGCTGCTTGACCCTCATATGTCGAATACGACGGGAGTATCCATCATACATACGATAGGCCATCAGTTTAGAGATATCCGCTGGATTTTGAAGAATAATGTAAAAACAGAAACTAACTTACAAGTTCACTTTGGCTCAGGCGGACTTTATATTCTTGAAGTGTTTATCATATATGGAATAATAATAATAATAATAATAATAAGAAGAAGAAGAAGAAGAAGAAGACGAAGGAAGAAGAAGAAGAAGAAGAAACTAGCAAAAATACAAGGACCTGGAGATCGAGATTAACAGGATGTGGGGAATGAAGACTGAGACTGTACCAATAGTAATCGGAGCACTGGGCCTCCTGAGAAAAGGAATGGACAATTTTACTAACAGTGTCCCAGGTAACATCAACATACAAGTTCCCCAAAAGATCGCCTTACTAGGAACATCCCATATACCAAAAAAAAAAAAAAGTGCTATCAATTAAATAACAATTCTCCTATGGGGCCTAAGTTTGGACCCAGCTCTACAGGATACAAAGCAGGAAACATAACATACACAAATAATAATAATAATAATAATAATAATAAATATCAAGTTGGATTCACAGAGCAGGATATCAGCCATAAACATTTTAGCTGTTCTTGTACAATACAGTGCTAACTTCCTTAACTGGAATTAATCGAATGAATGTTAAAACGAGAAAGCTTTTCACTTGCCACCTCATGCATCATCCTAAATCCGATGTTGATCGTCTGTATGTGCACAGATCCGAAGGAGTTAGAGGATTAGTTCAACTAGAAGTTCCTTACAAAACAACAGCAATCGGTCTTCAAAGATGCCTGGAAATTACATAAGACTGGATGATGATCTGTGTCAAAGAACATGAAAGAAATAAGAAATAAGAAACTTTATTCCGTAATAAAGGAAGCCAACAAATTCAAAAGGGAATTTCAAGTTGGCAAAAATGCAAATAAACCATAATACAACCTATTGCATCAGGAAAGAACCTAAAAAAAGAAAGCAAAAACAAATGCAATCGCCTAAATTTTGAAATGTTGGCAGGATAAACCTCTTCAGTCAACACTTTTCCTGTACCTTAAAAAAACTACCAATATAAAAGGATCTTGAGGTGGAAATCTACAAAACGAGACACATAAGACATCAGTAATTCCAGTTGTAGTTTGAGTCCTCGGATTGATTAAAAAAGTGTCCGATAGACTCATTGAAGGGGTTCCTGGTAGCCCATGACTTGAAGAAATAAACAAAATTGTTCTCACAAGTACAACTCACAGCTTACGAAGAGCTTATCTATGTAAAAATTGTGTGATATTAGGGTTTTTTATTTATAAAAATGATCAGTGGAAAATGCCGTGAAGCTATTTCTGACCTTAGTTCTCTGGTTAGGACCGGGAAAGAAATTTATATACAACAGAAACCAAAGGAAATAATAATAATAATAATAATAATAATAATAATAATAATAATAATGTGCCAAATGCAGAAATGATGGCAAGATAAACCGCTTCACGGTCAATACTCTGCCCATAGCAAACAAGTCGATGAAGACAAAACCCGTACTCATCAGTTGTTATGTAGTGCAGAATTAAAAGATGAAATCGAAGCTTTTATTCTTGCTGCGAAGGACCAATGTTTGCTAACTAGAAATTACCAAGTACCATATATGGCTTATCTTTCTGTTGGTAAGATTAATTTAGATTTAATATTGTTTTGTAGTAATCTTCTAGTAGCGTTAGTATTAGGTTAGTGCAAAAAATAATGACGTAATAATGTCGTTTTTGACGTTAAAAAATACGTCAACAAACGACATTATTACGTCATTATTTTTGCACCAACCTAATAACATTTTCTATGGATATATTAGTATTTGGTTGGCATTTTGCATTGATTCGTTATTGTTATTAACACCTTATATAAAGAACATTTAGTCAACAGTTGTATAGTAATTTAATAAGATCTATTCGCCTAAATTAGTCATTGGTTTCTTAAAGAGGCGGGTTCTTTTTATTTGTTGAAACTCACAGGGCACGTAGCTTGTCTAGTTTTTTGTTAGATTACCATTTATTTTTTCCTAGGAAATGACATTGTATGGTGAACAATATTAGTAGCCATTTACAGCCGCACTAGTTTGGCACCAGATTGCTGTCTTTCATTCTAAATCTATGGGTCAGAACCCATTTAGGAAAGAGAGCCTCTTAATTTTTACTTCTTCCCTTAAGTCAAGTTTAACGTAGATCATTCTGATTGGTTGATCTGAGTAAAGCACACAAACCCTATAACTACCTCCTCACTTTTTCTTCTTTTTCTCGTAAAAAGCAGTTATATTTTGCTTTTAAATTTCAATAAATCGTTCACTTATCAGTCATTTGCAATTGCCTGATGAGATGCGTTGATTAGCATTGGAACACGACTGCTATTTTGTAACGTTTTTTGACATGTTTTTAATTTAATATCCTAAAATAAACAATATTGCTCTACTTTGTATTGAGCATTCTTTTAAATTAAATGTTACAAAGGTTGGAATTTCCCTCTATTCGTTGTCATATTACCTGGACATATCTATCTATCTATCTATCTATCTATCTATCTATCTATCTATCTATCTATCTATCTATCTATCTATCTCTTTCTCAGGTTATATCTGTATATCACAGGTCAAATCTATCTATCTATCTATCTATCTATCTATCTATCTATCTATCTATCTATCTATCTATCTATCTGAGTCTGTTCATATCTATCTATCTATCTATCTGTGTTTGTGTGTGTGTATATATATATATATATTATAATATCTATCTATCTATCTATCTATCTATCTATCTATCTATCTATCTATCTTTTATAATATCTATCTACCTATCTATCTATATTTTATAATATCTATCTATCTATCTATCTATCTATCTATCTATCTATCTATCTATCTATCTATCTTTTATAATATCTATCTACCTATCTATCTATATTTTATAATATCTATCTATCTATCTATCTATCTATCTATCTATCTATCTATCTATCTATCTATCTATTTTATAATATCTATCTATCTATCTATCTATCTATCTATCTATCTATCTATCTATCTATCTATGTTTTGAATAATAAAAATACTAAAAAATTTAAATTTTCAGAAACACCATGTTGTATATTAATACTTTTTGCTTTATTATTTCAATTAAGCTCCTCGACTCGTTTCGGTCAGCATTGGCCATCATCAGGAGGAAAAAAATCCCTGCTTGTTAGTAGCATTAAACTACAGGGGTGAATGACTGCTTATAAAGAAAGTGAAATTTTAACAAAGATGAGGACAACAGTCCGAACAATGTAAATAATGTAAATATTTAAAATACCGCATCACAGAAATGTAGACAGATCCTGAAGGAGGCCGGAGCGTATAACGGCCGAAACGTCGTGAATATGGCAACAAAGATGAGGGCAAGAGTTCGGATAATGTAAATAGTGTAAACAGTTACAATACCTCATCTCAGAAATATAGACAGAAGTTTTGAATTAAATTTTGAAAGTGATTGACATAAAAACTAAGAGGACACATTAAACTTTAGGAACGGGTAAAATATTTTGGTGAAACTGTTGTAATAAACACAATTAGAAGGTTTATCCTTAAATTGGCCGCTATTTTTCGAACAGCCGAATATTATT
Organism: Acanthosepion lycidas; assembly: GCA_963932145.1. Lineage (NCBI taxonomy): Eukaryota > Metazoa > Mollusca > Cephalopoda > Sepiida > Sepiidae > Acanthosepion > Acanthosepion lycidas. The sequence goes on from OZ010615.1 coordinate 59,719,504, forward strand.
TCCCAGTGTATACACGTCACGTATTTGAGAACAACCTAATACAACATACAGTTGTCATCCCAATCTTGGTCTGCCTAAACTGTTACAAAGATAAAACCAGAGCCTTATCAGTTCAATTCCAAGTCACCCTTCCTAGTTTAACTAATCCAGGGACGATGACTGACCTGACTCTGTTTGCAGACATCTTTTGATTAGTTTTCTTTCGGTGAGTAAATAATAGAACACTAATGCTTTTTAGATTACGTGGATGACCTTTTGTTGCGTGTGGTGAGTGCAAGTGGTGAGGTCGTTTGGACTGATGCACTAAGTCGCTTGCAAGGCATTCTCAGTGTGAGGCACGTATTAGGGTAAGGTGGCAGCTTCACGTTTTTACAAATCGTCGATTATCTAATCGCTGTTAATCTCTCAATCTACGCATATCTGACATACACACAAAATCGCCCGCGCGCACACACACATATACAGAACAAAATCTGTTATGACAGCTCGCAATATACCAGCGCCTCATACAAACACAGGCTAGTGATTTTCATAAAATTGAAACCGATAAATAATTTATCCTCTGAGTGTAATTACATTTATCAGATCAAATGAATTCCTTTAAAATTTAAATACATTTTTCAAATCCCACTTTTTTTAATTACTTAATTAAATTTATTATGAATTGATTTATCTTGGTTGTAATCATCACAAGTTGGAGATTCGTTTTGCCTTACGGACTTTTTTCGTTAGTCCCAGAAAATTAAAGTATAAATAATAATTCTTCATCACAGATACTGAGATATGAATCCAATTTTAAATAAAATTATATATCAATAAATAGAATTAGAAATTCGTACAACTAGAATTTAGATATGCGCTTATAATTTAGATATGAGCTTATAATTTAGATATGAACTTATAATTTAGATATGAATTTATAATTTAGATATGAAACTATAATTTAGACATGAATTTATAATTTAGATATGAACTTATAATTTAGATATGAACTTATAATTTAGATATGAACCTATAATTTAGATATGAACTTATAATTTAGATATGAATTTATAATTTAGATATGAATTTATTATTTAGATATGAACCTATAATTTAGATATGAGGTTATAATTTAGATATGAGATTATAATTTAGATATGAACCTATAATTTAGATATGAATTTATAATTTAGATATGAACCTATAATTTAGATATGAACTTATAATTTAGATATGAGCTTATAATTTAGATATGAACTTATAATTTAGATATGAGCGTATCATTTAGATATGAACTTATAATTTAGACATGAGCTTATAATTTAGATATGAATTTATAATTTAGACATGAGCTTATAATTTAGATATGAACTTATAATTTAGACATGAGCTTATAATTTAGATATGAGCTTATAATTTAGATATGAACTTATAATTCCATTCGAATGTAGCTGTTACGTTGACGTGACCTTAAAACAATGCTTGAATCCAGGATCATTTCTAATAAGAGGGTCGAAACCGCTTTGTAACAGTTGTTATATATATATATATATATATATATATATATATATATATATATATATATATATATATATATAAATCATAAAGAAACAATTCACACAAAGAATTAAATAGCAATGTTAATGTGATTACTGACAAAATCAAATCGCTAACAAGACTTAATGAGACATTAACTTATAAATTCGTTGAATAATAAGGTCCTTATATTCGAGTTGTTGCCAGATGGAAGACACATGCCAAGTACTTTCGACAATTTCAAATTGTCATCTTCAGGGCAAGAGGGACAGAGGAAAACGACGGTGAACCTACTTAGTGAGCTTGAGTAAATGGATGGTGGGAAAAGTTTTACGAGAAATAACAAAAAAACAAAATTTATTAAAAGTTGCATAGGACAGGAAGTTGTGGAGAGCGATAATCGCCTACGTCCTGAAGTGATACGGCACACAGAGAAAGAAAAACGAGATTGATTAAATGGATGTCGAAACAACGTTTAGGAGAAATAAATATTTAATTAAAAGCTACAAAGAACAGGAAAATGTGGAGAGCCATGGTCGCTTACGCTTTGAAAGAACACGGCACATAGAAGAAGAATGAGCTTGAGTGAATGGATAGCGGAACAACGTTTAGGAGAGATAACAAAAAGACAACATTTATTAAGAGCTACAAATGACAGGAAATTGTGGAGTGCCATGGTCGAGTAAATCCTGAAGGGACATGGCACTTGGAAGAAGAAAAACGAGCTTGAGTAAATGGATGGCGAAACAACGTTTAGGAGAAATAATGCAAAGAAAAAATTATTAAGTACGAAAAGGGACAGGAAGATGGGGTGAGCTATAATCGCCTACATCCTGAGGTGTCCAGACACATAAAAAGAGAAAGCGCTTCAGGAAATGGAATGCGGAACAGAGTTTGGGCGAAATAACAGAAATACATAATTTATTAAGAGCTACAACTAACAGGAAGTTGTGGAGAGTCATGTTCGCCTACGACATGAAGGACACGGCTCATAGAAGAACAAGGAGCTTAAGTAAAGGGAATACCTAACAGGGTTTGGGAGAAAAAAGCAGAAAGACAAAATTTTAACTGCTACAAGGGACAGGAAGTTGTGGAGAGTCATGATCGCACATAAAGAAGAAGTAGTAATATCAGATTTACGACAGGAAATATAAGAAGTTTGAACTGGATTTAACGCCAATCAGGAAACTTCTAAGAATATTTGATCTGTGGTGATCCCAAAATGTATTGGGTCCAATTTAAGAGATACAAAAATATCTGTCGTAACGTGTGTTTACCATAGAAATTCAAAAGACCTAAGAACTTCAAGAGTAATACTAGAAGGTGCCTCTAAAGACGCCAACTGCAAAATCGATCCTGAAATTATATGGAGCGAAGACAGAAATAAACACCAATGATAAAAAAAATGATTTCTGAGTTGCAGGATCGGCGCATCCTTCCGCTTAATAAATTAATCATTTGGAAATAAATATTTAACATTTTTCAATCACTGGACCGCGTTCCCGCCGAAAAAAAAAAAAAAAAAAAAAAAAAAAGCAATACTTCGTGATCCCTCTGAAGAATATTTAAGTCTCTAGATGAATAAAATCAGGAGGGATATAGAGACGGATATATGCGACATCAGTTCACAACGGCACGGCTTCAAATAGATTCCCTGACTTATTCACCCGTCTTCTTCGGCAAGCAACTTGACACATTCTTCCTCACCAAACTACGTGACACTTACACTCTTCCTCGGCAAGCTACATGACATACACTCTTCTTCACCAAGCTACGTGACACTTTCCTCCTTACTTTCTACTTGCGTCTTTTTTCTCACACATACATGCGAAGAAATCGCATTTTTTGATCAGCACAAACAAGAAACTTTAACGCAAAAGCTTTAACACTCATACAAGCTGAAAAAAATTAGCTGCTAAAGCACGAAAATAAAAAAAAAATTAATATTTAAAAACCTTTCCCGACTTCTTGTGCCTGTTAGTGCACAGAAATAAACAACGAAGTAAAACGAACAAGTAACTAACATAAGTGATCTACATACGCAGGGAGGGCGCAGAATCCCTTACATTCTAGTACGAAGATCGAATGTTAGACGAAAAACCCGAAACCAGATGCCCTCAATTCAGTTGATGATAATTTGACAGAGTTCAGAAATAAATTAATCTTTTACATATGGATATTTTTGTGCAGTGTTCGACGTCACATATATTTTAAAAGTTTAGTAAGTTCTTTGGCATAGGTGATTTTACTGGTGTAGCCTAAGCCCGTGTTATCAGCTTCGATCGTTAATTTGTGACCTATTTTCTCTCGTGAAATCTCTCAAAAAGAGTGCACGTAATTCCACATGTCAATATACCCGCCTTTTCACAGAAGCGGGTAACTTGAACAGCATGTACGTGTCAGCACCTCGATGCATCTCCACAATACACACATGTAAACGAGAAAACGCCCAGTGTAGGCCGTATATTTTTAGATCTACAACTGTTTTGGCAATTTATAATGACACTCCCTCACAAACATTTAAAAACTAAGAGAAAATCGTAAAAAGGAATGAAAGGAGAAAAAAATAGCAATCTACTAATGTGAGTGTTCTTTAGCGAATAGAAAAATATAAATGGAAAATTTTAATCATTTCAAGGCAAGAAAGCCACTAAGAAGCAAACGGTTACTGAGTGTGAGGGAATGCGAGAAGAAATATTAAGGAGAGAAAACAATAAAAATCAGGAATTAAAAAAGAAGTTATTAGGTTGGTGCAAAAATAATGACGCAATAATGTCGTTTTTCGACGTTAAAAAATACGTGAAAAAACGACATTATTACGTCATTATTTTTGCACCAACCTAATAGCAATTGACAAAGTTGATCAAAGTTGATTGGAAAGCAAGAATCAAATGGAGTTCTATTAGGTTGGTGCAAAAATAATGACGTAATGATGTCGTTTTTCGACGTTAGAAAATACGTCAAAAAACGACATTATTACGTCATTATTTTTGCACCAACCTAATACAAGCGATAAAACAGATTGTTACGGTTACATCTAGAGTAAGATGATGAGACCTATCTGCCAGACTAGTACTGCGTTTAAATTGATAGTCTATATACCAAAGAGAAACGTTCATCAGAACAATTACCATGAAAATATTTATAAGACACATGGAAACTACGTTACGGCGGTGGGAAAGGGATTGAAGCCGAGATGACGGGTCAAGACCAATGACATTGCAGATTATTCTTTGGATTTTATCGAAAATAGATAGATAGATAGATAGATGAACAGTCTGAGATAAATGTACGTATGTATGTATATCTGGCCACTTATATTCGAGGATACTCGTCTATATTTCTGAGATGAGGTAATGTAACTATTTACACCATCTTTTTATTCTGTCTCTCTTTATCATCATCATCATCTCTTTCACTATACGTATCTAACTCTCACTCATCATCATCAGCACCAACAGCATAATCAGTATCTCAATCTTATTGTATTCACATCTATTCAGCTAAGACTGTCCATTATCTATCTATCTATCTATCTATCTATCTATCTATCTATCTATCTATCTAAATCTAATCATATGTATGTATGTAGTGATTTTCCAAGTGTAGCTTAGATTTGGCACAAGGCCGAAAGAATGGGGCACCCAGTGAGGATCGAACACTACTCAGTCGTAATTGTTCTAGCGAGCCAAGCTTGTTAACCATTACACCGCCTCGAGGTGCCCCCATATGTATGTATGTATGTATGTATAAAACCAAACCACGAGTTGACCCAAGCCTTGTGAGTGAAATTGGGTAGACGGAACACAATCACAAGTCATCGTGACCGAGGATTTGAGTGTGCTGGCCTTGTTCAGATTGTTGATCACGCTAGATAACACGCTCTCTCAAACACAAATGTGCTTGAGCGAGCGTCTGCAATAGGAATTGGCTAGCCGCCCTAATAGACGGGTATCCTAGAATACAACTGGCAAGCTATTATTATTATGTATGTATCTATGTAGGTATGTATGTGCGTGGCCGAGTGGTTAGAATGTTCGCATTCTGACTATGAGACCCGGGTTCGAATCTCCATTTGTCAGATGTTATCGGATTGGAGGGGTCGATCCCAGCACTTTTGGAAAGTGCCTCAAAACCTTACGAGTAGACCTAAGCCCTGTGAGTGAAATTGGGTAGATGGTATCTCTGGGTACCGTCGATAACTGAAGGCTCGAGCGTGATGGCATTGTTCAAATTGTTAATTACGCTACATAATACGCTCTCTCCCAGAAACTGTAACTAAGGTCTGCTCAGCATAGTTTCAGTATAAACCGCAGGTTGAATAAACACGGATAGGGTAAACACAAATGTGCCTGAGCAAGTGTCATCAGTAGGGATTGGCTAGTCACCTTAGTAGACTTGTATCCTCGAATACAAGTGGCCAGCTGTATGGTGGGGAGTTTAAGTGAAGTGCTGGACATGTCAGTGATAGTGATACTCGCTTAGCAAGTCGACAGCCACCATCTATCTATCTATCTATCTATCGCGGTTTGTTAATTATCTATCTATCTATCTATCTATCTATCTATCTATCTATCTATTTCAGTCTGTTATCTATCTATCTATCTATCTATCTATCTATCTATTTCAGTCTGTTTCCAATCTATCTATCTATCTATCTATCTCAGTCTGTTTCCAATCTATCTATCTATCTATCTATCTATCTATCTCAGTCTGTTTCCAATTTATCTATCTATCTATCTATCTGAGATCATTTAACACTGCATTTAAATTTAAACTACTATGTACTGTCTAAAGACAGGTATTGATAGGTTTTGGCGCTCAGCCCAGTATTACCCTCCCAGATTCCTCAAATAAACATAGTAGATCCGCTGATGTTTTTTTTATATATCGATTTATATTGTAAATCCATTGAATATTTGCAAATATTCCTTGTATTCAAATAGTTGCAGTGTATTTATTTATTGCCGTCCATTTTTAAAAGTTGGATTGTTACAATTGGATTGCATGGGCGGTTTTGTCTTTAATCAATACTCGACACTCTGAAGCATTTGGAACGTTATTTCTTACTTGGAACGGGGAAAATCAAAAAGGAAAACAAGTTTATTGTATGAGCCTTAACCCTACCCTTGTATAATCAAAAGCAGAATTATCGATTATAAAGGGTCGTCATTGTTTGAATATAAAAGCTACATTATCGTAGTGGAATTCGGAAGAATGAATATAGAGGGATTATTTGCAGAGATAGCGTGAGAGATAAAGAAGGAGAGAGGGAGAGAGAATAAAAGAAGGAAGGAAAGAAGGAAGTATTGAAATAGAGAGAAACAAGAGAGAGAAATAGAAGGAAAGAACAGGAAAGAGGAAAACGGAGAAAAACAGTAAAACACAGGGGAAAAAAGGAGAGGGAGAGAGAAAGAGTAAGAGAAAGGAAGAGCGAGAAAGAGAGAATTACAGAAAGAGAGAGTAGGAAAGAAAAGCGTAAGAAAGAAATATTGAAAGATAAAAAGAAAGAGAGAGAGAGAGAGAGAAAGGAAAAGACTGGTAAAGAGAGAGGGGATAGCGATAGACAGAACGAAATAAGGAAAGAGGAATATATAATGAAGGAATGAGAGAGGAAAAGGAAGAACAAACGGAAAGAGTAAAGGCGGGAAAAATAATAAGATAAAGAGAATGAGAAATAAAGAGCGTGAGATAAAGAGAGAGTAAGATACCAAAAGCGTGTGAAGAAAAGAAGAGAAACAACAGATGAGAAAGAGAATGAGAGAAAGAAAGAGAGAGAGAGAGAGAAAGACTGAATCAATTAAAAAAAAAAAATAGACTGATATTCAATGTCCCCTTTTACATTGACATACGTTCTATCCAGGATATTGAGCACCTAACCCTACATATAGCATATTTTAAACTATATTTTATCTCTCTCTCTTTCTCTCTCTCTCACACACACACACATATATGTATATAATGTTAGAGATATACATATATCTCAGAATGTTTCTTCGTAACTTAAATGAATATTCTTAATCAGTAGTATGTTGTCAACTCATAATATGACAGTTCCCCGAGACATGTATGAATACCACCACCCCCGCAACACCTAACCTGTATTTTTTAGCTTTTCTGATCTAGCTTTGATCTTTCTTTTGATTAGTTAAAAAGAGACATACCTATAAGATTTTAAAATCTGGATCTTCTCCCCCTTCATCGCTAATAAGCAAACATATAGTTATCTATTTTCAAATGTAAATCATTTTCATCAAAAAGTTACCAAACGTTGCCTGATGAGCAGATAAAAAATTATGCCTCGAAACAGAAATTTTCCTGTCGTTTTTAATAAAAATACCATTAAAATATTATGATCTATGTATGTAATGAGCGCTTTTTTAAAAAAAGTAAATGCCAGAGAACTGTGAATTCTAAATTTGTTCGTTCTTTCTCTTCATTTGTATATATATATATATATATATATATATATATATATATATATATATATATATATATTGCGTAAATTTTGGCAGCATGTTTTCATTAGAAAAAAGATGTACACAACAAGAGAACCTAATGACGACATTGTGTTAATGTCGAAAGTACTCAGAATAAAATGAATATCCATTAACATGGTAATTTGCTTTTTTTTCCTTTAATAAGGATGCTAAGAAACTTGTCCGTAATTAGTAGAGGTTGATATTAAAAATATGTAGAAAAAATTATCTAAATTATTTAGTCAGATATGTCGTAATATATATATATATATATATATATATATATATATATATATATATATATATATATATATATATATATATATATATATATATATATATATATATGATATAATTTCTGTTATATATAATTTCTATATTCTAGTGCTCAATATCAGTGATGGAGCTAAAATATTTAGTCGTATGGAGATGATTTTGAAACCCAGGGTTACAAACTCAAATCCATACGACTGAGTATATCTATCTATCTATCTATCTATCTATCTATCTATCTATCTCTATACATATATATATATATATGGAATTTGGAAGTGGATATAGATCAGTTGATATATATATATATATATATATATATATATCTAAACCGACAGTCCGACACCAGCACTTGAAATTTGATAATAGTGGTGAAGGTTTTGTGCAGGACGATCCGCACTTTTTGAAGGGCCGAATACAGAGACCTGGTGCCACAAGGTCCCCAAACGACCCCCCGGAGGTTTTGAATTCAGAGTTGTCCTTCTCCTAGGCTAGCTGCCATCTATTTACCAATAGCTGGAGGGAGAAGTGGATTCACACCTTTCCCAACGGTATTAGCACGTAAGTGAATGTAATGGATTCGACTGGAATTCGAACTCGGCTCTCCGATTCCTCAATCGGAGCCGCTATCTATTACTTCACCGTGCCTGCCAGCCTCTCCCCCCTTCTCTCTCTCTTTCTCTCTTTCTCTCTCTCTCTCTCTCTCACACACACACACACACAGACACGCGCGCGCACACACACACACACACACACACACATATATATATATATATATATATATTCGCTTATTAGCACATTCAACCGAATGATGTTACAATTGGTAAGCCCTTTCCGCTACAACTATTCTGCCCGCCTACATACATTCCAGCCCACCAACCTTCTTCTCTATCTAGCTATCTAATTACATACCTGCCTACCCACATACCTGTGTCCCTAGCCAATTTCCAGGCTACCCGCCTAACACCCCTATTGACCTATTTGCTTACGTGCCTACCTACCCAACTACATACGTTCCTACCTTCCTACAAACGCGCAATCACAACATACATATCTACCTACATACCTATTTAAATGATTACCTACTTGACTATGAGGAATGTTCAAAAACTAAGGTAGAAACGGTAGAAACATTTATTATTGCAACATAATATATTGGATCAATTGCTTGATTTGCTGCAAGGAAAGTGGGTTCACCGTTTCGTGCCATAAAATGATTTGAGTCAGAATCCATCGGGCACGTTTTTTTTTATAGTGAGGTTCACTCGGTACAAAGCCCGGTGTCCACTTAAAGGAGAGTTTATATGGATAAGAGGGGGGTGGACAACGGTTAACTCTAGAGTTGAACAGGTTATGATTGTAGTGATCATAAAAACAGCCTCTTAGGTATAGCAAGTTAGGGTTACAGGGTAAGTGGCAGTTTATGCGGATAGGAGGGGAAAATAACGGTTGACCCTAGAGGTGAACAGGTTAAGACTGTAGTGAACTGGGAAGCATTCACTTGGGAGTCGGCTCCACAAAGCAGGCAGAGGGCTAGAGAGTAAGAGGCACAGTTTATGGGGATATGTGGGGAAGATAACGGTTAACCCTAAACTCGAACAGGTTAAGATTGTAGTGATCGGGGAAGCATCCTCTTGGGAGTCGGCTCCACAAAGCAAGGCAGACGGCTAGAGAGTAAGAGGCACAGTTTATGGGGATATGTGGGGAATATAACGGTTAACTATAGACATGAAAATTTTAATATTGTAGTGATCAGGGAGGCATCCTCTTGGGAGTCGGTTCTATAGTCTAGTTGTTCACGGGAAGATGTTCGAGTGGACATTACTTCTCACCGATGGAATACGGGGTGGGGGCGGCTGGAATGTGGGTGGTTTGCTGCTATGTAAGTTGCATGGCGCGTCCTTGACTTGAATGTTATAACCAAGGAATATAATTCGTCCGAGCACTTTCCATGGAAGTAGCGATTGAGCAGTGACAGCCTCATCATATCCCGCCTCTGAGAGAGAGATTTAAAGGAGGAAAATAATTCTTCTCTTACAAGGACTCGGCGACGCTTTTGAACTCTATCTTCCGTCCAAATATGGCAATATTACTCCATTTTAGGCTTGCCACGGCTCTTTTAAAGGCAGATGATATCACGAGGAGTCAGGTACTTACTGGAACGGTATAGGTAGCCGATTATTTTACCAGCATCTTTATCGATGGCTCGTATGTATGTGTTTCACTTGAGGTCAGTTGTAAGTCTTTCAAGGCACAGTACCTCTCCAATGGGATATTCGTTATATTGATGCCATATCTAGTCTGGTGTTCCTACAATATATCTCAAGATTCTTAACAAAATCCAAAGAAAAGTCTGTAATATTTTTGGTCCTGTCCTGGCATCTCGACTTCAGTCACTCTCCCAGCATTATAATCTGGCTGCCATCTGTCTTTTCTACAAAATTTTCATGGCAATTTTTCTAATGTTTTTTCCTTCCTGATTCCGGTTAGTAAGTTTATCACGTTAGATCGATTACAACTGAGGAATAAGTTTGATCCTCAATGTGTGCTCCTCACTTTCGGCCTTGTGCCACATCTACGCTTAGAAAATCACTTGGTGTAAAGAATATTGTGGTATATCTGGGTCAGTAATTGTGGCTACTTAAGATTAAGATAAGACAGATTGAAGACCAACCTTCCCCTATCTCACCATTTGGCTATGTGCCACGTTTTTGTATTATATCAAAATAAATATTGCTTTCCTCATTGGGAACTAGTAAGGTCTTCATAGAGATGTATTATAGTGGCTGTAGTAAGAATGGTATGTAAGAATTGGTTGTTTTTCTATAAGGAAGACTGTAGCATGTTTGGATAAGTAATTGTGGCTAGGTAAGTTTAAGATAAGACAGATTGAAGACCAGCCTTCCCTATCCCCCCTTTGGCCTTGTGCCACTTTTTTTGTATAATATCAAAATAAATATTGCTTTCCTCTTTGGGAACTAGTAAGGTCTTCATAGAGACTTGGATGTAATATGGTGGCTGTAGTAAGAATGATAAGTAAGAATGGGTTGTTTTTGTATAACGAAGACTGTAATATGTTTGGATCAGTGATTGTGGCTACCTAAGTTTAAGATAAGACAGATTGAAGACCAGCCTTCCCGTATCTCCCCTTTTGACCTTGTGTCACATTTTTGTATTATATCAAAATAAATATTGCTTACCTCTTTGGGAACTAGTAAGGTCTTCATAGAGACTTGGATGTATTATAGTGGCTGTAGTAAGAATGGTAAGTAAGAATTTGTTTTTTTTTTGTATAAGGAAGAATGTAGTATGTTTGGCTCAGTAATTGTGGCTAGGTAAGTTTAAGATAAGACAGATTGAAGACCAGCCTTCCCGTATCTCCCCTTTTGGCCTTGTGCCACATTTTTGTATTAGATCATAATTAAAAAAAAAATAGATACAATTTTATATAACACCCTAATACTGCTTGGCACAAATTATAAGACAAAATGTTTTAAATTTGCATTGTTTATTGAAAATAACACTAAAACTATAGTACTGTATAACTTATTACATCATAATATAGCTTAACTGTTTAGTATAATTTTAATTTGAAGTAAATGAATGTCTTATTTGATGGCACAATGATTTAGTAATAATGTCCTTGTGCCATGCTTCTCGAAACTATACAAACTGTAAAGCTTCAGTAAATTATAAATTTTATAAGGCTGGGTTTCACTGATCACCAGAATGAAATTCCAATGTTAAGATTTTTAACCTGAATTTAATATTTAAACTAATCTCTTGAAAAAACGGTAACAATTTTTGAAAAAATATTTTACTTCATTATTTATCAACTACAACTTTCTAATTGAGTGTAATACCACAGTTTCATAATCAACCCGCCCTAACACACACATGAAAAAAAAAATAGAAGAAAAAACTAAAACAAAATGGCTGAAATTTGCAACTCTGGAGACGTTTGTATGATTTGCGTATCTGTAACCATAGTCATCTATATATCGAGATTATTAACATGTGTACATCTTCGTTCTTCTCTCAGCGTCCTCTCGAATAAATGGTTCCGGTTTTCGTAAAGGTTGTTATCAACACTTCTATATGCAAGTAAAACATCCACTTCATACTCACCTGTTGCAACCAACGGCCATAGACCTCCTTGAGGCTGGCTGTAATAGACAGGATTCAACCAAGTAAACCGAACTGAGTCTGTCTGATAATTGTTATGGTGATACTCTCCAGAAACACTTGTGACATTCCCTTACAATGCAGAACATTCTTTAGCTGCTGTCCGTTTTATCATTGCTTTTCTTCTTGATTCTTTGAAAATCTTTTTGGGTTTATCGGCTTCCATTTTGTTCAATCTTTTTTTTTTACTCTTCTTTTTGTGGAAATTTTTCGCTAAACTCTCGTATGAGTTGAGAAGAATGGTTGCAAACCTTCGACATATTAGACGATATCTTTCATTTATTTTATCTTTCATTTTCATTGATTTCTTTATTTAAATCTCTTTCATTGTTTTATCTTTCTTTTTCATTCATTCTTTTATTTAAATCTCTTTCAGTTTTATATTTTTTCATTCTTTATTTAAATCTCGTTCATTGTTTTATATTTCTTTTTCGTTCATATCTTAAAATCTTATTTACTTTTCATTTCTCATGTTCTTTTTCTTTCATTTATTTATCATTCTTTTTTTATCCTTTTCTTTCATTTCTTTATCATTCTTTTCCTTCATTTCTTTATCTTTCTTTTTCTTTCATTTTTACTCTCTTATTTTTCTTTCTCATTCATCTTTTCCTTCATTTATTTTCTTTTTAATTTCCCAACTTTATTTTCTATTTCTTTTTTCTTCATCTCTCATTCCTCATTTTTCTTTCATTTCTTAATCTTCCTTTTGTCAATTTCCCATAATTTCTAAATCTTTCGGTTAAATTTTCTTTATTTATTCTGTCTTTTTTCTTTAAAAAAAATACCTTTTCTCTTTCCTTCATTTCTTTTTTTTTTATGACTTCCGCTTTTATCTCCTTCCATACTATTAGGTTGGTGGAAAAATAATTTCTTTCTTTCTTCTTTTCGTCATATTTTCATTCATTTCTCTTTTACTTTTCATTTTTTCGTCGTCTCCTCTTGGTAATATTAGGTTGGTGCAAAAATGATGACGTAATAATGTCGTTTTTTGACGTATTTTTTAACGTCAAAAAACGACATTATTACATCATTATTTTTGCACCAACCTAATATCTTTTTCCTTTTTCTTATATCCTTTCTTTTCCTTATCATCCCCATCTCTCTCATTTCATCTGTTCTTACCTTACGCACTTTGCCAGCGCTGTTTATTTTAACGCTTCATTGATTTCTCCCTCTTTTCTTAATATTTTAATCTTTTTCCTTTCTGTTTTCCTTTTTTCTCCATTTTTATCATATTCTGTTTACGTTTTTTCTTTATTTCCCCTGAAGTACATGACATTAATTTACACCCCCCCCACACACACACAAAAAAAAAAAAAATACTATCAAAATCACGCATGTCACCGGTTGACAATGTCTGTCCCCATTCGCATCTCTGCTGACACGACATTATGAAATATGTCACAGAAAATAATAACATTTCAAGGATTCTTTTTCTGCTGAAAACAAACAAAATTATCTGATGCCATTGACAGACCCGATAACTGCAGCTGAAATATTAAAGAAACAAAAGAAAATGATGCATTAAAAGGATAAACAATTTCTTTGTTTTATTGCCGTCTGCTTTTCAGAGTCGACGCCATTTTGTTACTTTTGCTTCTTATAGTTGCTTTTATGAATCTATCTTTCCTTTATCCCTAAGGTACTTTTTTTTTAAATTTCACATCGTCGATGTTTCGCCTAGAAGCAATTTTCTCCATTATTTTTGCGTCATTGCATTTAAACTTTAGGCAATTTGTCGACATACAATGGTGATAAACATTTACTTCTTTTTAATTCTGGGTGTAGAATTGAATTATTTATTCACTGTTTCCTTGACGAACACACGCAGCAATGCTTCGTCACACGATCATACCTCTATAATACTGTCACGATCATTTATATCATACGATTAAAACCATTTTTGATAGGTAAAAAGAATGCATATATTAACCCTCTGTCTAATAATGAAAACTAACTTCGATTAAATACCACCCCGCGTCCAATGGATTCATTTCTATTTTCTTTAACTATCGTTTTGCATTTTTTGATGATATTAGGTTATGTATAATTACAGATAGACAAAGAAATAACAAATTTAATTAAAATTTATTCACTGAAACAGAAGAATTGCAATACTTCTTTGCATTTAGTTTGAAATTATGAACTTAATTCAAGTTACATTTTTTAAATTACAATTCATGGCTGCATTTTGAAAGAGAATACTTTCAAAGGGCTTTGACAGACATGTTTTTGGTAAATATGATAGACAATTTGTATTTTTTCATCCATCTTAGGTCCACACAAGGTGCATCGTTTTTTCTTTCTTTCAATGGATGGTCCCTCAGCAGTGTTTCTCATTAGAATTTGTAGTTGTATCAATCCCTGTGAAACCCAAATTCCTTCAGCATTTGTTCATTTTGGAATTATTTCCAGGAGATGAATAATATAAATGAAGAGCTGAATTACAAGATATTCTTGCAAAACATGAAGGTCTGAGCTTTTGATGTAAAACATTGTAGGATGGAGCCCCCCCTTCTGCCCTTTCAATTAGTTTCGAAGACCAAATTTCAGACTATTATGGGGTTCACCCTTTTCTGATATAAATGGACACGTCCTGCTGCCATAAAATAGCCACAGTCAGTCAGGGAGTCCGATAGGAGAGGAACAGAGGAGAGGAACAGAGTGGAGGAACAGAGTGGAAAGTACGTAGACACTGTGATTGAGTTGACGTTAGAAGTCAGTTACAAGGACGCCCGACTCTAAGGATGTTTACTTCGAGACTGTATATGGCGATCTTTGATTAATACTAACCGGCGTTCCTGGATTTTACTAACAGCATTACCTTTTGTATTTTGTGTAAATACATTTAATTTCTTAGCTTAAATACTTGCGTTTGTCATTTATTGGAGACCGATTTTTCACGCGGAATCCACAACACAGACTTAACCTTTGAGTAATATTTTTCATTCCTTATTGAAGAATTTGAAGAATCATTTTGTTGTCATCATTCATAACATCATCCGATTCTGAATAAGGAATGCTCACATTATCATTTTCATTATCATCTTTAGAAAAAGAAATGGCAACTATTTAGAATGGACAATATTTTTATTTAATTAAAAATTTCAACTATGGCTCCAATGGACCCACTTGGTAATAGAAGTCAGGATATATAAGAGTGAAAAATTTAGTTTTGAAAAGAATTTATTGGTCCATTGTTTCCTGGACATGTGTTATGTTCATCTGAGTTTTTGATATGATTTCTTTCATGTGTAAGCTGTATGGTAGACTGAGAGTTAAACGGAATTATTAGATTTATTTTAATTATTCAAAGTGCAGATTGTCTCAATTTTGATCTGATTTTGATTTTTTTTTACTGATAATAAATTTGAGAAGTGTTTTTTATTTTTCTCAAAAAAAAAATTATATTTTAATTCATTTCTATTCCTTAAAACCAGCGCTACATATACAATATATTATATATACATATATAATAAAATATAATAAATATATAATAATATATTATATATAATAATATAACAAATATTATATATACATATATAATAAAATATAATAAATATATAATAATATATTATATATAATAAAATATTATATATACAATATATTATATTTCATTTTCAAGTCTTTTTTCCACTGATCTTTGGACTATCATAATTGAAACTCCTTTCTCAAGTGCCAAAGGAATTGAGTTGAATCTTTTATAATTGATCTTTTTAGCTCTAAATTGAAATGATGATCCCTCTTCCTGTTGTGAGCTGATCCAGTTTTCCTCTCTACTGTTTCCTCTTTTATAAACTTTTTCACCATTCTCTTGATGTTTCTTGTATGGACTTTGAAGATAGAAACCAGAGTATGAATGTTCGTACCATTACTGAAAGACTGAATGATTTTTTTCCCTATCATCATTGGTCGGTTGGGAAGGCAGTGAGACTGACACAAAACGATTTTAACCTGTTACCTTTCTAGCTGAATAACTGAAAGGGTTTTTCAGATATTCTTACGACAAATGGTATCAAGATGGCTAAGCGTCTCATCTGAAAATCCGGAAAAAAGGAACTTAATTAGCTGTTATGTAGTGGTTTCACAGTGGAGGCTTGTATTTGTACTAAGTCGGTCCTAAAATAGGTTCGACGTAAAAACGTTAGGAACTTGATATAATAGGTAATGACGCAGTAATCTAGTTGTGGTCGCTGATACTTTAATATTCGACTAACGGTCGTCCGACATCGACTGACTGAGCGATTCGCTGAGCGACTGCTACTACTACTTATTATAGGTGGGAGAGTCTATTAACTGAATAGGTGTCTTTCATTATAACATTAGCTTAGTGTTATTTTTAGATATTAAACATTTTGTGCGATGGAAAATTATTCTATGCTGTAACACGATTAGACATTTCTACTGTTACACAAAGTATATTATATATTTTTATTTTAGATAAATCTGCCGAAAAGGCGTATTCTTGTCTTACGTCCATTTCTATTTTGTGCACTTATTTTCTATCCATGTGTGTGTGTTGGGGGGGGGGGCGGCAGTTCTCTGTAGATATTCTAGAATATATTCCCCGAATGAATTAAGTTACATTTAGCATAGGGATAGTCATGACTCACCACAATTTCCTCTTTTTACAGATCTTAATAGCGTTTGTCATCCCTCCCACTCTTCTTTCGTCATCCATTCACAGGCGATCATCAGGTAGGTGGATCACTGCCCTCTGACCTTTTAGCCTTTGACATGTTCTGTGAATATCAAAGTCTTCAATCTCCCTTTCCTCGTAATGTATTCAAGAGACTCTTTGGTCCTGAGTATAACAGTAGAAGACTCTTTCGTTGTTTAAACGTTTCATCTATAACATTCTCAGCATCCTTCTGTAGAAACCCATTTCTATTGCTTCTAGTCTTCTCTTCATTTTTTACAGTGAGTTTCAAGGTCCGGGGGTCACTCGAGGTAGAGGGTTACTTTAAGCGGGAGTTTATATAGATCAGAGGGGAAGATAAGGGATAACTTTAGATTTGAACACGTCAAAATTGCAGTAATCGTGGAAACATCTTGGAAGTCAGTTCAACAGAGAAGTGGTTAGCGTGTTCGAGTTTATATGTTCTGAAATAATCTGTACGCAAAAAGTTTATTGATTGTATTTATTTATGTCGGAAGACAAGACCTGTCACATGTTTGACATGACCACTTGAATAATCCAGAAACATCTTCCATGTCACATGTCATAATGATCACTTGAATAATCCAGAAACAGGTCCCATGTCACGTGTCATAATGATCACTTGAATAATCCAGAAACAGGTCTCATGTCATGTGCCATAATAGCCACTTGAATAATCCTGAAACATGGCCCATGTCACGTGTCATAATGATCACTTGAATAATCCAGAAACAGGTCTCATGTCATGTGCCATAATAGCCACTTGAATAATCCTGAAACATGGCCCATGTCACGTGTCATAATGATCACTTGAATAATCCAGAAACAGGTCTCATGTCATGTGCCATAATAGCCACTTGAATAATCCTGAAACATGGCCCATGTCACGTGTCATAATGAGCACTTGAATAATCCAGAAACAGGTCCCATGTCATGTGCCATAATAGCCACTTGAATAATCCTGAAACATGGCCCATGTCACGTGTTATAATGATCACTTGAATAATCCAGAAACAGGTCTCATGTCATGTTCCATAATAGCCACTTGAATAATCATGAAACATGTCCCATGTCACGTGTCATAATGAGCACTTGAATAATCCAGAAACAGGTCTCATGTCACGTGTCATAATAATCACTTGAATAATCCTGAAACATGGCCCATGTCACGTGTCATAATGATCACTTGAATAATCCAGAAAAAGGTCTCATGTCATGTGCCATAATAGCCACTTGAATAATCCTGAAACATGGCCCATGTCACGTGTCATATTGAGCACTTGAATAATCCAGAAACAGGTCTCATGTCACGTGTCATAATAATCACTTGAATAATCCTGAAACATGGCCCATGTCACGTGTCATAATGATCACTTGAATAATCCAGAAACAGGTCTCATGTCATGTGCCATAATAGTCCCTTGAATAATCCTGAAACATGGCCCATGTCACGTGTCATAATGATCACTTGAATAATCCAGAAACAGGTCTCATGTCATGTGCCATAATAGTCCCTTGAATAATCCTGAAACATGGCCCATGTCACGTGTCATAATAATCACTTGAATAATCCTGAAACATGGCCCATGTCACGTGTCATAATGATCACTTGAATAATCCAGAAACAGGTCTCATGTCATGTGCCATAATAGTCCCTTGAATAATCCTGAAACATGTCCCATGTCACGTGTCATAATGATCACTTGAATAATCCAGAAACAGGTCTCATGTCATGTGCCATAATAGTCCCTTGAATAATCCTGAAACATGGCCCATGTCACGTGCCATAATAGCCACTTGAATAATCCTGAAACATGGCCCATGTCACGTGTCATAATGATCACTTGAATAATCCAGAAACAGGTCTCATGTCATGTGCCATAATAGCCACTTGAATAATCCTGAAACATGTCCCATGTCACGTGTCATAATGAGCACTTGAATAATCCAGAAACAGGTCTCATGTCACGTGTCATAATAATCACTTGAATAATCCTGAAACATGGCCCATGTCACGTATCATAATGATCACTTGAATAATCCAGAAACAGGTCTCATGTTATGTGCCATAATAGCCACTTGAATAATCCTGAAACATGGCCCATGTCACGTGTCATAATGATCTCTTGAATAATCCAGAAACAGGTCTCATGTCATGTGCCATAATAGCCACTTGAATAATCCTGAAACATGGCCCATGTCACGTGTCATAATGATCACTTGAATAATCCAGAAACAGGTCTCATGTCACGTGTCATAATAATCACTTGAATAATCCTGAAACATGGCCCATGTCACGTGTCATAATGATCACTTGAATGATCCAGAAACAGGTCTCATGTCATGTGCCATAATAGCCACTTGAATAATCCTGAAACATGGCCCATATCATGTGTCATAATGATCACTTGAATAATCCAGAAACAGGTCTCATGTCATGTGCCATAATAGCCACTTGAATAATCCTGAAACATGGCCCATGTCACGTGTCATAATGATCACTTGAATAATCCAGAAACAGGTCTCATGTCATGTGCCATAATAGCCACTTGAATAATCCTGAAACATGGCCCATGTCACGTGTCATAATGATCACTTGAATGATCCAGAAACAGGTCTCATGTCATGTGCCATAATAGCCTCTTGAATAATCCTGAAACATGGCCCATGTCACGTGTCATAATGATCACTTGAATGATCCAGAAACCGGTCTCATGTCATGTGCCATAATAGCCCCTTGAATAATCCTGAAACATGTCCCATGTCACGTGTCATAATGATCAAACAAGTCCCACGTCACATAATAGTAATGATAATAATAAGATATGCCTTTTTAAAAATCGATGCTTTATGAACTGCTGCTTGGCTCTGTGGATGCTGAAGAAACACAAAATATATCTGTGC